>OX439480.2:8900281-9248062 GCA_949320105.2 Crepidodera aurea
CGGGCACCACCTTGTACAAAATTTGATGTATCAGCCTGTACAGGATCAGTAGTATCGCCCTGTAAGCTAATTCCAGTACCTTGTTTGAAATTGACTTGTCATTTTAACAGACAGTCTTTGACAATTTCTTCAGTCCAAATATTCGATTTAAAATCATTTCCTCGAAAATGCTCATACTTTTTAAAACTTTGACACGGACTCGAATATAAACACTTTGCATATTTTCTCAAAGCGCAAAATTTCATGTAAAAGTTCATCGGTATCGGCCATTTTGGCGGCTATCAAACCAGGAATATTTTCTTTGTGGTATAAACCAATTAAAATCTGTTCTTTGATTTCATCAAAATCATATCCAAGAATTGGACATAATGAAACTTTATCATGAAAGTATGAAAATATTGGTTCATTTTTACCTTCTCATCTTTTCCCAAGTTTCATCTTTACTGATTTTCATGTCAAAGGTTTTCTTGAACTTTACCTTGAAGTCATCAAATGTTTTGATTTGGTTTGATTATTGCAAAAACCATTTTTTTGTCGTACCTTTCAAATGAACTTTGGCAGTTTCTAGTTGAAATTCTGCTGACTATTTATGTAATACTGCTCTTTAACCAATCTATTGCTGCTTTTCCCATGCACTCCCCATTGAAATCATCGATACTATGACTGAAATTGGGTAGGTGCTTGTACGGGTTGCACATTCTGCTTCTCCAACAATCTCAAGAATTTCTCCTCACTGGATAAACGATTCTGTTTCATAATCATCATTTTCATTAAATTATCCATCAAACCGACATTTACTGCTGATATACCATCTTTTGTATCTTGGTGGGTATTCCTTCCATTTTGCTCATTCAAATTTCAAGTTTATCTGGTACTCCGTGTTCATCTTCAGTTCACCACTTCTGATTAATGTTGGCTATATTTTGGATTCGTCAGTAGGCACCTCGTCAGACACGTAAAAGACTGAACTTCTTTACCAATTTCCCTGTCACTCTGACATGAACGAAAAACAACCAACCCTTAACAACCCTCCTATCATATACAGGGTAATAAAATATATAACAAAAGCGAATTCGAAAACTCTACACGCGCCAACCCGCTGAATACAAATATTCAAGCGCGGTGTTCGGGAAAAAACTAAAGTATCTTTGCCTAAAATGTACGAAGTCTTCTTTCTAACCCAGTATTGACATGATGATAGAGTCTTTCTTCATGACTCTTGGCTAATTTCTTGATGGTCTGGTCAACAGTGTCCATTTCTAGGCCACTATTGCGAATGCACCAAGGGACATCTACTATGTTCCTCAGTGCTTTGTTTTGGAATCTTTGGATGATTGCTAAGTTGCTTGCTTTGGTGCATCCCCATAGTTCGATACCACAAGTGCATTTAGGCTTAAGAAGCTTATTATGTAGCGACAGTTCTATAAGCTTATGGCTTCAGAGCATATGAGCTCTACTATGACGGGATGAGGACTTCTCCAGCGACAAGTCCTTTTTAACCATTTTGTAGGTCTGCTGGCCAATTTCTTTTCAATCTTCTTCCGTCTTGAGGTTCTAAAAATGGACGGAGTAACGTGTTTTCATTGTGATATACCACAGGTATATCGAGCACCCCGTATAGTGTATAATTATTATTGTTATGTTAATGTTAGGTTATTGCTATTGTATTTGTTATCAAGACATCGACTTGTGCGACAAGTTCGATCCTTGACTGTATGTTAACGACCAGGTAGATGATCTTGATAGAGGTCAATACATGTATATATATACCAAATTATTGTAGGCGTTAGATTAGATATATACTAGATATCAACTAGATATATATTAGATATAGATTAGATATCAGATAGATATAGAGATATAACTAGATATACCTATAAGTCTTGTATCCAGTATTAGGGGTTAATCCCCAAATTATAATTGTTGTTTTTACAAAGGGTTTTACTTCCCTACGACATTAGTACATGGCACATGTCACCAGATGTCACATCATGATTAACCATTTGTTCGTGGTGTTTCCAACTTCGCTCCCTTATGACTTCTTGGACAAAACTAACTTTTAGATCTTCATGTTGCGTTAGATTTGACACATGCCATGCGCAGCATTTTGGACTGACTTCTCTGGATAATGGCTATATTTGATTTGTTTGCACAACCCCATACATACAGATAGGCTTGATATGGTTTTATAGAGTACGAGCTTACTTTTAAGTGTTAATTTGGATTTTCTACCAATTGACCAATCTTATTTTAAGGTCGATTTGTTTCTGTTTTTTATTTATATGGTATTTCGTGTTTGTAGCTTGTGGTGTTTGTATGTTGTTCAGATCTCTCTCTGTATCTGTAAAGCTAGAAGGGTGGGTCACCCCACAACACGTAGGCCACGTTTGGCCCATTGTGCATCCTTCTGTGGTTGAGCCTTCCTTCTAGCTCATCAGCCAGCCTACTTGTTTAAAGTAGGTGATCACGTCGCCTGAAGATATCTCCCTCATGTTGGCTTGTGTTAACCTCTGCTCGCCGAAAAGAAAATGTCTTATTTGTGAGAGTGTCGGGCATTCGCAAATAATGTGTTCGACAGTCTAGTCTTCCTGTTCACATCCTCTACATAGAGGAGTGTTAGATAACCCCATCCTGTGGAGGTGTTTTCGTAGATGACAGTGGCCAGTTAGGATACCAGTGGCTGTGCGCAGGTTCTGTCTGTTCAATAGTCATGTATTTTTTGGCTGTTTCCCTGTTCGGATACTGTAGAAGTTCCTTGGCTAGCTTGCAGCCTGTTTCTTCGTCCCTTCTACCCTTAAACTTTTCAATGTGGTGCTTCTTTAGTAGGTCCGTCACAGCTGATGCCGGTAAGCCTATGAAAGTTCCAGGTCCCAAGAGGTTTTGGGAGGCCGCTTTCTTAGCTAACGAGTCAGTTATACGGTTGCCTTTTGATTTTCCATGGCCTTTGATCCAAGCTAAAGTGACCACATTGTTGTTGCGAGCTTCGATCAGGGCCTGGTGACATTCTAGTACTAGACCTGATGTAATGCGTAAGATTAAAGTGAAAGTCACTTTGGCGGATTTTCCATTTTCTCAGCCGTGTTTGAATATCATTTAAGTGTGTGTAGTATCATGGAAGCTACAACTGAATTTTCACTGCCGGCTAGTATGACTGTGTCGTCGGCGAAGATCCCCATAATGGTTTCGTTATTTACCAGCACATATAGTAATGGTCCGGTGACACTCCCCTGTGGTACGCCTGCTTTTATTGGGTGATTATCAGAAGTACTTTCATTCATTTTTGTTCTGAACTCTCACTTAGGTAAGATTTTATCAAAGGTAATACCACGAGTCCTCCAAATTTTATCGATTAAATTTTTGGTTTTCACGAAAACGGCTTTATTTGGTTTTGCCTAAAATAAAGGCGTTTGAGTATGAAGATCAAAAATTTAATCTATAAAATTTCAGAGGACGAGTCGTATTTGAAAGGATTATTTTTTGAATCATTTTGTATTAAAAACAGAGAACATAGTCATTTATGCAAAATACACTTTACACACAAATATTGAAAATTTTCTTTACCAATTTAAATTGAAACCTGAGCTGTTATAGTTTTACATACAGGGCCACCAAGGCGATTTTTTGACTGGCTACCCCGTGAAACGGCGCCTTAAATAAAAGCGAAGAAGAAAAATGAAATGAAGTCTTTCTTAATTTAATTAATTTTAAGTTTAGTGTTAAAGTGAGGTATCTAAAAATGTTAAATGAATGTTGAAATAAATTAATAAAAACAGGTTAGTTTACAAATACATTTTGAAATTTGGTTATTAACATAGATTTGCAATACATTTTAGTATAATAATAATTGATAAATGTTTACATTTGACATCTCAAATAGGTAAACACAGTTTAATCAAAAAACAAAAACGACGAAGCGGTTTTATCAAAGGTAATACCACGAGTCCTCCAAATTTTATCGATAAAATTTTTGGTTTTCACGAAAACGGCTTTATTTGGAAAAACCACGAAAACAAACTGATTGATAAAATCACGAGTCCGCAGGACGAGTGATTTTATCTTAAATCAGTTTGTTTGAGTGGTTTTGCCTAAAATAAAGGCGTTTGAGTATGAAGATCAAAAATTTAATCTATAAAATTTCAGAGGACGAGTCGTATTTGAAAGGATTATTTTTTGAATCATTTTGTATTAAAAACAGAGAAAGACACTTTACACTCAAAAGTTCGATATTTTCTTTTACATTTAAACGCCAAATATTACAAACGTAATATAAGTTGCCTATCTAGTAGTAGGCATTTAAGATTATTTATTAAGTGTAACGTTTAGACGTTTTGACATTATGTTAGTTTTAAACGAATTTATGGATGGAGCTGTGTTGTATTGACAATAAACGAATAAAAACAGGTTAGTTTACAAATATATTTTGAAATTTGGGTATTAACATAGATTTGCAATACATTTTAGTATAATAATAATTGATAAATGTTTATATTTGACATCTCAAAAAAGGTAAACATAGTTTAATCAAAAAACAAAAACGACGAAGCGGTTTTATCAGTATAAAACACAATGATTGGTTAGGATCCTGAGTTGTTATTGGCTGAAACCACAAAATCTGACTGTTTTGACAGATGAAAAAAATAATCAGTTTAAAATATAGACGTGTAGAATTTGTTCTTTTCTAATGCCTGGTTTATCGTGTGGACTTTCTGTATAGTTGAACCTATACCTCAACCCTCCCATTCCTCAGTCTTTGGGTCTTTGTAGTAGTAATCTTTCTAGGACCTTCGACAGGATTTGCAGTAAGCTTATCGGTCGATATGAAGAGACAATGTTTAGATTTTCGTCTTGTTTGGGATCATTATTATTTCTGCAGTTTTTAGCAGTTTTGGCCAGTGATTTAGACGTATAATAGCATTGAATATATAGGTGATAAGTACTATACCTTTCCTTTGTAGCTCCTTTATCATTTTTGAAGTTATTTTATCTATGCCAGGAGCTTTCCTAGGGATTTAAGTAATTAATTTCCCGTTGGACTTCGTTAACAGTTAGTGATTTGATTGCTGGCACGTTGGGAGGAATTACGGACAAATTCCTTTCAATTTCTGGGTCAGGTATATCATTGTTGGGAGTAAACGTTTTTGCAAGATGTTCTTCTTGGTCAAAGTGTATTTAACTGTATTTAAAATATTCTCTTCTAATCAAAACTGTTTAAACAGTATATTTTAATTTTTGTAATATTTTCAGGTTAACAAATGCATCAAAACGTTAAAATACATGTGGGAGAACATTGGCTACGCGACTCCTGAAAAACTGTATGAAAATTACAAAAATTATAAATTTTCTTTCGATGCGATCAATCCGATTATTTCACCCGTATACCTTTTCGATTATTAACTTTTTTTATATTCAGTTAGTTTTTGACTGGTTTTCTTATATTTATTACTTTTTATTAATCGTTATTCTCGATTTTATGTATATGTTTTTATTGTTTTGTAATAAATTACGTAAAGAAATATAATTTCTTGTGTTTTCCTTCCTCTCTCCTCTATTTTTACGCCAAAAGAAGCAGCATTGATATGCTTAAATAATAACGAATGTGTTTCTAATTGTTCGCTAGATATTTCAAAAATTTGGATACCTATTATACAATTTTGCTCGAATTATGTTGTTCAAAGCACGTTTGTTCGACTGTGAGTATGCTAGAGATACATTCGAAAAATCCTATTTCGTTAACACTATTTTTCGAAAATTGTTTCGTTCGAGAAACTGTTGTTCGAAAATTGTTTTGTTAGAAAATACTTTTAATCAATATCTTAGAATTTATTTTTGATCCAATACACTTTTTTAGAAATTTATTATATAGAAACAAAAAATTTTATTGGTCTGCCTTCTAGTTATATTATTAAAAAGTTTATTGTAAGCAAACTTACAAAGGGCTATCGACCTAGGTCCTTCTGCCCATTTAGACTGTACATTATAATTATATTAATATTTTAATACATTGTAAAATTTTTTAAATAATATGAAAATAAAAATATAAAAATAAAATAAAAAAAAAATTGCATGTAGTAGTGCAGTTGCTAATTCAAATGTCGAATCATTTCCCATAGGGTTTCTTCTGGAAACTTGATTCTGGTTGGCTGGTTTCCTCTGTTATGGCAGAATTTTGATAATATTTCCCTATTATACTCTCTTCCTATGAATTTTTGTATAAGATCGTGGGTTCTTGATTGAAGTGGTTTAACCTTAAGTATTGAATATAGGACTTCATTTGGTGGATTATGTAGAGGATTGTCTTTATGACGCATTTTAGTTATTTTCCTCATTGATGATGTTTCTGCTATGCTTAATTGATTCTTATGCGATTCTCTAGTGTTCATTAGAATTAGGTTTCCATATTCAATTATAGGTCTGCATATCATTTTATAAATACTGCTTGCTGTTTTGTTTATTCCTTTGTTCTTGTATGTTAGTGATCGGAAGTGTGAAGCTCTTTTGATTGCCGCTTTTTTGGTAGTTTGGATGTGGTATTTAAAATTAAGTTTGTTGTCTATATGTACTCCCAGGTATTTAGTGTGTGGTTCTGGATGAATGTTTTGGTTTAGCAAGGTCACAAATGGTGATGTGTGCGATATGTTATGGGTTTTTTTGAAGTATGGCAGGCGATACGGACGTTCCGGCTGAACGCTCCGAGAATGTGTGTTTTATCTGCTTATCTAGAACTGGAAAAACCTGTGTTAAGTGTACTAACGACAAATGTAGTGTAATTATCCATTATAAGTGTTTTGAAACAGTGTCCAAGTTGTTTTTCACTGAAAAAAAGGAATGGAAATGTAAGTCTTGCATAGAAAGTTGTTTTGTTGATCGAAATCCTAGCGATAATATTTCTGATTTAAAACATACAGTTATTTTTAACGGATATTTGAGAAGAGAAAATGAACTTTTGTCAAATTTAAATCATGAACTAAAGTTAAATAATGAACTTCTGCAAGAAAAAGTTAAGGATTTGTCCGACAAATTATCGTCAACACCTATCTCAAATAGTGTTTTTGCTGCCAGCGGCAGTGTGTCCACTTTTTACAGTGATATGCTAAAGAAACCAGTGGCTAACAAAATGCCATCGTCAAGTCTCTTAATAAAAACAATAAATAAAAGGAACAATTCAGATGTTTTAAAGGATATTCAAAAATGTGTAAATCCTGCAGATTTAAAAGTATGTATTAATGGTACCAAAAAAACTAAAAATGGTTTAATTATAAATTGTGACAATCAAACATCTCTGGATAAACTTAAAATTTCGATAAATAATCAACTTGGCAGGAAATATACTGTAAGTGAAGCCAAAAAGTTTAACCCGCGACTTATTATAAAAAATGTTGATATAGATAAAGAAATGCCCCATGAAGAAATAGCTGACACTATATTCTCTCTAAACAAAATGGATGCCTTTAGTTCCACTGATCTTAAAATTGTTACTGTGTTAAAATATTCTCAAAAGACATATTGTGATATTGTTGTAGAAGTTTCCCCTTTGTTAAGGAACCACTTGCTAAAAAAAACTTTTGTGTATATAGGCTGGAAAGGCTGTCCTGTGAGTGATTATTTTAGGGTTGTTCGGTGTTATAAGTGTTCTGGTCTAGGGCATGAAGAAAAAAAATGTGAAAGTAAAATAAATTGTCCTATTTGTGCAGAAGAGCACTCTTTAAAAGATTGTAAAGCAGAGCATAAGAAATGTATTAATTGTTTTATTCATAATAGCAAATACAAAACCAGCTTAGATTGTAATCACACTGCCAAAGATACAAGTAAATGTCAAGTTATTCAAAATTATATAGCTAATTTAAAAGTAAATATAAAGTATGAATAAAAAAAGTAAGTACAAACATAATACTTTAAAAATTGGGCATGTTAACGTTCGATCGATCTTAGCTGGTTTTAATGACTTTGTCACTATTGTCCAAGATGAAGATTTTGATATTGTGGCTGTGTCAGAGACATGGCTTAAAACGGACTTACCATCTTCTCTTATACATATTGATGGATATAATTTTCTTCGCTATGAAAGAAATAGCCGTGGTGGTGGAGTAGGAGTTTTTGTAAAGAGTAAATATTACTGTCAAATTGTCACATCTGGGCAAAGTGTAGATTTGGAGTATTTATGGGTCAAAATAAAAATTAACAACAGATGTGTTTCAGTTGGTATTCTATATAGACCACCAAAGGGGTCTGTGCCAAATTTTATTAATTTGCTGGATGATATGTTGACATCAATTGTGCCACGTTTTCATAATATTTTTGTAGTTGGTGACGTAAATATCGATTTAAGTAACGCTGACAATGGTGTTAATCGTTGCTTTCAAGCTTATGGACTAAAACAAATCATTTCAGAGCCTACGCGTATTACAAAGACCTCAGCTACGCTGCTTGATCCCATCTATATTGAAAAATCTAAAATTTGTTTAGTAAGTGGTACTTTAAATGCTGATCTTTTTTCGGATCATAGATTTGCTTATTGTATTTTAAAATTTGAATCTATAAAAAATCGACAAAAATTCATTACCTTTAGAGATATTAAAAACTTAGATATACTTGCTTTC
This sequence comes from Crepidodera aurea, assembly GCA_949320105.2. Classification (NCBI taxonomy): domain Eukaryota; kingdom Metazoa; phylum Arthropoda; class Insecta; order Coleoptera; family Chrysomelidae; genus Crepidodera; species Crepidodera aurea. The sequence goes on from OX439480.2 coordinate 8,908,879, forward strand.
AATAACCAATTAAATAATATGCATTGGCTTGATATAGTTACCATACCAGATATAGAAAACAAAGTCAGATTTCTCACTAATAATATTACTCAGTTGTTAGATACTTATTGTCCATATAAAACAGTAAGGGTGAGTAAACCTCGATTTCCCTGGTTAACAGAAAATCTCAAACGGATATATAATGAGCGAAATAAAGCACTGTCTCGTTTTAAGCATCTAAAAACACCAGAAGCCTGGGATCACTATAAACAGCTCAGGAATTTTGCTCTTCGTTCTACCAGAAATGAAAAAGCTGCCTACCTTCGTCATGTAAGTTCTCAAGGTACATCAACATTTTTTAAAACTTTGAAAATGATGAATATACAAGCTTCAAAAAGTAATGACATTCCATATGAATTAGCTGATCCATATAAAATCAACGATGCCTTCATTTCAGTTTTTCAAAACAGTAATGAAAACTGCTTTGAAAAAATTGCGTACTACAGAACAAATAAATATAATAATAATAGAACATTTGAATTTAATCTGGTTGATGTTGACACCATTTCCAAAACTATAGGTGGAATAAAATCGAATGCCAGTGGCGAAGATAATATATCTTTAGAGATTCTTCAACTTTGTATGCCAGTGATATCTGTTTATGTCACGCACATTGTGAACTGTTGCCTTGAAAGCGGATATTTTCCAGATCAGTGGAAAAGAGCAGTAGTGGTACCTCTTCCAAAAAAAGCGAATCCAACGACTTTTAATGAATAATATAATATAAGTTTACTTCCTATTCTCTCCAAAGTTTTGGAGAGAATAGTACATGAGCAAATATATGATTTCTTCTCATCTAATAATATACTTCCGTTGCATCAATCGGGATTTCGAAAAGGCTACAGTACCACTACAGCTCTTTGCCACTTAACTGATTCTGTTATATCAGGATTGGATCGAAGACAAGCTACAGCACTAGTGTTACTTGACTATACTAAAGCATTTGATACTTTGAATCACCTTTTATTAGTTTCTAAGTGCAATTATTATGGTTTTTCTGAAAAGCCACTTTCTTTTATAAAAACATATCTTAAAAATCGTTCGCAAAAAGTTCTAATAAATAATCAATTATCAAATTTCCTATCAATCCAATCAGGCGTACCGCAGGGTTCCATTCTAGGGCCTCTACTTTTCCTCATTTATACATCTGACTTAAACAAACAAATAGAAACGTGCAGGGTCCAATTTTTTGCTGATGATACTCAACTGCATCACACTTTTGATGATAATAACACAAACGCAGCACAGAAAGAAGTTAACGCGGATTTAACACGAATAAATGCATATTCTGTAAATCACAACTTGCATTTGAATGCTTCTAAATCTAAACTAATTATATTTTCGAATACCAACAGACGTGCATATGTTAAAAGTAATATCTCAATTAAGATTGATGATGAGACAGTCCCATCTGTAAATGTAGCTAGGAGTCTAGGCTTACTTTTAGATGAGAACTTGCGATTTATTGAATATGTAAATAACCTCTCTTCTCAGTGTTACTTAATATTGAAATTATTATTTGCCAATAAATATATATTATCGCAAAAAATGAAAAAGTACCTTTGCGAAACTCTAATACTAAGTAAAATATTATATTGCATAGTAATTTATTATCCTTGTTTAGATTTAATCACGGCGAATAGACTGCAAAAAATTCAAAATACTTGCTGCCGCTTTATTTATGGCTTGCGTAAATATGATCACATTTCAACAAATTTTAGGCAACTACAATGGTTAAATATCAACGGTTTATTCAAATATCATCTGCTCTCTTTTGTGCATAATATACTTAAATCTCAAAATCCACCATATTTGTCAACCAAATTAATTTCACGCGATCAGATTCACAATGTAAATATCCGTAGGCAATTTACATTAACAATGCCACAACACACATCTGCTGTTTTTGTTAGAAGTTTTACATACAATGCCATTAAACTTTACAATGAACTAGACATTGGTCTGAAAAAAACTTCTTCTCGCACAAGCTTCAAACAGCAACTAAAAAAACTCCTACTCCAACAGCAAGTCAATTAACAATAATCAATAAATGTTTCCCTAAATGTATTTTATTTCTTTTTACTGTTTGATTAATAATACTTTTATATGTATTATATATTTTTTTTTTACTATTTTAATTTTTTACATTTTACATTTTTATTTACCTTTTTGTATGAGGAGTTAGATGTAAGAGTAGCCCATGGCTAAATCTCGCTCCGTCATTAAAAATTTGTACATTTTAAAATTTTCTAATAAAGACGATTTATTATTATTATTATTATTATGTTATGATTAAATAAAATAAAGTGTGATTTGGTAGGATTGGGTTTTAATCTCCATTTGTTGAACCATCTCTCAGTTTGATTACAAAGGCTTTGTAATTTAGATGTTGCGATTTTGGTATTGCTAGCATGTGTTATTAGTGCTGTATCATCAGCATATTAGGGAGGTTTTAAGCCACAACTTGAGCGTCATACGTTATATCCCTTTATCCGCTATTAAAGTAAACACAGAACGTTAATAACGTATTTCGAAAATGAGTTTTTAAGCCATCCCACTCTTCCGTTATTGACGTGACAGATGCCAGAAACATTTATAACCTTATAAATGATAACCCTCACTTTGTGATAGTTTAAATAATCATTTACGATTTTTTTTTTATTTTAACTGCCTTAAATCGTTTTTAAATGAAGCCAGAATGAAACAAATACTACAAAAGATAGGTTAGGTAAAAGACTTGTTGTGACATCTCTTCAATGTCCATATCCTATGTTGCCGTAACACTTAATTTTATGAAATGTTTTCATTTCATATTTAAGAAAAAAAGTGGTAAGAATGGTGAAAACTATAGACTTACTCAAATCTTCTAAATTTCACATGTATTTATCATAGACTTTGGAGTTCACGATAAAACTTAAATATAAATGTTCTACATGCGGCACCATTGCGAAAACAATATCCGTTATTAAGGGAACCTTATTTCACCTCTAATAACGTAAAACAATATCAGTTAATAAAGTTTCCCTTATTTTAGCGCTATTGCGCATGCGATGTATAACGTTTAAAGTATATTGGTGTTGAAATAGGTGGCTTAAAATCTCCCTATTGTAAGATGTATTTTTCGTTATTAAAATTTTCTGGGTTTTCATTATATAGATCGGAGCAATATATATTATATAATATTGGTGACAGTGGTGATCCTTGTGGTATACCTTGCTCAGTTGTAAATGTCTGTGAGTACTTGTTTTCTATTTTAATCTGATTTTGGTGATGAGTTTTACCAAGTATTCAGGCGTTTCTAGTTGACTAAGTTTGTGTATTAATCCAGCATGCCATATACTATCAAATGCCTTGTTTATATCTAAAAATAACGCTGCAGATTTACCTTGTTCCAATTTGGTTGTTTGAATGTTATTAGTGAGTATAAATAATGGGTGAATGGTAGATCTTTTTTCCTGGAAGCCGAATTGATATTTTGGTATTTTATTGTCTAGTACTGCAAGTAATCTTTTTGCTATGAGTTTTTCTAGATTTTTTCCAAGATTTGATAAAAGAGTAATCGGCCGATAGTTTGCCACTTTTGTGTTGTCAGCTCCGCTTTTGGGTATTGTTATTACTGAACCTAGTTTCCACTTGTTTGGGTAGTATTGGTGTGTAATACAAAAAGTGTACATGTTCATGATATATCTGTGGATGTTATATTCTAGTTTCCTCAGTATATGTTTGGTAATAAGATCATATCCAGGTGCCGTATTTTTTACTTTTTGTAATATTTCGAAATATTCTTCTTCGTCTACTTCTTCTCCTGGCACCAATGTTGGTCTGCTGCTGTATTCTGTAAACCAGTCGTTAATTTGGTTGTATGATGTTTGATCAAAATGTGGGTCGTTTGTCTTCTTGAATGTCTGTTCTAGGTGTTTTGCAAAGATATTTAGTTTCTCTTCGACTGACGTGTATTCGTTGTTGTTTTCTACAATAATTACTGGTTGGGTGTTGTTGTTTTTGTATTTGCTTAATTTGGATATTTCGTTCCAGTAATTTTTCCCATGCGCTTTGTTGATATTTTCACACGTTTCTATCCATTTGTGGGCTTTGTATTCTTGTATTAATTTCTGTATGTTTTTATTGTAGTTATTTATCCTTGTCTTATATTCCTGGTCGCCATTTTCTCTGTATTGTCTATAGAGTTTTCTTTTATTTTTTATTAGAGCTATGATAAATGGTGGTAGTTCATGTGTGTAAAATCTCGTTGATATTTTTGGACTGTTTTCTTGAACGGTGTCTGTTAGTTTTTTGGTGAACTCGTCTATCTTCTGTGGATTGATTAGAGGGTTGTGATGAATATAATCTAGCATTATCTTAGAAAACGAGTAAGGAATTTAATTTATCAGATTCGACATCCTAAGACCGGTTTCTGCCTTTCGGCTTCGTCAGTTAGGCTTTTCGAATCCAATAAATAAAATTCCAAACTCGTACAAGTCAGTAGCTACATCCGCTATAAGATAAAATTTTTAGATGTGCTGCCATCTATGATTAGAAGAGAGTATTGACAATTATTAAAAGCAAAAAATTCCCGGTGTATTGAGGTTGCATACACAATTTGCATTGTGTGTTGCAAAGCTTTTATTTGACTGATTCTAGTCAAAATGTCACTCTCTTCTTTCGTATCCCGAAAGGCAGAAACCGGTCTTAGGATGTCGAATCTGATAAATTAAATTCCTTACTCGTTTTCTAACTTTGTATTAATCTCTGAAAGGGATACGAAAGAAGAGAGTGACATTTTGACTAGAATCAGTCAAATAAAAGCTTTGCAACACACAATGCAAATTGTGTATGCAACCCCAATACACCGGGAATTTTTTGCTTTTAATAATTGTCAATACTCTCTTCTAATCATAGATGGTAGCATTATCTTGTTAACTTTTTCAGTATTACACTTTTTAAGGTTGAATTTCTTTACATTGTCCTCGTTTTCAAGTGTACCATTCATTTCAAACTCGATACAGAACGATAGGTGATTAGATCCTAGATCTGTTATAGTTTCTACTTTTTTGAAATTGTTTTTTATGTTGTTTGTGTACAGTATTATATCTGGCGTTGTATCTGCTGCTAAGTACGTTGGAGGAGTGTGATGTTGTATAAAGTTTGTGTTTTGAAGAAAGTTGTTTAGTTGCCTTCTTTTTCTGCCATTTATATTGAAATCCCCTATCTTCTATATCTGAATTTGGGTGAATATAGACAAGGAAAATGTGCAGCTGATCGTTGTTAAATGGTATTGTGAAGTGTAAAGTCTCATTTAATGGATTGTTTAATGCGGGGGCGTTATTCTTTTTTATTTTTAGTGACGGGTTAGCTTGAATTAAGCTTCCTCCCCTCGTATTTATAATAGGATTTCCAATTTTACTTAATATATTCCAATTACGGTATTTCAAATTGGTTTTTTGTTAATCTTTGCTTCAACAAACATTGCACAATTTATTTGGTTAGATTCTATGAAGTTATTTATAATGTGTTTTCTTTTATAGTAGCTATTGATGTTGGCATATAATATTTTAAGCAACATTAATACTATATTGTACATTTTTGTGTTGATCTATCGGCTTGGTTGGAGAGTCCATATCAGGATTTAGTAAGTCGAAAATTAATATATACATTCTGTTACCTGTAAATAGGACATGTGTGTCCACATTATAGTTGTTAACGAATGTTTTCCTGAGTTTTTGTATTAATTCTTCTCGATTTGCTGTTGTGTATCTTTCATCGTTAAGTGTGTTTTCATATGTATTGATAATATGATCGTGTATAGTTATTGGATTATGTATTCTAGATTTTTTTGTATCATCTGTTAACTCATCTGATTTTTTGTTAATGTTTTTTACTGGAATGTTGGGTATTCCTGCTATTGGTGTCTTTGGTCGTTTTGGACATTTAAATGACCATGCTTGATGATCTTCAGCTCCACATGTCAGACATTTAGTACTAAGGGTTGATGTGCATTTTTTGTCATGATGATTGCCGAAACATTTGCTGCATTTAGGCGTTTCTTGGCAGTTTTCTGTTTTATGGTTGAATGATGAACATTTGTTGCATGGTATGGAGCTAAGCTTGGATATACTGGATAATGGCAATTTTTGTAGAAAAGCCCATTTTTTAACAGGTATTCTGATGTTTGTTGTTTAGGTGTTATTATTCGAATCAAACCCGTAGGCATACCAGTAGAACGAGATATTATTCTCTTGCAAAAACGATGTTCTAGGTTGTTTCCTGTCAGATGTTGGCTTATTTTTTCGTCTTCTATTTCTTTTTCCATGTTGGCTATTACAACTGAATAGGATGGAGGAGAAATTGATTTAACTGGGGTTGTGTTGGGTGTTGTTTCCTTATAGTAGGCTATTATTTTGTTGTTTTTTAATTTATCCAGAGTTTTTATAAGCACATCTTTATCATTGTCGCTTTTAAGAAGGAATCCTAAGTTCGTTTTAAGAATGACATCAGTACTATTTGGTTGTTCAATTTGCCAAATATCAGATATGGTTATTCTGGTGTGATTTGTGTTTGTTGTTGAAAAATAGAATAGATGTTTGTATTTTTTGTTGAGTAGGGCTTTCATTTTATCTGATTGATTGTTGTTTGAAATCAAGTGTCTCTGTTGAATGTTTTGTTGACCTCTTTTTTGGTTTTGAATCATATCTGTGTTTGAGTTTTTTTGTTTCCGAATTTATCGATTTATGGATTATAGTCTGGGGGCTTTGCGACGGAAAACCCAAAAATTCGTTTCTGTCTTTTATCGATGAGGAACTTCCTGGATTCGAGTCCTTTTTCTTCTTTTTACGTTTATGTTTCACTTTGTGCCATGTTCCTTGATCATCTATTTCCATCTCACTATATTCTCCACTACTTTCAGAACTCATGTCACTTAGGGACCCGCACTATATTTACTGATGCACACTGGTTGTGTTCTCTTCAATGGTTTGTTGAGAACTGCTTCTAGTTATACTCCAGGCATTTAAGCTAAAAAAGGGGTCAACCTCGGAATGAAACGGAACCAGCTAAATTTTTGTATGAACCTTTATTTTGCCATTCTACATGTTGTTTCAAAAATCTCATATGGTCACGTGTAAGCGTCCTTAGAAATTCAAGGTCAAAAGTCGCGAAAATCAGTTTTTTGAGAATATCTCACTTCCTTTGCCTCTAATCGTATTTGCATCTATTATAAAAGTTGTAGAGTATAAAATTCTCTAAAATATGGTGTTAAACAATTTTTTATACATTTAACCGTTTTTGAGATAGAGCGCGAAGAGTACGGCGCGCTCAGCCATACATGCCACAGCGCAAGGTCAATCGCGAATCCCAATCCATAATAGGGTTTTTTAACTTAATTATTTATTAAATATCAGTTAATTAACTATTTAATACATTTTATTTATAAATATTAGGTACTTATAAATCAAATAATCATTTTATATTAGTTAGATACCTTTTTTATGTAAATTATGAAGTGTTAAGTGAATTATCATTAAGTTCTACTGTTCTACTTTTTTATCAGACTAAATAATCTTCGGGGTATGGAATGGTATTTGAAATATACATAGAATTATTATGGTTTTTAAGCATAACCAAAACCATCGAATCCTGTTGTTGATATCTAATTTATTATTTGTTTAGTCTAGTTTAGAAATTATTACAGTTTTTGTAATTAATTTGACACTTTCATGGGTTTGTGTTTTATATGTAATAAGTTACTTTCTGAAAGTAATTTTGTAAAAGTTGTGTGCGGCATACAGACCATAAAAGCGACAAGTATTGAAAGAAATGACGGACATATAAACTATTTAAATACTTTAACGTCTGTGAATGTTCATATGGAGTGTCGAAAAGTGTACGTTAGTAAAAACATTCAATAGCAGCATCGAAACGACGCTTCGAAGACCGTGAACCTTCAACATCATCAAATGTACCTCGTACGAAAAGAAATGAAGTGTTTGATTTTAAAAAAATTATGCTTATTTTGTGACCAAGCAGCGGAGGCGAAAAAAACCGTGAAGTACAAACGCACGATTAATAAAGTAAGTACACACGAATTCAAAGATTAAAGAGCAAAAGAACGAAGCGATTCTTTAGGAGATTTAGTAATAGATCATGTATCTTATGAGCATGACTTGGTAGCTGCTGAAGCAAAATACCACAAGGTTTGCTACAGTAATTTTTTAAAGCCAGTGCCATCTCCAATAACAAAGCCTTGCCAAGATGATCAAGTCACACAAGCGATGAAAGAGATTTTTAACTATATAGAAAATCATGAAGATTCACAATTTACATTGGCAGAGCTTAAAGATATCCCTACGGAATATGTATAGTCGAACTCAATCCTTTATGAGAATGAAAAAACAGCAAAAGATTACCGCCAATAGAACAAATGCTCATGAATCTGGACATTTTTGAGGACTTTAAAGTCGAAAACACCGTACACTGTCCATATACATAAAAATAAAATAAAATTTTGGCTATTAGGACCACTGTGCAAAGATTCAATAACCAACTTAGCTGGATATCGTTATAGGGGAGAATGGCGTATAATTATTAATTATGAGTTTAATATGAATTTACATTTTAATTTCTATAACGCATATTAGATTTGAATTACTAATTAAAATTTTGTCTTAAATTAATTTAACTAAACTGTGGGGTGGGAGGTTACACTCATAAGAGGCGACAATGGAAGTGTGGTTATAGTTTTTACATTTTCAATTGCAGAAACAAAATTCTCAGATGTGCAGACAGGTTACTTTGGCGGCTTGTAGATGTGCCGACAAGTGGCTTTATCGGTATTAGCGGCATGTAGATGTGCCGACAAGTGTCTTTGTCGGTATTAGTGGCATGTAGAAGTGCCGACAAGTGGCTTTGTCGGTATTAGCGGCATGTAGATGTGCCGACAAGTGGCTTTGTCGGTATTAGCGACTTGTATAAAGCAATTAAAGTAGGAAGTAGGAAGTTAGACAAATATTGTCTTCAGTAGTGAGGGCTAGGAAAATATTCATACAGTGATACACTGTGCTTGTGTTCGCACTTGATTTTTGATTTAGTGAATAGTAGGTGGTAGTTGATTCGTGGCGTTAGTTTATTTCAATTAATATTATTCTTGGCTTCCGTGTATATACATACTTTTTATTATTTTGAAACATTGTTACAGTGTACTTCTTATTTATTTATTCGGTGTCAATTTCAATATGTTTCGTCCTTGGGAAAATACAGTTTCTTTAAGTGGATCTAAAGAATCGGAACAATCACTAAATGATATTCTAATGGATTATGTGGTATCAGGTTGTAGTTCCAAAGATTCCTGGCATCAAAAGGGGCCACGAGGTATTGCGCCTTCCGCTCTATTTTTGTGTATTTAACCCAATAGAATTAATTTGGGGACAACTTAAAAAAAGAATAAGGCGTCATAACGTGTTTCCCAAATTTGATGGGTTGATAGCAAATTTGGTAAAAGAAGAAATTAACAAAATTTCAGCTGATGATTGGCAGAAAAAAATCAAACATGTCATCAAAGAAGAAAATTCTTATATAACGAGTCCGACCAAATTTATTATCAATGTTGATGACAGTGATTCCGATGGTGAGGGTTGAGATGGGGTAGGTAAGCTTAATTAATTTATAATATTTATGACTTTATTCACCGTGTTTTTAATTTTAGAATTAAAATTTGAGACAAAATTTTAATTAGCAACGTTTCTGAATCTCACAAGAGATCAGAAAATGAAGCTATACTTAGGCCAGGTGGAGTGGTCAACCTCTATTCAAATCTAATATGCGTTATAGAAATTAAAATGTAAATTCATATTAACGAAAGTTAATCAATATAGAAATTTTACTCAAATTACCCCTAACGATCTCCAGTAACTTGGTTATTGAATCTTTGCACAGTAGTCCTAATAGACAAAATATCATTTTATTTTTATGTATATGGACAGTGTACGGTGTTTTCGACATTAAAATACTCAAAAATGTCCAGATCAATCAGTATTTCTTCTATTGGCGGTATCCTTTGCTGTTTTTATAGCGTTTTTTCTTTCTCATAAAGCGGTGCGTTCTACTATACCAGATGATAAGAGGATCATTTCAAAACTACAATAAAAGTATTTAAGGGCGCGGTCTTGTACGTCAAATATCAGCCAAATTATGTCAAATAAGATGCTGCCCGGGAGGTGCTGGTATCTCGTGATAAATGCTTAAATTAAACAAAATAGTTACAGAAACCTTCCTTTGAAATTTTCTCGTTACAGAAATCATTCTAGAAATTCACTGTTTATTATGTTTAATATGAGGGGAGAACAATATTTAGTATCATCAAAATGTATAATCTTAACTTTTTATTTTTCATTTATTTTCTTTGTAAGTATATTTTATTTATATAGAGCCTTTCAGTGAAAACGATACTTCCATAAGATCTTTCTTTTAATTCTTAAAATTAAAATAATTTGTTACTGCGGCATTGATAATATCAAAATAACATTTTCTTTTCAGTTATTTGTTCCTACTTATATGAGAAACGAAAATTAACCACGCGAACGATGAATAATTACGATTTAGGTGAACATGTCAAAGATATTTACAAGTCGGAAACAATTCGAAATAAAATGCCCTTTTCAAATGTATAGATACAGAGTGATGTTATTGCTCATTTCAAAGTTAGTATATAGCTATGATAACTATCGACACGTGTCAAGTTGCATCGGCGCTTCTTTGTAGATCAAAGAGCCACTCTTTAAGTCAAGGCGGCAGGCTTCCTTTGAACTTTGGTTCAGCTCACGGTGGCCCTAGACTCCTAGATAATTGTATAAAAGGAGTAAACCGCTTTAGCAATATTGTTTCCTCGGTTTTATTGGTTCAAATTTTCCCCCGAATTTTTCTTGAAGACTATTTAAACCCGAGATCCTTGATTTTATCTGATAAAAAGTACGCTTTATCATCTATTTATATTTTTGTTGTTGAACTATGCTTATTATTTTCTACACCTTTGAAAATGAATATTGTCTATAGCTCAATGTTTAATTTGTTAATCCTTAACTAAGACCTAAATAGAATTAAAAAATGCAAAATCTCCCATCCCACTGTAATAGGTTATGCCGTTGTCTCTATAAAGGTATATACAGACAACACTCGTTATGCTATGGTTTTGTGAACATCTCAATCGTGGAAGAATCACAGTACCTATACAATCTCAAATTTCAAATTATCCGCCAAGCCGGTGTAAGGTCGGAAAAGATTTCGTGAGCAATCGGACGGCGCCGGCGTTATTTAACTCGGGTTACTAGGGCAAATAATACAATACCCTTACCGTATTATAGATATTAACTTTTTACCTTTTTACTAATCCAAAATATTCACGAAGTGATAAATGGCAAAGATCCGGAATTGCTCAAGAGTCCTGCTGCCTGCGCATGCGTGTGTGAACTTGGGATTTGTTTTGATTTCAGTGTGTTTACAGTTTACACTGTTAAATTCTTTGGTCGTTTAATGTTTTGTGAAGCCTAAAAAAATATTCCATAGAGTGTACAACAGCAGCGTTGATAAAAGTACTACTAAAGATTAAAAAAAATTGTCTGGAAATTAAATTTTAAATCCTATTACATTCGGAAATCAGTCGATTTAACTTTTGGTCTACAGGATAGGATTTTATACACAGGAGATCCTTAAAGTATACAATATTATTGTTTCTGCACGGAAGACCGAAAAATATTTTTTTTGTGAAAACGTTCTTTTTTGTGTTTTAAATAAGCAGCTGTAATTTTTTCAAAGCAAAATATTTATTTTTAGATTTTTAAAAATTCCCGCTTTATGACAGTTAAACGACATGCGCAACAAGCATCTCGTGTTCAGAGTCAACTTTCAGACGAAACGGTATCTAACCCACGTTGCCAAATGAACTGTTCAACCAACAGCTGTGAGTTCCCGCGAAAATTTAAATTCATGATATATTATTAAATTCGTATAGGTACGTATATTTTTAAAGTTTTATTGCGTACTTAGAATGTTTCTTTCTGATTAAAGTTTTTTAAATGTTTGGAGAACAAAAACCTTATAGAAATGGTCATGTCACCTGTTTATGAGAATAAAAAATTGCATAAATATAAAAATGACAAACCAAATAAGAAAATTTTATTTACAAAGACAATAATACAATTGCAGCGTTCTTATTTTTGTGTTTTGAGTTCATGTTTCTTTTATTATGTGCCAACATTGCTATATTCTAAACCATAACAGATAGGAATACGATGAAATGGGAAAAAAATTGAATTTTTTGGAAAAATTAGAGATAAAAAAAATCAGGGTTTATTGATTTTCTTGAGTTGTACAGTAAAACCAAAAATGGCATTTTTATAGTTTGAGATAAAATTTGCTATTAAGTATCAACATACCAGTAAACCGTCGATAGAATATTAGTGACGTTTATAGTTTGCAAAATATCAATAATTTATTCTAGAATAATGAAAACAATTCAATGAATAAAATAAAACAGTTAACAAACAAAATATAAAATTAACAAGTTTATTACATTAAAATAAAATTTAAAATGAACAAATGTTATCTGAAATATAAATAATAGTAAAATTTTCTGCTCTTTCACGTGCTGTGCTATTAGTTTTTCGAATTTAGCATACACTTTAGAGCAGCAAAGATTTTTTTTATCGTTTTCTACACCTTTTAAAGCGATATCACATTTTATGAGAGGTTAAAGTCTCTGACAACTGGGCTAATTATGGTATGACCCCGCTAAACATACCAGCTGAGCCATTTGCATACGGTGCAAAGTAGATTTGCTTAGGGCACCATCTTTCTTGCAGTGTTAAAACCTATATGATCTATATATAATTATATACATATATACTACGTACTTATGGACTAAGAAGTGTTAGTCGCCATTTTTTGTCCAAACTATCAATTTAATTCGAAGTTCCTATAAAATGACTTCAAAATTTCAAATCGACTGATTTCATATATTAAAGTATTTTGATGTATTCTGATTAAACCACATTGTAGATAAAGGTTTAACGTAGGTCAAGTTAATGTTTATTTTTCTTATTTTTTCAGAATCTAGGATATACAGATTGTTAAATGCCACTTTTAAGGTTAAAAAAATTGGATGATTTTAAAGCTGTCGTTTTCATAGAAAATAATAAATTTATCGATTTAAAATAGCAAGACTACCTAAGTTAGACCTTTATCTTTAATTTGTCTGAAAATTATATTTTAAATCCCATTACATTCGGAAATCAGTCGATTTAACTTTTGGTCTGCAGCATAGGATTTTATACACAGGAAGACCCCGCCCTTAACTGATATAACAATTACTACAAAGGTAGGATCGTTCACTATTATATCTTTTCTTGATGCACACGCTAGTTTAATATCAAAAGCATGGTACGAGAATAAAAAAGCACTCCCGAAGAAGAACGGTTACGGATAATAGAATAGCTGTGGATGCCGAAAATCAGGCTTGCAATGTTCGTTAGCTTGTTATCAATGTAATGGATATGCATGTCTCAACGCTTCATCGTATCAACATGACCTCGATAAAGAAATTGCATATGACCCTGAAGTTTTGAATATTTGGAGATGAATTACATTGATAACGAGGAGGATGATCTCAGTAAACACAAGGATATCAAATGGACGTCCAATGTATATCCCAAACGTACATTATGTACCTACATCCATTGGATGTCCTTTGATGGACAAAGGATGTCCAATGGATATCCATTGGCCACCAACTTGGTTTATTTGACTTATAAATGGACATTACCTGGACCAGTGATGGACTTCAGTTCCTAGTTTTTGAGAAATGCCTTTCCATCCAAAAAATGATGTAATGCATTAGATTTTCCTAGACGTCTAGCATTATTACTACAATCTACATATAGATAGATCAATAAGCACCATTTTCAATGTATGAACTCATTTACGGAATAAAAATCGATTCATATAAATAACAATATATACAGGGTGTTTCATTGGGAGAGAGTAATATTTTAACAGTGGATAGGAGTGACTGAGGAGGAGGAGTGACTGACATATTTTATGGGTCTACGGTCCCTTATAGCTGAGATACAGAGTGTTTTGTTCATTTTGGTAATTTCTTCATTGGCTCCTGTGCTTTTAACCACTCTGTATAATTTTATAATATTTGGTACACATAGTCTCTGTATCTTAACAAATTAATTGAGATATTATTAATATTAAAAATACAGGCCCGGCTTCACTAAAAATTGACAAATTCGTTCCACTCATAAGTAACACCCTGTATGTTAAATTTTCAAAAATATTTTACCATATCTACAAAGAGGACAAAAAATTGAATTTAACTATATACTTTTTATTTTTGCACATATGATTTTACTACTCATAAATTGTTAGGATCTTTTATATTTTTGGGGTACCAACGTGGTTAATTAATCCTATTAAGTTGTAATCAATATTATTTGGCCTAATTAACTATTTTGTTTAAAAGTATGTTATACCAAAATTTTTTATCGTCATCTAATCCTATAAAAACAGATTTACAGGACCGTATTAGGAAATAAACGTCACTTTAGATTTACCTATTCATTTCCTTATGAAAAATTGTGTAGTTTGGAGTAGAAGAGTAAAAGAAACTCTAATCAAATGTTTGTAAATGATTAAAGTACATAAAAAGCATCGTGAATGGGACGCGATCTTATTTAAAGTTGGGAATCGCTATACTATTTGTGAAATTAAATTACGTCAAAATAAAATACGTCAACAACACATGAGTCGAATAAAATAACATCTAATTAAATTATAAACAAAACTTAAAAATTGCACAACACTTAAAAATTAACACTGACAGCTTTTTTAATTTTCCCGCCTACTTTCAAGCCAATCGCCAATCAACTTTTTATTTATCTCCCTTTCAGTAGTTCAAGTAGATGTCGCCCACTCCGTGATTTTCGCGAATTAATTAATAATTTGTCATGTCATATACTCATTGGGCTGCTTAAAAATGTAGATTTGAATATTAAGAGCGAAGCTCGGTGACCAGATATTCTGCTGCAAAACGGGTATCCCTTTCAGGGGCGAGTTTTGACCACCATCGTGTTCAGCATCCTCGAAAACTGGGAGAAAGACGATTTGCCGCTGATATAAAAAATAAAAAAGAACACCCCTGTCGGGAGTGATTTTTGGCCGGTGGAGGGGTTGATGAGGGTCGTAAAAAAGTAATTAATCATAGTCTATCCTATCCTAATCGTAGCATAATGAACCACCATTAGACCTAACCGCATACAGTACAGATTACGCCTTTTAACACCCTATGGAAGGGCTTCTGTTTCCAAACTAAGTAACTTTTACTAGCGTTTCGGGCTGAATCGAATTACATCCCGGTTTTTAACGACATATTTAACTAGAACAACAACGAAGGTTAGATAAGAAAGTGGCACATTGTTCTACTTCGGCGACCCTCCATCGATTTAAGAGGTTGATGAAGGCACCTTTAAGAAATTAACACTGAATAAAACAGATTTCCTGATAGCAAGGCAAATTATATGTTTGTATCGTAAAAGAGCAAAATAAATAAAAGAATTGGATAAATATAACCAAATAAATATATTAACTTATAAATAAATAAAAGGTTTGTTCCAACATAACACAAAACCAGTTTGCGTACTGTCGGGATTCTGCGCAGTCTAGATTTGGTGTTCCAACAAACTTCGGACTCAAACCTGTACAAAAATGTAGTGTTCCAACACAACCAAAACTAATCACAAACCAGTTTATGTACTGTCAAATCTGTTCCTGGGTTTGAGTAGGTACAAATTGTCAAGACTTGCGCAAAATGAGTTTGTAAAACGTCATCCTAACCTGAAAATTTTATGATTGTATTTTTATTATGTAAACATTCATATTATTTAATAGGTACACTTGTGTAAACACATAATTATTATTTAGGATTGTAGACATCCAAATTTATTTCCCAAATTCAAAATTTGACATTGGTTGTGACGTTATTGACAGTATAAATTTGACAAAAAATTTGTTGGAACACTTCCGAATTGAGTGCCCGATCCTCGACAGGTCATCGACTAACAGTCGTTGACATGTCTTCGACAATAAGTTGTGGACAAGTTTACGTACAGTCACAAAATTGTTGTTGGAACAAACCTAAAATGTGTCCCGCGGAAATGCAAGTGTGCAGTGTAGGTATGAAAATATTTATTTTGTGTAAACATGCAAAAAGAAATTATAATAAAACGAGTTGCGGCAAAATATGAATATCTTAAATATTCGTTATTCATTTTATCTTTTCCATTCAAGGGGAACACCAAAGTAAGGAAACGAGTTAGTTGGGCCTTCGAATAAGTAACGTCGTTGTCTGTAAAAAGGTACAGACAGTCAACCATATGGGCTTAAAAATAAATCTTTTTGGTAGTGTTGGTCCAAACGTATAGATGGATTTCGTCGTTTTTTGGTCCTATCGTAGGAAGGGGAAATGTCGATTAAATAAGTTGGATGTAGAAAAGATATCTTTATTTTTAAGTTGATTCAGCAGTGTTTTAAAGTTTCTCGATCATAGATATCACAAATTCTCAATGAAACCATTTTTATTCCTTTCAAACTAAATAATAATTTTCATATTTTGCCGTAAAGATCGATTGACCTTGCTCTAGGTATTACATACCCTCTTTGTCTAAATTATTTATGTATATTTATTTGTTTTCGTAAAGCAGATGTAGAATATTTGTAAGAAAAAAGAAAGAAAAATACAGTTAATAAAAATATCACTAATCGAGACTAATACAAGTCTATCAGAAGAGATTACCATCCTAAAGCGCTTAATGGTTTCTTGTAGTTTTTAACAATTAAAAACAAATTTACAATTCTCAAAATCTCATATGATGCGCACTTATGTGTGACGATGTATGTCATATATTGTATATCTAAATAAATAATTGTAACCGCCTGCTAATTTAAATTAATTTTAAATAAATTGGAGCAACATTTACAACAATTATTAATAAGAACTTTGATTTTTAAGGAAATTAAAACAATATCTTCAAAAAAGTATTCTGGCCAGACTGCAAAAAGTAGTAAATTTTGCAACTTAAGTAACAAATGAAATCAAACATAGTTCAAAGTTAATAAAATTTCTAAATCACTAGGTACTGTGATGGAATGTAAAATATTTAATCGATTTTATCTCATCGCGGTTCAGTTTTCAAAATAATTTAATTTAAAACTTGTAACGTTTAAATTCGGCATTAAGACCTTACTACGTTAATTAGTTTTTCGTACCTTGTAGATGTGAGCCACTGTAGGGATCGAATTATATTATTTAGGAACCATATATCACATAAGATAGCCTCAATTTTTTTGACTCAATTTATATCCATTTGAACGAGCTAGTTAGTTTCAGATAAAGTATTTCGAACATTAAAATAGATCGTAAAATTGATTGTTTACTTTATTCTTATCGATGTCATGTTTCGAACTGTCGGTTCGTTCATTTCTTCTGTTGACTTTGAGGTGTTGTACGGCTGTGTTAGCCAGTCACCAGTTATTTCATTGGTCCCATCACAAGTCGTATTCGGTGACCCGTGGCGATTATTAGGTGAATCTCTTTCTGGTCTTGCGTGGTGAGATTCGTTCGAGAAGGATTTCGAATGAAATTTTGGGACGGGCCTTGTTTCTTTCTTTCTTGTGGGTGATAAGTATAAAGTGGTTTAGACAAAATTTTGAGGAGTCGCCCGGTGCTTACGAAGATTATTTCGTACCGTTGATTGGGATAGACGAGCGATTCCCGTATTTGTTGGACGTACAGGGTGCCTATTTGATTTGGTGTGTTACCTTAGTCCGAATCTCGTGAAGAGGAATTGATATTTTGTGCCGAACCACGCCACGATAGTCGCCATTTTGTCAGGTAAGGCGTTTTTCATGAAAGTCGAGTTTTATGTTATCTGGCAAGTGTGTAAGGCCTGTTAATATTATAGGGGGTAGTATCATCCACGTTAGACGATCCGAGGATTCACCTTATACGAAGCATCTGTCAGGGAAGTTTGCCGAGAATTCCCCTTCACTGTAAAAAAGGGTATGTTGAGTTATTTAAATGTTTTTATAGTATGTAAATTTCTTTCTGGGCCGAGGGGTATTTGATTAGGGGTTTAATATATATTATTTTAGGGTTCTCGTGTTGGGCTGATTTTCACCAGATTTCTCGTGTTGGGCTGATTTCCACCAGATTTCTCGTGTTGGGCTATCATCCAGATTTCTCGTGTTGGGCTATCATCCAGATTTCTCGTGTTGGGCTGACAGCCAGATTTCCGGGTTGAGCTGACCTGACCGGACGGATTAGTGGCCGCAAGTTGCCGCCATTTAACTTTGGACAACCGCAAGTTTTCCTTTTTTTTTTCTTTTGTTGTTTTATATCGGTACATAGACATTATTTGTCAATTTGTAATTTTTTCTTATAGGTCTTTAAATTAGCACTTATAGATATTTTCTCTAATTTTTATTGGGTACTTGTAAGCGACTTATAGGGGCGAGTGGTATTTTATTTTACGCCCAATACCAACGACCTTGAGAGCTCTCGCGGACGGTGTAACACCCCTATTACTCGTGATTTAATCAGTTATTTGAATAATTTGTTTTAATTAGCGAAACTTTAGTGGGATCGTTTGGATCCCTTGTCTTTTTTTATTCTTTTTATGCGACCTTGACAGTTTGTATTAGTAACGTTATTAAACCGATATTAAAAAAATTAATTACTTTTCTTTCTATCTCTAATAGTCACAAATAGTCGAACGAAGGTAAGCAAATTTTTGATTGCGACGTAGTTTATTTTTTTTATTAGTGGGCTCAATTTAGATCCATTCTGGAGATTGAGTGACTAAATTGACTGAATTTGGATGAGGGTAAAGCAATCTCCTGGCGCCCATTTTCTTTTAGTTAACACCATATACCAATCCACACCCCACTTCACTGTGGTTAGCCGGCATCCAAAGCGGATTACATAATCCCACGAAGGAAAATCGTTAAACGAGATTAACTCGTGGCAAACTGGTGCCATCTACAATTTACTAGGTAAACAGTAAGACAAGGTTTTCAGATTTTGTCGCAAAATCACCTGTGGCACCACCTAATATACATGTTCTGACATGTTCTGACTCTCCTGCTCATAATCATGTGGTTGAAAGACTATACCTTTATACAGACAACGGTAACGTCAATTGGTAGATCAGCTACACGATGAACCATGAAACATGAAACCTCATAGTCTAAATTACTCTGATTGTTGTCTAGAACTCGAAAAAGGATGATAAAAAGCATCCTACCCTTCTTGCAGGAAGAATTTTTTTTTCAGCATTACCTTCATAAGTAAAGAAAAAACTATTTGTAGAGCGCCTGGTGTTTTTCTTCTAGTCATCAACATCTCTTTCGATAAAGACTACACCGCAAATGAAGTTATTGAGTCTGAATGTTTATATTCATTCAAACTTGCTAATATGACATAAAGCTAGTTAACCCGTTGACCTTTCAACCATTGATCGCACCGATATCTTGACCGGTGATTTTGTCTACACCTCAACTAGTGAGGCAGCATCTCAACTAAGTGAGGCAACATCTCAACTAGCGAGGCAACATATCAGTTTGATACGCCATCAAACCCTCTGCTTTTCTTACGATAAGAAAGGTGTCGGGGAATATGGAGGATTTATGAAATGGCTTCGAAACCTTAAGTTTTGCAAGGGGGTGCAAAAGTGGACTGTATATTTGGTAGCTGGCTGGTTTCCATGGATTGGATGTAGGAATAAAATTCACTAGTCTCTGTTTTTTTTTAGTTATTAAACACCCAAAAAGGCATTTAGTATACAATCTGGTCAACAGTGACCAATGAGCAATTTAATTCTTAATCTAATAGAGTTTGAAACTTAAAACTAAGGTAAGCGTTCCTTAGGTTCTGTAGAATGGATTGCACTAAAGTTTAACGTGCACACACAAGCTCTACTTTTGCACTAAAAAAAACACTAAACTAACTCAAAGGCTTGATCCTCTTAAGTCTTCTTTCTAACCCAATATTGTCAAGGAGCTGGATAGCCTCGACATTGATATGATGATGAAGTCTTTCTTCTTGACTCTTACCTAATTTCTTGATGGTCTGGTCAACAGTGTCCAGTTCCAGATCCCTATGGAGGTCTTATATTTCTTCAAGATATTATCCTTAATTATTATGGCACTTCCACCTCTCGCTGCATTGTCAGGATGGTTAGTATGATAAATTTTGTAATTTCTAAATTTAATATGTGACTGATGCGTTTCGGAAATGAGACACGCGTCTAATTAATTTACATGTAGGATTGCTTGCAATTCTTGTTGGCGTTCCATTCCATTATTTTTAAATTAGCCATTCCTCTGCTTTGGAATAGCTTCCTTGGCACTATGTTCTAAACGTGTTTATCGTTAATCAAATTTTTGGAATAACTGCTCCTGTTTCTTAAGTTGTTCTAAGATCAATTGTAAAGTCGGGTCTAACATTATTGTTTTTACTAGCATTTGATAGTCCTGCAACAGCTTGGTTGTAGGAAGATGGCTTATTTTTAGTGAGTTCTTATCTGTTGAACTTGTCATACTGGTTGTCCAGGTAAAGATGGTTTCTTCATAGCTCTAATTTTTTGTATTTGTTTAGCAACGATATACCTTTGATAATTAGCAGGATGGTTACCGCCGCTATGAATGCATTTTGGCTGTACATTTTCTGGCTTTGTACAATCTTTGGTAAAATGTTTTCCAGTATATTTGACACATCTTGGTTCTTTAGCGCAGAAACCTTGTGTGTGTCCATAGCCCTGGCATCTCTTACATTGGGGAACTAATTTTGTTTTTTAATTCCTTTCATTTCAACCCTGATTCCCAGTATATCCGTAGGTAATACTATAGATTTTATTTACATCTTCAGCTTGTTTAAATGACAACATAAACATGTTTAGCGGTTGCTTAGTTTCAAACTAAAGTTTTTTAGTGGCTTCTAATACCTTATATCCCCTTCTTCGAAGGTCATCTACAAATGACTTTGGGTCACATTCATTATGTAATTTATTAGCAATAACCCTGATTGGTCTCTTCTGTTTGTTCTTTAACCAAGAATACCAATTATCTCCAAGCATTTTTGATACTTTTCTATAACATTCTTCATCTGGCACATTAATTTTGATATTATCATTACTGATAATTTTGATTTGATGACCTATCACCATTTTATTTAATTCCTCGTGAAGAGCTTAAAAGTTGTCACTGCCATCTACCACTATTGATTGAGGGCATAAGAGCTTTCTGGCTTTTATCTGTTGATTAATTGAGACAGTTGTGGAGGTGAGAGTGAGGTATCCATTCTTCTTTTCTTGTTGTGTCCCTGATTCTTTCTTATCCACTCTGTCTGTCTAGCTAATTCTTTTTCATCAGTTTGATATTCTATTTTATCTTTTTCCTCTTCCTGTGGAGGAGATAATTTCTTTAGCAGATCTGAGTGATCTTTTTTCATTTGTTCTAATTGTTGTTGTATAGTATTTATTTTGTTTATTAAACAACTTTATTCATATTCGGAATTTTTCCAAACACTGTAGAGTGCTTGTTCATTTTGCGATCTTGCACTATTTTCCTGAAATAGTGCAATATTCTGTTGACCTACATCCACCATCGACACCCGAAACACAGGCGATTGTTGATGCATTGCCACACTTTATTTATTGGAACACAATAACTTACAGCCGGGTATCACTCGCTTAACATGATAGCCGATTTTAACTTTTGTTTTCGTATCGAAAGCGCTTCCGAACACTTGTTTACACTTCAAAGGTAAAATGAATACTTAGTGTTTGTTTTATATTAACGAAATACACTTTAACAGAGAATAATTTACAATTACTTAAGATTGCTCAGAAAATAAGAACTTGAATTTGGTTTGATTAATTGTAGACGTATTATTTGAAAAACATAAAAAACATAAATAACTTTCAAACAACTAATTACATCAACACCTAACAACGTCATGACCATGAGGGTGAACTATAGATAGATAGGAAACCCTAATATACCCCCCATAAAGAATTAATTAAAAATACTTAATATGAAATTAACTAAAATATAACAACTATTCGAGTAACTGAGGCATATTTCGCTTCGTCGCAGAAGAAAATAGTTAGTGACCAGTTTGCCCACCCTTTCCTTGAAGAAGAATCTGTTTTTAGAGCGGATAGTATTTTTCTCCTAATCATCAACATCTCTTCCGATAAAAACTACATCCCAATTGAAGTTATGTATTCTGAATTTATATTCATTCAATATTGTCTCTCTCACGTAAAGGCAAGTTAACCCGTTGACTTTTCAACCATCTCGACCAGTGATCAGTGATTGTATCTACATCTCAACTAGTGATTGCATCGACCAGTGATTTGCATCAATAATTCAATTAGTGATGCAACATCTAAATTTGATACGCCATTTTGAGGGTTGCTCGTAGGGAGGGGAAACCAGGATGACGGTAAAAAAGACAAAAGACCAACCCTCTGCTTTTGCTTACGATAAGAAAGGATTGACAAAAGTAATATGCTACGATTGCAACATCAACATCGCTCAAGAAAATACTAATAGAAGGAAAAAACAAAGAAGTAGCAAAGGACAATGGGAAAGGTAAAAGAAAAAGGCTTTGCTTCTCAAAGTTTATATTTCAGCTGCTGCTAATATTTATCTTATGTTATATAATTCTGACAAATGCCGCTTAATTTGCTAACAAGCTTACTTTAACAAATTATGAAGAGAAATTAATGAAACATTGTGTACAGTATCCCAGAGGTGGATTAAAACTTTTATATGAATTTTTCCTAATTTGTGAAGTGTGTCGGAAAGATAATTTTGCTTTCATGTTAATGCAAAATTTAAGTGAAATAGAAATTAAAGTTTTAATTCAATTCTAATCCGGTAGTGAACAGAAACTGCGTTGTACAAATTAAATATTAGTTGTACATTTTATTTTCTATTTGATGTTTCACCTAAACGAAAAGCAAGTGGTTGAATATGACGCAAATGTAAAAAGTTACATTTTAATTTATTATTTCATTAATAACAATTCTCAAAAGATCTTACTTCACAGTAAATTGGGGACACCCCAAATTATCAGGTAAACTTAAGGGGAAATAGATAAAAATAAAATAAAAACATTCAGGTTATCTGGAAAAACATAGAAAAACATGTACTGCATGTATACCTACTATAAGCATCTTTCTATGAATGGGTGTGGAAGCAAACATTCAAAAATGAAAGATCAGTCCATAAAATGGTTAATTATATTGCAAACTAACAACCTGACTAACAACCTGAAATACAAATCCATTTAGCGTGTGAACGGCGTAGTTTAGAGAGCCCAGGACAACTTTTATGTACCCACATCAAACATGATTCACACCTCACACTTGGCTGAATGCTATCAATGCATAAATCACACACCTTGCAAAACCATTGATTCTTTTTTTTTCGTGTATAAGCTTTTCAAACAGCAGAAATGCAGATTCTTCAAAAAAAAAAAAATTCTATTATTTTAATCAACTTTTTTTTCATATATCATACAATTCATGAGTTCACAACTTTTAGGTAAATCGTTAGACTGAACTTTGTAGTTATGAAATAAAATTTCAAGCAGCAGTTCATGCTTGTTAAACAACTATTACACCCGGAAATCGAATGATGTAAATTTATTAAGATTTTCATACACAAATGGCCAAAACAGCATATTTTTCAGAAGCATATCCATTTACAATAATATGTTAACAAATATATAAAACATCATATATTCACATCGGTTATGTTTCGCCCATCTCCCGCCGCCAGCTAACCACAGGTGCGGATCCCGATTACTATTTAATTCAGGTCCGCAAATTGCCCCTTTAATTTGTATTTTCGGACCCCGAGACTCGTCCTTGTTTATTTGTTTTTTTGGTTGGTTGCCTAAGGATGTGAAATAAAATCACACTTGTTCCCAAGAACAAGGACATTAAAAATGTCCTACACTTTATATATCACGCAAGTGGAGAGCCCAACGCCATCATCACTTTAATAACAAAATCAAAGCTTGTAAAACTATAGAAAACTACAACGAAGGTGGAATTTTCTATAGTTTTGCAAGTTTTGATTTTGTTATTAAAGTGAAGATGGCGTTGGGCTCTCCTCTTTCGTGATATACGTGCTCTAACGCAAACACTTTTATCAAGAACGAGGCGAGTCGAATTCATTTTCAGATATCCTTTAGCGATAGGATGTCGAGCTAGCCTGCTTCTTACTGATGAGGCACCAAACCACGTATGGACTTTCGTAATTCAATACCTGGTGGGGCATATAGCCCAAGGAGTAGTTGTTGAAGTCCAGACGCTAGTGCAGTGTAGGACATTTTTAATGTCCTTGTTCTTGGGAACAAGTGTGATTTTATTTCAGTTTTGTTACGCCTATGGTCCTTTTTTTGGAATTTTTATGGTTCAAAAAATTCTACGTTCGTTTTTGGTTGGTGTTGAACATAAAGTGAGGTTATCTACAATTCTATAGATAAAGCTAGAAATGGTTGAGTTTTGATTCTTCCAGTGTATCTCACACATCTGGGTCCTTTAGCGCAATATTTCTGGGTGTGCTCATAAGTTTGGCATTTTTTACATTGCGGGACTAAT
Source organism: Crepidodera aurea (assembly GCA_949320105.2). Lineage (NCBI taxonomy): Eukaryota > Metazoa > Arthropoda > Insecta > Coleoptera > Chrysomelidae > Crepidodera > Crepidodera aurea. The sequence continues at coordinate 8,933,640 of OX439480.2, forward strand.
TTAGTTTTTCTAATTGGATGAATTTGAACTCTTATTTAGAGACTGTTTTGTTTTGTACTTCAGTTTTCTAGTAACTTCAATTATTTTAGATTGATTGCCATTATCTTAATTGGATGGTTTTGTTTATTCTCATAGGAGTACCATGAGTATTCCTCGTTATTCAGTGTCCTAGTGAGAGCTTGATAGGATTCTTCTATTTCCTCTTTTTGTGTTGAAGAAGTATTTGCCAGACTATTTTCTAACCCTGTATATGTATTTAGCAGATCAGAGTGATCTTTTTGTATTTGTTCTAATTGTTGTTTTAGTGTTTAATTTGTTTACTAAACAACTTTTTTCATATTCGTAATTTTTCCAAGCACTGTATAGTGTTTGTTCATTTTGCAATCTTGCACTATTTTCCTGAAACAGTGCACTATTCTGTTGACCTACATCCACCATCGATACCCGAAACACAGGCGATTGTTGGTGCATTGCCACACTTTATTTATTTCAACACGATAATTTACGGCCGTGCTGCAAATGAAATAAAGTAGGGAATTATAAATTTACTGGTCAATTTAGAACAGAGCCAGGAATTTTATACCACCATATATGAATACAGTTTTCATTATATTTAAAAATAAAGTGAATACAGCAAAAAGTGAACAAATCAATACTAATAGAAATTTTTATGTTTTGTAGAGGTAGAATTCTTAGAAAAAATAATGTTCAGAAATTGCGTCTTTGCAGATCTAAATTTAGAATTTCTCTTGATCCTGAATTTTCTTTGCGAATGCGGGAATCGTGGCCCAACAATACAAAATAATTGGACCGAATAGACACTGAACTGAAAAGAATGCATTGGAGATTTCTTAAGAAAGATCTTTACTTTCTGAATACACTCTTATTTCGTATCACGACATCCCAGCAATCATATATTATTGTATAATGTATTTTCTTTTTTGATTTTCTTTTTAAAGCCGGTACCTTTGCTTTTTTTTCTCATAAGAGTTTTTTATATTGTAAAATATTTTCTTTATCGTTTTCTCCTGAAAGATGAGACATTTTTACTTCTCGGTTTTCAACATATTATCTTTTATCCTATATTGTATTATTTAGTTATGAGTGTTGAAATAATAGTAACTTTGAATTATATCATACAAAAACCCAAAGGGGAAATAAATTAATTGGTAAAAAGCGCATGTTTTCTCCAGGGCAGCGGTTCTCAAACTTTTCAAATTTTGTACGACATAAATATGAAACAAAAAATACCATAAAAGCATTTCGCCATTAAAATTGTTCGAAGCTAGAGCCGTTAAAGTAAAAAAATTGAAAAATACAGGGTGAGTCACAAGGAACTGTATACATACTTCTACCATAAGCAGAGGCACCTTAGGGGATTATCAAGTGACCATTAAAAAATGTCTTCTGTTTTTCTTTAATAATGTACACTTAAAGAAACTAAGATCTAATGTCAAATTAGACAAACAATTTCAACCACGATCATGTCAAATTGTCACAGCCTGCTGCAGTATGTATTACATATCAGAAAAAGTATGTACAGTTCCTCGTGACTCACCCTGTATATGTGTTTCTGAATAATAAAGATTCAAACAAAACGTTAAAGTGGCGCAATTTTACATTTATTTAATTTTTTTCTGTAAAAATTGTACCACTAAAATATTGTAATGTACCACCAATTGTACATGTACCACAGCTTGAGAACCGCTGGTCCAGAGTTATTAACGACAAAAATGGGTCAGAATCTGAAGGCCAAAACATGTATTTCACATTTCATTTACCTGTTCGATTATCATGAAATTTAATTATCGTTTTCTATTTGGATGAACAATTTATTTTCATATGAATAAATGGAATTATTTACAACCTGTTAAATTTCCAGTTAATAGTAATTATAAAACGACATTAATAATTAGTTTTTTTGGCAAAATAGAATACCAGAAAAACATTTATTTTAATTTAAATAAATAGTAAATATCTGTACTATATTTCAAAAGTGTCAAAAGTGTCAACTCTCATAGCCGTCATTTTTTATCCAGCCGTAACATATAAGTTTTAGCTATATAAGTTCTTCAATAAAGCTCCAATCATGCTCCTGTTAAAAGGTGGTATAAATCAGAGTATGACACGCCTTGGTTGAAGTACTTTCCTAAGAGATGGAAGAAAGCAGACGTGATCATGATACCGAAACCGAACAAGGACATAAAGTTTCTTCAAAACTACAGACCGATTAGTCTTTTGTCAACCATGAGCAAAATCGTAGAAAGGGTAATCTTGAGAAGACCTACAGATGAAACACAACGACTAGAAATCATTCCTGACGAACAATTCGGTTTCCGAGCTGAACATTCAACCGAAACACAATTCCTTAGACTGGTGGAGGTTATAACCCAAGGGTTCAACCAAAATCAATCAACGGGAGTTGTATTTCTTGACGTAAGCAAGGCATTCGACAGAGTTTGGCATGAAGGACTAATATATAAGTTGTGCGATATGGGATATTCCAGAGAAATGGTAAAATTGCTGCTATCGTAGCTTGGTGGAAGGAGCTTCCGTATGAAGACACGTCCTCTCCACATACGGAGAACTGGAAGCAGGGGTACCACAAGGAGCGGTACTATCACCTCTACTGTATACCATATACACAGCGGATATACCGAAATCTAGGAGTACAATGTTAAGTCTTTACGCAGACGACACCGCCATCGCAGCTAGAAGCACACAGCTCAGGATAATAACCCGTTATCTCCAAGAGGCAGTAAGCAATCTGGAGGAAAGGTGCGTGAAGTGGAAGATAGCAATCAACGCGGAGAAAAACCAGGCTGTGCTTTTCAAGAAGAGAAGACACAAACCAGACAGACAACTACAAATGTACGGACAAGACATAGAATGGAGCTCAACAGCGAAATATCTAGGGGTTAAACTAGACCAAGGACTAACCTAACCTAACGGTTGGTGCAGTAACTAGAGGTTAGAACAAAAATTAGATTAATAAATGCAGTTATTTTAACAGTACTCACTTACGCGTCGGTTGCGAGGCGACAAGTCTGTGAATCCACTAGGAAGAAGATTCAAGCCCAACATAATATCTGCTTGAGCCAATAGATGGTTATTCAGAGATCTAGAACCCAAGAGGGTCCTGGACATCATGAATGACCGAGTAAAGATTTGAAAACTTGAGGAACCACCCCAACCAACAGCTGAGAGAACTGACAGACTACCTTGCAGATGACCACGGAAAGCATAAAAGACCGAGGAGGCAACTCCTCAACACTAACTACGATTGATTGCCAAAGTCATCATAAGTCGATCTAATTTTTGAACAAAACCTGAGGATATGAGGAAAGCACATTCGAATGACGAGGGAGTCCCGAAGATACGAATCGACGTACAAGTCCGGACACCAAGACCAGACACAGAGATATAGGAAGAAAAGCGCATCACGCTACCCTAAAACATAGATTGTTAGCAAATATCCCTTGTAAGAAGACCCGGAACTGAAAGATTCCGGGGGGTATGTGGAATGTTTGGGCATGACCTTCTCTCAAGAGGAAAAATCACGATTTTTTCCCTTTAGGGACGACCGCGCTCAAGCCGGGCTTCTTAATGATGTGGTGCTTTTGATTTTGCATATTTTGGTAATAATGAAAATAATATTAAAAAAATATTCAAAGGGAAATACCACTAGAGCTCAGATTTGGCCGGATATTTTTCATGTTTGATAAAATAACTCGACCTGCGGTCTCGTTATTTTTTCACAGACCTCGTTAAATTTCCAATGAAAGTAAATACGAGAAATCAAACTTACAAAAATATCCTGCCCAAAGTCTGAGCTCGAACTGGTATTTGCTAAGACAATTCCATGAATTTATACTGACGTGACACATAAATAAATAACAAACACACATCGTTAACCGGGCAACGTTGTATTATCGATTTTTTATCCAGTTATATTTTCTCTTCCTTCCTCATAAGCTAAATATCCGATAGCAAACTACGATTTTTGAAGTTTCATATGAGTGGAATTGTCGCGCTTATATAAATATATAAAAATGCTTTTTAACTTACAATCTTTTTAGCTTCAATCATAACATCTTCGGGATTTGTAGGTGAGAGATAAGCTCTGCCTCCTTCAGCAACGTACTGCACTCCTGGACCCAGATGCACCATTTTCTTGTTTGCTTTCCTTTTTCACAGGATTTTCGCGGGATTAACACTATTTCACTCCAGAAATGTTCGTGTTCTGAATTATTTGGACACTTTAATATTAAAACACAGTTATTTCCGGTCTGTATTTTTCGACTGGTTTCTAGTTAAGAAAATCATATTGTAAGGAATAATAGTCTTATATTTTTAAATTTCTCCAAAAAAATCTTTAAGATTGCGCAAGTCATTAAGAAAAATATTATAGTTATTATAAATATTAATACAGGCAAATATACTACAAAAATGGGCTGATTCGACATTTTTTTATTTTAACTGAAATCGAGACATTTTATGATTAAAAAATGATGACAAAAATTTCGAGTGCAAATTTTAAGATTTACGTCCGATATAAGCATTATAAAACCAAGGATCAGTGCGAGGCTAGAAAACGTGCCTGTGCGCGAGACTAGGCAGCGTGACGTCAGTAGCCCGTACGAACTTCTATATGGACGCATCACTGCATCAAAATTATGTGACGCCAGTGTTTGTAAAACAGTTTCGGCTTCTTTAGCTAACGAAATCATGGGTGTCTGGAACTGGCTACTGATGTCACGCGGCCTAGACTCGCACACAGGTACTTTTTCTAGCCTCGCGCTGATCCTTGGTTTTATAATGCTTACAGCGGACGTAAATCTTAAAATTTGCACTCGAAATTTTTGTCATCATTTTTTAATTACAAAATCTTTCGATTTTAGTTGAAATAAATAAATTACGAAAAATGTCGAACCAGTCTATTGTTATTTTATCACCTTGTGTGTATCACATAGAACACTTGAAAAATGTCAGATGTAAAAAACACAGTTTGAGAAACTAAAGTAGGAAAACACAAAAAAAATGTAATTATTCAATAATGAAACTTATATTTTTGGAGAAATTAGTTTTTAACTAATGGTAGTTAAATCCAAAATTCATATACCAGTTCAACAATAGGTCACTATTTACTTACATGATATTATAAATTTTAATTTCGATTTAAAGATTATAAGAAAAAAGTGTCAATAAAGAAAAAACGCAAACAATAAAAATAATATTTAACAAGATCTACCTAAACGGAATAACACCAGAAGAGTGAGAACTGGGAATATTAACGCACATCCACAAGATAATAATAAAATCAAATTAACAACGAATGATATAAAACATTGTCAGGGGTGTATAAAAGAATGTAATAGAACATCAACTAGAAGAATCCCAAAATCGTATATTCACGATAAAACAGTTAATAGAGAAAAGCAGAGGTAATATGGTAATATGTTTGTGGTATGGTATCTGTTGAGGGTTCTGCAATAAACCCTATGTTGTGCCAGTTTCCCAGGACGGCCAACAATGTGTTACCGCCTTTTTAAACCGCATCGTTGTATTCGTAAAATGGACTGTATTTTTTAGATTGAAGATATGTGTACTGTAGTAGGTTTGTCTTCTCAACTTCATCCAACAAAAACAATGAACACTTTTATTTAACCATTTATTAAACTTGTTAAATAAATAAATGAATAAAACAACAACGTAACAAAAGATTACATTAAACTAGTAATCATGAACAAAGTATAATTAATTAAAAGAAATGATCACATCATTCAGAAAATATTATTTTTGCGTGTGTTCTGCGTGAGTGATAATTAGACACTGGAGGGTCCTAGCCTGATTCGCAGCTAGCGACACACTGAGTTTAAATTTGAATATAAAATGAACAATAAAATGGACCGCCTGATACGCAGCAAAGTACCACTGTGAAGATGAAATATTTTTACGTTGAGCTGGTGTCAACGGAGGGTCTAACCTGATTCGCAGTTAAAGACGCACTAACTTGCCGTACTAAGAGGCATTATGAAAAATGAATTTATTTACGAGGTTTTCTGTAACCCCGGAGTATGCGCTCATAATGAGGGCTCGAAACACACTGAGTTTAAAATCGGCGAAGTTTATCGGTTTCAAATGTATCCCTTCCCGATTGCGCAACACTATTGTCTAGACGAGACGGTTAGAATTATGGCGTGATATTATTGTGAAATAGAGTAAAAAAATTATCTTTTGATGAAACCGCTTCCTGGTTTGAACGCCGTTCGCAAATGTATTTTGGCGCGGCGTTGCCGGTTGAACGAATATGAGTTTACATGTTTAATTATCTGAAAATTAAACAGTATCTTTAGACCTGAAAAGCTTTTGACAGTGTTCCAAGATAGATAAGGAAAATCCTATTAAAAATTTATACCGGGTGACCCAGGGGTGTGTGCTCCATAACTTTTTTCTACCCAAGCTATCGGTTTGATTTTTTTTAACGATAGGTCCGACAATGAGACACATTCTAAAAATATTTCTATTTATATACAGGATGTCCCAAATAAGGTAATACACAACTAAGTTCTGTTTTTTTTTAATTGACAACCCCCCATTTTTGTTATATTTTTAGATTGGCCATTAAATTGTCGATATAACGCACCAGGGTTTCTTAGACTTATCTGCAATAGTTTTTGACTTATGTCAATTTATGTGTCAAAATAGTGTCGTGCAGAGATCCACAAAAATTCAGAACTTCAGAATTATTCAAGATAACTTCCAGTCGATTCCTTAAGCTTTAACGCATCTTTCGAGATGTAGGCGAACTCGGAGTCGATGTTCTATCGCCTATTATGATTTTTTGAAAATGATAAATTACAAATAGCAATAACTCGACTTTTTCAAATGCATCACCCTATTTTATTACATCATTGTATGGCATTTTTTAAGAGCCTTTTGTTGATATAAGGCTTGTGGGGTGTATTTTGTAAAACTTGCGAGATTTATTGCAAAATAAGAAATGTTGACGGTTTATTCGAAAAAAGGAATCGAGTAGGCCGCTGTCGTAAAATTTGACAGATTCGTACAATTTTGAAAAGAGAACTTTTTTTGTATTATTTGAATATATCGGAAGCCAGGGTATAAATTTCTTACAAAAAAAATTGATTATTATTAAAATAACGCGGCAAAAATTTTTTTACGTCATGTTCGGTGTCTACACTCTACAGTAATATACTACAAAATTTGAGCTTTAATTTCATTTTTTTTAATGATGTTAGAAATTACCCTCTTTTTCCCGAATTTTTGTTGCCTTCGCACATTAAAATTGTTTACTTTAGAAAATGAAATTGTAATAGAAACAGCAATACATTACAAAGTAAACAATTTTAGTAATATTATTTACAAGAACATGAAAGAATGATTTTTGTGTGGAACATGATAGTGACGGTGACCTATTCGAGCATTTGTTATAAGTTAAAAATGTTTATATTGTTTCCTATTAATCATTTTTTCATATTCTTGTAAATTGTATTACTAAAATTGTTTATGTATGTAATGTATTTTTGTTTATATTATAATTTCATTTTGTTGAAACGTTTTCTTTTCAAAATTGTATGAATCTGTCAAATTTTACGACAGCGGCCTACTAGATTCCTTTTTTTCTCGAATAAACCGTCAACATTTCTTGTTTTGCAATAAATCTCGCAAGTTTTAGAAAACAAACCCCACAAACCCTATATCAGCAAAAAGCTCTTAAAAAATGCTATGTAATGATGTAATGAAATATAGGGTGATGAAAAAGTCGAGTTATTGCTATTTGAAATTTTTCATTTTCAAATAGCCGAGTTCGCCCACATTTCGAAAGATGCGTTAAAGCTTAAGAAATCGTCTGGAAAAAGTTTATTAAGTTATCTTGAATAGTTCTGAAGTTCTGAATTTTTTTGAGAATCTCTGCACGACACTATTTTGACGCATACATTGACATAAGTCAAAAACTATTATAGATAAGTCTAAGGAATCCGGGTGCATTATATCGACAATTTAATGACAAATCTAAAAATATAACAAAAATGTACATCTTATTTGGGACGTCCTGTATATAAATATAAATATTTACCCAACCGATAGCTTGGCTAGAAAAAAAGTTATGGAGCATGCACACACCCCCGGGTTACCCGGTATAATAATATAAGGAAACGTAAGAACTGAAAATCTACAGTCAGAAGAATGCATAACAAAAGGAGGGAATAAGAAGATGACGCCTCCATGTTGTTTACCATTATACTGGATAACACAATTACTTATTTAATTCACAGAGCTTAGATATCTTTATAATTCCTCTATGTTTTGAAGCATCTTCCCTATACTTCTTTGTCATGTTTTCCTCTTCTGTCTATTGCTTTTTTACTCCTTCCTGTCATATTTTCCTCGGTCTTCCTCTTGTTTCCCCTTACTGGGTTTTGCTTTGAAAAGTTTTCTGGCTCTCCTTACAGTTTAGTTTTATCTTCTATTTTTCTTGCTTCGTTTTATGTTTTTACGTCCAAGTTTTTGAGGCTAAGGTCAATGTACCATTTGTGTATTTCTATTTTTTTTAATGTTAAATAACCTTCCTATTTTGTTATTCTTTCTCTGATTTCCTCAACGATTTTTCCTTCTTGTGTTTGTATAGTTCCTATATATTTTAATTTCTGTACTTGTTCTAGTTTTTCTCCTTTTTGGTCTTATATTTCGAAAATTTTTTTTCTAGGATTCATATTATTTTATTTTCCTTTGCATCTTTTATGGCTTCATCTAGTTTCATAGATTCTTGTTCTACCCCTTTTACAACAGCAATTAAAAAAAGTAAAGTGTTTACTCTTATAATTTTTGATCTACTCGGATAATTAATTTCATTTGGACTTTCCGAATTTTATAGGTAATGTGATTTTAATGTACAATTTTCTATGTAAAAACAGACTTTGCCAATAGTTCAGTAGATGTATGGATCAGATGATGTGACTGAAGCTGGCCAACCACTTTTAGCCCACAACGGACCTCCTGAGAATTTATTACAAATTTATTACAATTGATTACAATCTGAAAAAAAATTATTACACCTCCCGTTTTCGAAATATGAAGGTGTGGGCCAGGTTTCTGTTGAAGCTAGCCCACATCGTACCAAACTGGATAAATCCGATGGAAATGCACGGGGAAATTTATTACAATTTAGTACAACATGAAAAAAAATTATTACACCTCCCGTTTTAGAAATATCTTGGCAGAAAATTGGAAGGAAAGAGTCTATTGAATGATTAAACAAGTCCACCGGATCTGATGCCACTTGACGTTTGCGAAGGGTGAGTATGTGGACATACTGCATAACCTTTAGGCAATCCTAAGTTGTCTATGGAGTTAAAATTACGTTGAACTTCTCTACGGAGCCAATGTGTTGTGATTACTTTATTAAAATATATTTTTCTACTAGCGTACTGAAAAATTAAGAAACTTATTAGAATTCTGCTACAATTTTTAATAAAAAAAAACGTACGTTTCAATAATTTTTTAATGGCCCTGGTATAAGCCTCATCAAATGAATGTCAAATAATAATAAACATCTGACATTTTTTATTTGTCACTTTGAATCACCGTAGCAACAAAGAAAAAATAAACCTGTCAGTCAAAACACTACCTTGTCAAAACCAATTTTTCCATCGCATCTTTTTCTAGAAGATAATTTTTCATGGATTCTTCAGACGAAGATTTGCCAGAGTCAGTTTTGGAAGCGGCTAGAACTGCAAACTTGGGTCTACTACCATCAAAATCCCGTTATAGGTATGAAAAGGAATATATTTTGTTTGAAAACTGGTGCCAGAATAAGGGAATTAAAACTTTTAAAGAAGACGTTTTTTTGGCTTATTTCGCTGAAATTTCCAGAACATGCAAGCCAAACACTCTTTGGTCCAGGTACTCAATGTTGAAAAGTGTAATTAAACTCAAAAAAGACGTCGATTTAAGCAAGTTTTTCAAGGTCAAGGCAAAAATTATCTCAAAAGAAGAAATTTTTAAGTTTATAAATGAAGCGCCTGACAAAATTTATCTTCATATAAAAGTCGCTACGATTTTTGGTTTGGCGGGCGCATGTAGGCGGGAAGAATTAACAAAGATGTCTTTAGATCATATTGATGACAAAGGAAATATTTTATTGATAAATATCCCAGACACAAAAAACCACTCTTTCAGAAGCTTTGCGATTTCTGAGGAAGCTGAAAATGGAAAATTGCTAAATTTGTTTAGATAAGCGATTTTTCGTGAAATATAAGAAAGGAACTTGCACTGTACAATGTATCGGAATAAACACCTTCGGAAAAATGCCATCAGAGATTGCAAGTTATCTGAAGCTTCCAAATCCTGAATTATATACGGGCCACAGTTTCCGACGTTCCGCCGCAACAATGCTTGCAGATTCCGGAGAAGGAATAACAAATATTAAACGCCTCGGAGGTTGGAAATCTTCTAGCGTCGCAGAAGGTTATGTAGAAAGCTCACCAAGTTTCCAAAAGAGCCTATCGAATAAAATATTAAACTTCAGTGACGCTGTCGCTGACCCTTCCACTAGTCAGCAACTGTCGCCAGTAAAGCCTTCCAAAATGACCTCTTCCAGCCAAGTTCCCATCGCCACGGTTACAACAATTAGTGCTGACCAGAGCTGGGTAAAGCACTTTTGAAAAGTGCTTCAATTACCAAGCACAAAGCACTTCAATCGAGTGCTTTAGAGTTGAACGGACCAAATACTTTTTATTTTAAAAGTGCTTTTGCTGTCAAGCACCAAGCATCAAATACTCAAAGTATTTCAACCCCTTGAAACGTTAAAAATATTTGATAAAGCTCCAAGCTTAAAGCACTTTGAAAGTGCTTAAAGCCCTTTAAGAGTGCTTGAAGCCTTTTAAATGAGCTTTAAAAATCGTTTTAAAAAAATAGAAGAACTAATTTTAAGAAAACTAGTGATAGTAAAGCTATTTTTTTATTAAAAGAATAGGAATACAAAACAAGTAGGTAATTGTGGTCGCAGGCCGCACATGAATACTGTTACACAATAGACGCAATACTACTGTTATCGAGACGCAGATTTTTTTCCAAATGTTCAAGCTGAGACTTGTCTAAGAAAATAATTCGAGAACTTTTAAAGGTGCTTTAATTTCTGAAAAGGTTTGATTTCAATTACTTCAAATGTAATTGAAGCACTTTGAAAGTAATTGAAGCACTTAAAAGTAATTCAAGCACTTCCAGAATTCCCCGAAATGCTTAAAAGCCACAAGCATTTGTACAAAATGCTTTAATTACAAAGTACCAAATACTCTTTTCCAGAAGTAATTGAAGCACAGGGCTTGAAGCACCGAATGTGCTTCAAGCACTTTATTAAAGCACTTTCCAAAAGTGCTTTACCCAGCTCTGGTGCTGACAAAGCAGTGGAAAACCGAAATCTGACTTCATTGGAAAACATTTTAGCCTCTGCAATTAATTTGCAGAATGCTACAAATTGCACGTTCAATATTAATATTAAGAATAATTAATTTGTTGATATGTATTTAATAATAAATGTTTCTTTATGTTAACTTTTGGGTTTTTTCCGCACGCTAGTAGAAAAAATAGTGTACCTAACACGTGCGTAAAGTGACTTTTCCGCACTTGTTAGGTAAACTACTATTTTTCACAAAAATTTAATTAAAAAAAATGCATTTCACTATAGAATTACCATAGCTTTAGATATGAGTTTTGCAATACAATGTTTGAAGATGAATATTAAAACGATGAGATTTTTATTTTTTTTTTCACAAATTACAGTAAATTGCTCTCTCTTTATTCTTTTCGGTTAATTATTTTTTTTTATAAAATTCTCGTCTGTGAAACGACTGCACCCTAAAAACTCTATTGTTCTACTCGGCACCTGCTAATAATGAAGCAACTGAAAGTATTCATTGCTTCGTTTTGTTCAGTTACTGTATAATCGTCTTTTAAGTGCCATTTTTCATTGTTACTTTGAAAGAGAATTTCCTAAATGCTTTTTTTTTGTTCAATTTTCTTATGGAAATGGTGTCGAGACATAAATTGGCGAGAAGATTAGAATATTAGGAAATTACAATATTAAGTTCAAAGTGATGTTCATTTAGGTACTTACAAAAATAGAAAAATAATATTAGAAAGGTAATTGTGTTTTTCTCTGAAGATCTTACAGCGTTTCAGTGTTAATTAAGATAATATCGTTCTTGTTTAAAGTGCTGCCATATTTATTTAAACACTCGTCTCTAAACATGTTGTTTATTAGTTTTAATTTAAAATTTAGTTGCAGGAAAATACGAATTAAGATTTTATAGGAAATACCGGTTATATCAGATTTGTTTCGATCTTTAACTTTAATTTGTGAAGTATTGTTGATTTTAAATATAATTTATCACACACAAATTAAAGCATATGATAAAGTTAAAATAATAGGGATATTTTACCTTGCCTTTTAAATTATATAATAATGTTGCATGACCTCTTACAGTTTTTCGATGTTATAAATCTGAAATTTACTTAAAGAGCGCCAAACCCAGTTGTGAAATTAAAATATTTAGATCGAACTTTTTGTCCATCAGACACTTGGATGTCGAAAACCCCATCACATCCGCCTTCACCCCCCAAGACATCCAAGTAGCCTGTCAATCAGGCAAAAATACGGCCCCCGGGCCTGACTCCATCAACAGAAGAACGCTTAAACATCTACCTGAATCCATGTTTCCTATTTTAACATTCCTCCTAAACGCCTGCCTCTCCCAATCCTACTTCCCACTTGCCTGGAAATCCGCCAACACTATCATAATTCCCAAACCTGGCAAAGACCCCAAATCCGTCCTTTCCTACTGTCCGATCTCTCTCATATCAGTCCTCGGAAAACTCCTTGAACTTCTGCTCAAGAAGAGAATATGGACCTATTGTGAAGAGAGAAACATCATCCCTCAATCCCAACATGGATTCAGAAACCACCACTCTATACACGAGACGCAATTGCCGTCACGGCAGTTAACACAAGTCAAATCTCCTTAGCCGTTCTTCTAGATGTTCAAAAAGCCTTTGACCAAGTCTGGCATGCCGGACTAATCAAAAAGTTTATGAATATAGGTCTCCCCATAACATCTCCACTCTTATCTCTCGAACAGAACCATCAAAGTCAGAGTAGGCAACGCCATGTCCGAACCTTGGAGGGTCTCACTGAGTCCCCCAAAAACACAATTCATCATCTTTAAACATTCGAATTCGAATGTAAATCTCCAGGGAGTCAGGCTCGCTCAACAAAGGGAAGTGGACTATTTGGGTGTTCGATTCTCTCAAACACTTAAATGGTCTCCTGACCTTGTCAACACGCTCAACAGAATGCGTAATCTAGCCGGCCTCCTTGGCGCTTTATGTGGCCGGCTTGTTCGGTGCAAGACCAAAACCCTAATCCATACTTACAACTTCTTCATCCGCCCCGTTGCCGAATACAGAGCAGTCCCATATGGCGTACTACCCCCCATCTACCCCGAAAAATCTCCTCACTCGAGAGACGATGTCAATATCTCCACTATCTATTTCCTTCTGTCTCCAGCGCCCCGATGCTCTCTCGTTTCATATCTTAAGGAAAAAATACGTCTCTCGCACTCTGAATGGCTCAAACACCCACGCCCAAAACACCCTCCTCACCCCCTGGAGACCTCGTCGCCACCCCCTCTTCAGGAAACCCAAAGCCAAACTCCCACAACCCAACCTCATACTTCTGGCCGACGCCCAAGATCTCCCCCTCTCCGCCGAACACCAAGATCTATTGAACTCCGCCCCCCTTAACATACAATCCCATAATCTAATATAACAAAAGAACCACTATGTACAGAATCGTGATTTAGGTTTTCCTAAATCATATTTCCCCCCTTAGATTGGTACCGTTTTCCCCAAATATAAGGGTGGAAATAGTAAAATTGGCGATTCTTAGATAAAAAATTGGGAAACAGCTCCTGTCCACACAGGTCCCAACCAACCAACAGACACACACTCCAGCGCGCACAGATACCCATAGGAAATTAGCTAGCTAGGTAATCAGGGCACTCTACCCTGAAAAGGAGGACATCTCCTATAGCATGGAATTAGGAAAATGAAATATCCTAGAAAAATGTAACACACTACCAAAAGATAATAAATAATAAACTAAAAAAAAATTAATCAATATATCTGCAGTGTCAGCAACCTCTCGGATCATTCAATATCATGTCATAGAATTTGGCAAAGTCATCTCATTTGGAAAACCTAAACTTGTCGCCATACGATTCATAAAACTTTTATTTTCGTCTTTTGGTTGAACTGTTTTATCATCATCGTCAGGCAGTTCATCTTCTACGACTTCTTCAAGCTCTATTTCTGAAGAGAAAAAAAGAAAGCTGTGTGGTGACGTTTATAGTTAGATGGTGCAAGAATTGTATTAAGTGAATTTAGCCCAATCTGAACAACAGTGGTATCCGGTTTTGGAATCTGCTCTGTTATAATCATTTTTATAATCTCAGTTTGCAGATTTTTTTCATGCTTTTTTGCTTTGATGTACCTATCGCATTCTTGATTGTAGTTGGTCTGTAGTAGCGCAAAAAAAACCAACGTATAGAGGGGTGGGGAGGAACTAATGCCAATCTAATTCCATTATCTCGGCAATAATTGTATGTCTTCAAAATAAATTAAGTGGGGTGGTTATCCATTGCCAAGAAGACTGGATCATCTTCTGTATATGTAGCAAAATGTTGATCCCATTCGGTAAAAGGCTCCTCAAGCATCCATCCTGACTTAGAAAGTTTATAGATAGCACGAGTTACACCGTTTCTCTTTCCCTTTCCCTTTTGAAAATAAATATTGGTGGAACAAACGAACCTATAGTACTGTGACTCCAACTCAGCGGTGAAAACTGATTTTCTGTCTGTCTAATTTACATTTCTTTACAACCAAACGATCTTTTAGACGATCTTGCGCTGTTTCATATCGAACACTAAAATTTTCGGCATCTCTCTCGCTATGTTAAGATTAGAAAACTGTCGATTTTACATTTACATTTATTTTTAATGGTAATGGAAGTTTCTATGGCTAATTAAACATTTTGATCAAATTCTAAGAATGATTTTATTTTAGAAAATTCTATAAATAAGACTTGCACTTTAACG
Organism: Crepidodera aurea; assembly: GCA_949320105.2. Classification (NCBI taxonomy): domain Eukaryota; kingdom Metazoa; phylum Arthropoda; class Insecta; order Coleoptera; family Chrysomelidae; genus Crepidodera; species Crepidodera aurea. The sequence goes on from OX439480.2 coordinate 8,948,816, forward strand.
TTCGTATTAAAGTAAATCAAAGTCAAGGGTGGCTTGAAAAACTTGCATTTTAGACTACAGCTCAACAATTTTCTGGTTTGCATAACCCATCCAATCTGTACGTTAAAAATATATAAAAATAAGAAGATATTATTGTCAAACTGATCTGAATTTTGGATTATATACCATTATTTACAGCTATAATTTGGGGGCCAGTTGATTTTGTTCGGAAAATTAAAACCATATTATTTGTGGTTTTTATAATATTTTGTAATTTTAGTTTTATTGTTTTAAACTATTCTACGATAATATTAAATATTTATATTTTTAAAATATAATTCTTAAAGTACTTTAAATTGAAAATTACAAACAGCAGTGGCGTTTATAAAAACAGGCAACTTAATTTACACATTTATTATTTTTATGTTTGTATTTTTTTCAAACTAAAATTGGAACTGAAATTCCACATATTTAATTATGAGCAGAATGCGTTTGATTGGCCAATATGTTAAAATGGAATTGTATAAATAATTATGACTGTATTCAGTTAATAACATTTTTTTGTAGCGTCATTTTTTTAAAATTATTATTATTCTGCAAGACATGATGGGAAAAATATTAAATTACACATAAGAATAAGATTAATGATTTGGTTTGTCCGCGTCGGATATTGAAAATCATTCTTTAAGGATTATTTTTGCTTATTTTTTATTTATAGGCTTTCCAGAGCTTGCCAGTATTGGTTGATGGAAGCTACTCCACTCATGCGGCAGCGAAAAGGATAAAAGAATCATTATTCAACTTTGGAAGAAACTACATTCACAGGAGAATTAGTAGATAGATTTTGTCAAGCAAACTAAATATTTGGTGTACATTTTTTATCGATGTACAGCCCTGGAAGTGAGGAAAGTAGCTACCAAGATGCAGTTAAAAATTATAACATAAACATGATTTTGATAATACTACAATACTACAATATTTTAGGAAAAATAAGACATCTATTCGCAACATTAGTTTCTAAAACTCCGACAAAGTTCGATATCGCAAAAATAAAATACTATAAACTAAATAGAAGACAGCAGGTGACAAAGAACCTCAACATTTTTTCTTTGGGTAGTTAGTCGCCCCTTAAAATAATTGAGCCTTATTATGTGCAAAATCGGAAGAATGAAATTTCCTGTCATTACAGGGCCATTTAAGAAGACTGAAAAACCTGAGCAGTGTTTCAGAATTGTAAATGGAGGTCTATTGAATAAAGTTTATTAGGTCAAGATCTCTTCCCAATAAATAAACGAATATGCTAAATTTTCAGACGTAAGCAGAAATTTGAATTGAAATACGCGAGCGCTGCATTGATTCTCTACATAAGGTTATACAAATTTGAATTAGGAATTTATATACAGTAGAAACAAAAACTTTTTGGGAATATTTAATTGTTGTAAGTATGTAGGAGAGTTGCGGCTCTAGACTGCGTCTATTAGCCGATGAAGATTTGTAACTGCAATAAATTTAACATTTAAATTTACAAACAAGTGCTGCAAGTTTATTTCCGGCTTGCAATTCAAAATTATTTTGTTAGCGTGTGGAAAATTTGCAATAATATTACAATTTTTACACGAAGGTGGAATTTTTTTTTAACCATAAAAATTCCAAAAAAGGACCATGTGAGTGACAAAACTGCACAAAGGATGTGAAATAAAATCACACAAGCTCCCAAGAACAAGGGGATTAAAAATGTCCTACACTGCACCAGCGTCTGGACTTCAACAACTACTCCTTGCTATATGCCCCACCAAGTATTGAATTACGAAAGTCCAGACGTGGTTTGGTGCCCGATTAAGTCGGGGCTTTAACCCAAAGACTTCGATTTTGTCATTAAAGGAGCTTGCCATTCTTAGACCGGTTTCGGCATTATTGTGCCTCATCAGTAAGAAGCAGGCTAGCTCGACATCCTGTCACTAAAGGATGTCTGAAAATGAATTCGACTCGCCTCGTTCTTGATAAAAGTATTTGCGTTATAGAAGACGGCGTTGGGCTCTCCTCGTTCATGATACACTTGCTATAACGCAAACACTTTTACCAATAACGAGGCGAGTCGAATTCATTTTCAGACATCCTTTAGTGACAGGATGTCAAGCTAGCCTGCTTCTTACTGATGAGGCACAACAATGCCGAAACCGGTCTAAGAATGGCAAGCTCCTTTAATGACAAAATCGAAGTTTTTGGGTTAAATCCCCGACTTGATCGGGCACCAAACCACATCTGGACTTTCGTAATTCAATACCTGGTGGGGCATATAGTCCAAGGAGTAGTTGTTGAAGTTCAGACGCTGGTGCAGTGTAGGTCATTTTTAATGTCCTTGTTCTTGGGAGCTTGTGTGATTTTATTTCACATCCTTTGTGCAGTTTTTTTACAATTTTTAGTTTATAATCTGTTCGAAATCGAACATTTTAATCTACGCCCATGGCAATAAAAGAAAATAAAAATAACCAAAACGCACGCTTATGTACCTGCCTGATAACAAAGAACATTATAACACGTGTCGTGAATCAAGGCCATCGCGCAGATACGAGTTAACGCGGAAGTAAGTCACCGACGAACAAGGATATAAAACTTCAATGCGGAAGCCGCTTTGGCGGCGTGCGCCTTTTACATATACCGCGACTAACTGACGCAATTACAGGTCGCCAAGCAGAAATAAAAAGACACATCTATAAAGCCGCAAACGGGTAGCCGTGATTGGCCGAAGGGATTTCGCCCAACGGCAAGCGTTTCAAATAGAATAAAAATTAAACCAGTACAACATCAAACTCCGCGGAGATCAGGTCGTAATCTTGGGACCGTCCTCGCTTAATAAAATTAAAATAGTAGAACATATCTCTCCGCGCGAACAGGTCGTAATCGTTGGATTGTTCATGCGTAATAAAATCATCAATTTACATTATACAAATTTGCATGATATCTAATGCATACCTTTATTTAAACTCACCAATTTTCTTGAGCAATTGAAAACCCAGTTTTAAATCATTGCTAAATTATACATTTGTTAAAAAGTGTTTTTTACGAAAGTTATCGTTAATATAAAAATTGAAGTAACCAGTGTATGCTTTCATTACAAATCACACACAAATCACAGTCCACAATGTACTCAGCCAACTTACTCTACAATAAGTTGGGACAGACTCATCTACAGGGTGTAGTCTAATAAGTTTGGGTCTCCAAATTTGGAATCGCCCAAAACATAATCGATAGTTTTTATCAAGCTTTACTGAGAAAATTTAAAATTTTAAACTTGGAGTAATCTTATTTCTACGAACTTTCAAAATCAACATATCAAACTTTGAATATAATTGTATCTTCGCGCTTTATAAAATAAATAATATAATTTAGTACACAAAAATGTATACTCAGACGAGTATTCAACTGTAGTTCATACTAATGTGAATAGGTCCAGGCGTCCTAGTATAAAGACAATGAAATCGTAAGAGTTTAAAGTGTATTTAGAATGATAAGTTTAATGGAGGTTAAAATATAATATTGTCAATCACGTGCAATTTCGAAAGTTTACAGTTAATTTGTGATTGATAGTACTTAACTAACTTTTATAGAGAAAGTTTCAATAAGTTTTAAATTGTTTAAACTGAATGCCATATTAAAGGATATAAATCATTATTTTTATTTTATGTTTAGAATATTATCTATAGAGATTTAAAAAAAAGTTCTTAAATTTTGACACATTTGACCTATCTCCAGGACCGGTTCACCCACCCATTCCAATTTTTTACTTTGTTTTCAGCCCAAGTACCAGAAGATTTTGTGCTGAGTTTTAAAAAAAATCAACTGTATCAGAAAATATATGATATATTAATATATTAATTTTGAATTTCCTCTGCACGAAGTTTTTATCTCTGTAAAATGTACTTGCAAAAAATATTTGTCTGTAATAGGAACAGTATTTTTGGAAAAAACGGGTCTTTTGTTCTTGTCTATCCTTGTTTCTACGTCATATTTTTGTTTTTCTTGTTGGTTATGTTGGCTACACTGATGATAAACTATGAAAATCTTCTTAAAAAGGTTACGTTTTGTTTTTAAAGAAAAAAAAAAGTGTTTCCGATAATTTTGAATAAAGCGCAAAGTCTGAACCAATAAAAATATAAAAATTTAATTTTTGCACGCGACTTCCGCCCTCTCCAAAGCGAGCGGGCCTTGGGAAAGAAGCGTGACGGCATTTCAGTATCACATCAGCACTTATTACAAGTAAAATTTGTAAATTATAAAGTATTGTTGAACCATTCAGAGATATAACTTAATATATGAAGAACTAGCAGGAAGCAGCATATAAAAGGTAAACTAATTATACAGTCCACTTTTTTACTGAGTAGTAATTAAGGTGATTAGGGTTGGAACATCTCAGTTCCCATTTTGGTTAATAATCGCTTTGATCAAATATTTTACTGGTACCAATGACACTATTTATACTAAAAATTAACATAAATGTTGATGTTACATCCACAAAGATGTGAAGAAATTCGTGGAAAACGAACAGCGGTAGATTGTGGTTGTTGCATTTTGGAATATTTGCATAGAAAAACTTTGGGAGATATTTCTCATGAAGGATGATAAACATTTCATATTTATCTAGGCATGAAAAACTCTGTATGAAAACGTTGCTAGGTCAAGTTTTGATTAGTAATGTCGGTAAGAACATTTATAATCGATAATGTTTGAAGAAATATTTTGTATTTTGTATTACCGGTTCGTCTAATAGCCCGGGAGGCAGTAACGATTTTCGGTACTTATTTTCCCAGTCAGCAATCATGGATAGAATTGTAGTGTTAGAAATTCTAAGAAAAATTCATATATATTTAAGGGGAGTGTGGCAAGTTTTCAAAAATTGTTATTTGAAAATATTAAAATTCCACTAAATTCAACCTTGCTGGAAATCATTGAAACAAAAAATTTTATGCACAATATACGTGAATGCTATGTTGCTTAATACTACCAAGCCTTGCTGTGCTAACCTACAACCTGAAGATTACATAGATGATAAATTACTAAAGCCAATTCAGTTCCTTGGAGATCCAACGCCCTTACAAGTTGACGACATTTTGCAGGCTACAAATGATAAAAATGATTCCGACGATAATTCAGAATTGTATTTTAACATTGCAGGTTCTGATGAATTAGATAATGAATAATTTTTTGTATTGTACTAAGTAAATAACTCAACAATAAAGAGTCTCATTCACAGCTGCTATCGTCCATCCTTCTCTGCCGCACATACAGAGCTGGGTCAGATACAGAGAAAAAGTATCCGAGTACCGTATACGGATACTCAAAAAAGAAAATTGTAATTTTTATTGTTTCAACGACTTTTTCGGTCATGTTCTAGTCACTTAAGTTTAAGCTATCAGAACAATCATTATTGCGAAAATTCGCAGAGCAGAAAATTTTAAATTAGGGCATTTAATTAGCCTTTAATGAGCCGTTAATAACGTGCAAAGAAAATTGTAAATTTTTATTGTTTCAACCACCTTTTCGGTCATGTTCTGCTCATTTAAGATAAAGATAGTAGAACAGTAATTATTGCGAAAATTCGCAGAGCAGAAAATTTTAAATTAGGGCATTTAATTAGCCTTTAATGAGCCGTTAATAACTGTGCAAAGAAAATTGCAATTTTTATTGTTTCAACCACTTTTTCGGTCATGTTCTGCTCATTTAAGATAAAGATAGTAGAACAGTAATTATTACAGATAGCAGAACAGTAATTATTGCGAAAATTCGCAGAGCAGAAAATTTTAAATTAGGCCCTTTAATTAGCCGTTAATAATTGTGCAAAGAAAATTGCAATTTTTATTGTTTCAACCACTTTTTCGGTCATGTTCTGCTCATTTAAGATAAAGATAGCAGAACAGTAATGATTGCGAAAATTCGCAGAACAGAAAATTTTAAATTAGGTCATTTAATTAGCCATTAATTAGCCGTTAATAACTGTGCAAAGAAAATTGCAATTTTTATTGTTTCAACCACTTTTTCGGTCATGTTCTGCTCATTTAAGCAGAACAGTAATTATAGCGAAAATTCGCAGAGCAGAAAATTCTAAATTAGGCCATTTGATTAGCCTTTAATTAGCCTTTAATAATTGTTCTGCTCATTTAAGATAAAGCTAGTAGCAGAACAATCATTATTGCGAAAATTCGCAGAACAGAAAATTTTAAATTAGGTCATTGAATTAGCCTTTAATTAGCCGTTAATAATTGTGCAAAGGAAATTGCAATTTTTATTGTTTCAACCACTTTTTCGGTCATGTTCTGCTCATTTAAGATACAGATAGCAGAACAGTAATTATTGCGAAAATTCGCAGAGCAGAAAATTTTAAATTAGGCCCTTTAATTAGCCCTTAATAATTGTGCAAAGAAAATTGCAATTTTTATTGTTTCAACCACTTTTTCGGTCATGTTCTGCTCATTTAAGATAAAGATAGCAGAACAGTAATTATAGCGAAAATTCGCAGAGCCGAAAATTCTAAATTAGGCCATTTGATTAGCCTTTAATTAGCCTTTAATAATTGTTCTGCTCATTTAAGATAAAGCTAGTAGCAGAACAGTAATTATTGCGAAAATTCGCAGAGCAGAAAATTTTAAATTAGGCCCTTTAATTAGCCGTTAATAATTGTGCAAAGAAAATTGCAATTTTTATTGTTTCAACCACTTTTTCGGTCATGTTCTGCTCATTTAAGATACAGATAGCAGAACAGTAATTATTGCGAAAATTCGCAGAGCAGAAAATTTTAAATTAGGCCCTTTAATTAGCCGTTAATAATTGGGCAAAGAAAATTGCAATTTTTATTGTTTCAACCACTTTTTCGGTCATGTTCTGCTCATTTAAGATAAAGATAGCAGAACAGTAATTATAGCGAAAATTCGCAGAGCAGAAAATTCTAAATTAGGCCATTTGATTAGCCTTTAATTAGCCTTTAATAATTGTTCTGCTCATTTAAGATAAAGCTAGTAGCAGAACAGTAATTATTGCGAAAATTCGCAGAGCAGAAAATTTTAAATTAGGTCATTTAATTAGCCTTTAATTAGCCGTTAATAATTGTGCAAAGAAAATTGCAATTTTTATTGTTTCAACCACTTTTTCGCTCATGTACTGCTCATTTAAGATAATGTTAACAGAACAGTAATTAATGCGAAAAATCGCAGAGCAGAAAATTTTAAATTAGGGCATTTAATTAGCCTTTAATTAGCCCTTAATAACTGTGCAAAGAAAATTCCAATTTTTATTGTTTCAACCACTTTTTCGGTCATGTTCTGCTCATTTAAAAATTAGCAGAGCAGAAAATTTTAAATCAGGGCATTTAATTAGCTTTTAATGAGCCTGTAATTGTCCATGTATTGATTTTTAATCATGCTGACTTTGTTCTGCTTACTTAAGAGACGTCACGATTTGAAAAGTTAACCATATACCGTTGGATATTTAATTTTTTAAGAAAAAGAATTATTATTATTACGTATTGTTGCCAGAAAAAAGTAGTCAAACATGCTGTATTATTTTCTATGCATTTTTCGTTCCGATTGAGACTTTTATAAAGGAAAACAAAGATTGTAACCGGGAAAAAAAATTAATTAAATAATTTTTTAATTAAAAATAGCCTTGCCTGGATATAGGCTGTCAATCACCCCGCATTTTATTTCTCTATAAATTTTATTATAAAAAAATTATTTTATCAAGGAAAATAAAGAAGGGTGTTAAAAATCATCATTTTGATTCTATAACATTTAAAAACGAATATCTTTGTGTAGGCGTGCCATCTTTATATTCCTCGTGAAAATAATAAACGTTATCACAGTAATTAGATGTTTACGGGGTAAGTTACGACTGATAATATTGCGTAGCAATACTTAAAAGAAATGACTGGAGTTTCATATCTGACTAAACGAAATTAAATGATTTATGAGATAAATGAGTTTCACCCTTTTTAATTTCCTTTTTTCATTTTCAATAAAAATGTGAGTTTTATAACTCAGAGGCCTACATTTAAAAATTCATTGGGGGTTGGAAATTTCAATAAAAAGCTGCTTGAATAATTCGTGTAATCCATATTCAAACGAGAGTCATTGATTACTAGCTATATTATTTAACATTTTAAGTAATGAGTCGAATCAAAATCTTTCTTTAACTATGCGACATGTTTAAGTAGATGCTTTTTCCAGAAGAAATGAGAAAAACCTGTACCAAAATCAAAATCAGCAGGAGTTCAGACCTTGGAAACAATAATGGTTCACTAAATGAGGCTTACAGAATCTTAAACACATTAGTAAACATCGGTAAGTTGACAAGGACCGTAAACTAAACTTGAAATATTTAATACATACAGTAAACTCTGATATCTAGATCCTTAAGGGGTTTGGCCACCTTGGCCGCTCGAAAAATGGATTTTTTTTCTAAATTCATAAATTCTGAAGTGTAATAGTGTCACGCTAAACAAATAACACTCAGTACATCGAGTTTGCATTTTGTGTTTAAATATAGATTAAGTAAATTATATAATCAAACCAGCTATTTCAATAACCAATAATAATATTTTTAATAACATAACATTGAGCTGGTCACGTCAGACCCAATTCGCGAGATATAAATATCCGCTGATTTAACAATAAAGGTACTCTTATCTTGGAGTCGTAGTAGTACTCTTGTCTTGGAGTCGTAGTACTCTTGTCTTGGGGTCATAGTGTGACAGAGTCCAGAATCGTACAACCCTATCTCAAAGTCAGCGTGACGTACCCAACGAAGTGATATAGTCTATGGTAAGGCCCTTTTATTTTATATAAATGTATACTTTTTATATTTATTGTTAGACTGTTTAACCTGATGGTATTTCATAAAGGAAGGTAGCAAAGAATTATAAGGTAGTAATTCTCACAACCATTAGGGTCGTGACAATAACTATTTATATTACAAGTACATAAACAAGGGTTTTCTTGCACGAATCGTTTAATGGCCATTTTATGGTTGTTTGTAGGTATATTCACGTAGGTCAACAGTTTCTACATCCAGGTCTCTATGAAGATCACTGTTGCGAGAGTACCAGGGTGCATCTACGATGTTCCTTAATACTTTATTTTGAAAACGTTGGATAACTTGAATGTTACTTTTACTGGCGCACCCCCAAAGCTGGCTACCATATGTCCAAACGGGTTTCAATATCTGCTTGTAGAGGAGCAGTTTGTTATGTGTGGACAACTTGGAGTTTCTTCCTAATAACCAATACATCTTTTTATATTTTATACCAAGCACTTCACGTTTCTTTTTAATGTGGATTTTCCAGCGAAGTCTAGCGTCGAGTATTATTCCAAGATATTTTGCTGTATTAGCATAGGGAATCTGAGCGTTATTTATTCTTATGGGAATGTGTTGGTTTCGTTTATTAGTAAAGTTTTAGTCCAGGTGTTAATCTGGTCTACAGATGTTTGTAATTTTCGGTTAGCTTCTTCAGGGTCTTTTCCAACAGCCAGAATAGCAGTATCATCAGCAAATGTTGCAACAGTATCGTGCTCAAGGTTAGGAATATCACTGGTATACAGTAAGTAGAGTTCTGGACCTAGTACACTACCTTGGGGTGCTCTTGCCTTAATTTCTCTTAGATCAGAATATACATCTTCCTGTTTTATTCTGAAATATCTGTTTGATAAATAGGACTTGTGGTTAGGCCCTCATGTCAAACTTTATCATAAGCCTGGGCCACGTCTAGGAAGACGGTGGAACAGACTTTCATTTCCTCTAAAGACTTTTCAATTATGTCTGTGATACCATGCACCTGGTCGATCGTTGAGTGTTTTTCTCTAAAACCAAATTGATGGGAGGGAATCAGGTCCTTTTCTTCTATTGTAGGTTTTAATCTCTTAAGAAGCAATTTTTCGTAGAGTTTCGAAATAACAGGCAACAAAGAGATGGGTCGGTATGACGTTACTCCTTGGGGAGGTTTACCTGGCTTAGGTATCATTATAACCTCTGCTACTTTCCATAGCTGAGATACGTATCTCATCCTAAATGATGCATTGATAAGGTTGGTCAGTTTGAAAACAGCTTTACGTGGGAGTTGTTTCAAGATTTCCCCGGTAATGAGATCAAATCCAGGGGCTTTTTAGGATTTATATTTGTTTCGATTTCCACATAAACTTCTTTTGGAGAAGTAGGTCTAACGACTGAATCTTCCTGTTCTGGTTCATTCCAGTCTTGGGTCTCTTCACCATCATTGGTCTGGAAAGTAATTTCTAAGTGTTCTGCGAATCTGGTTGCTTTTTGTATATTATTTCGTGCCCAACTCCCGTCTTCCTTTCTAATTGGTGGGTTATGTGTAATAGGACTTTTTAATCGTTTGGTTGCTTTCCAGAGTGAATAATCTGTACTGCTGTCATTAGTTAATTCACTCAAGCACTCATCAATCGATTCATTTTTAATACACGTTTTAACTGTTGTGTTGCATTATTTAAAGCTATTTTATCAGCTGGTGCTTTGGACTGTTGCCATTTTCTTCTGATTTTTCTTTTTTATAGTCTCTGATCTCTTTTGGATAATTATTTCCTTTTGTTTTGTATTTAAGATCAGAGGTGTTCTCCCAAGCTGCTTGTTGAATATCTTTGACAAAACGTTCGACTTCCTGATCTAGTTGTTCTTCTGTTCTCAACGGAACCGAGAGATTAATTAACCGTTCAAGTTTGATTCTGAAGCTTTGCCAGTCCGTTCATTTGTTAACTAATTTAGGTTGATTTTCTTTTTGAATCACACTATCACTCAGTGTAAGAAGTATGGGTGATTGATCTGAGTTCATGTCCCAAGCTTCTTCTACATGTATATAATTTGAGGATATATTTCTAATTATAAAGAAATCTATAAGATCAGGAATTTTGTTCGGATCTGTGGGCCAGTTCGTTGGCTTTCCAGTTGAGAGTCTATCACATTTGAGATTGTTGCATGTTGCTAATAGTTCTTTACCTTTAGCTGTTATTAGTCTGGATCCCCAGTGGGTATGTTTCGCATTAAAGTCTCCTCCAACTATGAATCTGTCTTCTTGGCTATCCAGAAAGTCAGCATAGTGTTCTCTTTTTATAGCATGTCTCGGTGGGGAGTATAAGGCTGTGATTGTAACTTCGTAAGTCTTTGTTTTAATTTTAACAGATGTGGCCTGTATCTCTACCATTTGGTAACCCATTTCTTGGTGGTGTAATATACATTCCTTTATTATAAATGCACTTCCGCCCTTTGCTGAATTGTCTGGATGGATAGTATGATACACTTTGGAATATTTGCCCTAAATTTAAAACGGCTCCATAATCATAAATAAGGAGACTCCTTCGTTTTTTGTATTTAATTTTCGTTAGTTTATAGCGTTCTTTAACCAATAATTTAGATTTTTTTCCTTATTTTTAGGTTCTTTTGTTTTGTTTTAACAATGATGATGACAGCTGGGGCCGAAACATGTTTGTAATGGTGTGGAGAAGAATTTGTGTTTACTTTCCTTTTCTTTTCTCAACTCCCGAATTGTATATCAAATAAAATCAAATTCTTATACCGGGTGACAATGAGACTAGGGCCATATGACATTTCTGGCGATACCGGAAGTTGGCCATTTTGTTTTTATACGTCTGTCAATCCAAAATGAAGGAGATGTAGGTATGGCCCTAGTCTCATTGTCACCCGGTATACAAAAAAATTTATTTTTCTAGTCAAATCAAACTTGACTTGACAAATCAAACTAGTTTGATTTAATGCATCTCTACTTGAAATCGTCTTTTACTCATGCCGTAAACAGTTCCCACCTTTAATCAGCTGTAACTTAGAAAGTTATTGCCAAATTCGGTTTAATTTCCTTTTTTACACATCCTATATTTTTGTGTACATCACTTGTTTCCTAACTGCAACATCAAAGTAGTTTAAACCGCCTGGATGCAAACTAATCTCTTGAGGAAACCTTTTCAGTATTCACGTCTGTGATTTCTGGTCGCTATAACGTGTCTAGACTTGAATCGCTAATAATCTTTCTGCAACATCTCATCCCTTAATTTCGTTTGATGTTCTAATTTTGGTTAATAGCGGCATGGTTATTTAGAACGTGTACAAAATTAGGTATCTGATTTTTTGCTGCCATGGTTTTCGGATTAAAAACGTTCATCAGAGAGTAGGCCATTCATTATTGATAAGTTTGGAACGCTTTCACGTCTGAACTGGTGTTTCTAGCGTATTTGGTAACAAAAATATTATTGTTACCGCAGACTAAATTTGAAAAAAACGTCATTTTATTAAGATCATTCACTACCTTGGTGAAACTGGAACTGGAAAACCGTATATCTTAAAAAAAGTCTCATTTTTTGTAATTCCGGAAAATCAATGATTTCCTTCTACGTTAAAAAAATTGGAATGATCCTACACAATCGTAAAAATAATGACTTTCCGGTAGTCTTATATACCATCTTATATACCATCTAAAAAATAACAATTTTCATGAAATCTTTTCTGTTTTTGAATAAAACGTCACCCAAGATTGGAAAATCTTCATCCGATTCTTTTATGTAATATATATGGAAAAATTAGGCTTTTTTTAAATTTAAGTTCGTATGGGGATAAAAATACGAATCTAGGTGTAAAGTGAGTTAGTGTGGTGAAGGGCAATTGTTGATTGGTGTGAGTGATACAGTTGAACAAAATTATGGGCCGAAAAACAGAAAGGGAGAGAACAATTAAACGGGAAAAATGCTTGAGTACCAAAAGATTGTCCCGACGTCGAGTAATGTTACGGTAAGAATTTGATTATTTTTAAAATATAGGAATTGCCTATTTTCTAGTTTTTACAGTATCCTTTGCCACAGTTTTTATAATGCAGTTTTGACAGAAAAATAAATAGTTTCCTGAATCCATTATAATAGGTCAGCTTCTAACTGAAAGTGCTGCTATTGTTTATTTAAAAATAAATAGATGTTCTGATCAAATTCCGTTGGCTGTATCTTCAAAATTTTTATACAATAACTATATTTTTATTTTTTTCATAATAATTAAGTTGAATTACATTTTTTTTCATCCAAAAATTATTCGATATAATATAAGGATGAAATGGAATTATTAAAGATACTTTTTTTCAGTAATTTGTTACATATCGATGTTTTTCTAAATTACTTACAGAAAAAAAAATGTTGGTCAGAATTTGTTTATAACAAATTGTTAACTCCTAATACTTATACATAATTATTATTATCAAATACAAGGACAATTATCCATAACCAAAAGACAGAAATGCTTTTTCGTTATATGGAGCCCGAAAGGTTGTCTAGTTGAAGAGCTGACATATATAATTTTGAAATTTAAAATGTACTTATTTCTCATGTTTTTTTTTAGATTTATAAAGTTGCAAGTGGTTGGAAATAAGTAACAATTCCCGACAACACCTGAGGATTATTGAGTGAAATTTCAATAAATCTCGATTTTTTTCTACAACGTTTATTTTATTCTCCCATTTTCTATTCCATTATTTTTGGAATACAATTAATTGATTACTATTTTAAATTAAAAACAAGCTTTTATACAAGTGCAATAAAAATAAAAAAATTAAAAATATTTTGACAAAAACAAGATTTTATAAAATGCAGTGAAGAACAAATAATTTCTTTAATTGTTAGACATCAGTTTCGATACCTCAATTCATTACCTATGTAAAACATTGGTTTGTTTTGGTCACCTAATTTTTATGTTCCGCAATTTATACTTTTCAGCCTCTGGCTCCCGAGCTATATATTAAAGTAGAACACTCGATAGCTACTTTATAAAGCGATTGCGAAAACTATACAAAGTAATATTTCAAGAAAATAATTAATTATTTATTTATTTAATGATATCTGCAATTATCACAACACATGACAGCAGTTGGCAACATAGCATCGGTTTTTAATTCATTTTTGGCAGTTATTGGCCTGTCGATGTCGCTAGAAACGAGTAATGTTTATTCCTTTATCTCATCCAGACACCTTTCCACAATATATTTGATTACATCTGAAATAAATTGCTTCCAAATTTCTTTTTCAATGTGCTACCAAGTTATTGCCTATAATAATAGTCAACCAATCACATTCGAGTTTACAAACATTCAATCATCATTCATCTGAGATAATAATAATGTACGCCGTCTTCAATGAAAGATGAAAGGAATAAATCGATTTTTATACTTGTCAAGGTCACCGCAGTAGATAAACAGTTTAAAAAGGATGAGTTGAAATTACGCAGGTCAGTGCTTTTTGTCAAAACTAATATTATTTATTAAAAATCTTTTTTAGCAAAAACTTCATTAACTATCAAGTTTTTGTTTGAAAACATTGAAATTGCTCTCATATATACAGGTAGGTAAATGATTTAGGAATTGAATTCCTTTATAGACAGGACTTTTTTCAAATACTGAGGAAACATGTTTTGCAGGCCGGATAAGCTTGCCAGACCTGCAGCAGGACTCCGTGCAACTGTAGAATTCTATTATCGCTTTCTACAATAGAAATCTATCTATAAAATTGGTACGACTCTTATAATCGAAAATAGTGTTTTTCTAGGTGTGTAAATGGATCTTTTAAAATGTGTCAATTCTAAACTAGTTTTTATGTTATAATTTCTAGGGCAGTGATGACAGCTCAACAAAAATTTTAGTAGATGTAACGATAAAATATTTTTTTTTAAAGCAACAAAACGAGATGGAAAAATTAAAAATTTATTATAACATTTATACAAAAAGAGTAACTTGCTTAAATTTAGAATTAGGTTTACATTCAATAATTAATAACAGCTGCACAATTCAGTAGTATACTATCGATAACGGTAATTATGAAAAATTCTAATCTGATAATTTATTAAACCCGTTTAACTTTTAAAATTAAAATTTGGAATAAAAATAAAACTACGGACGCAGTTCTGGTAACGCCATCTATTATAAAAAGAGAGAACACATTTAATATATCATCTGCACGAAAAAAAGTTATTCAGTACAAGCTGTAAGCCTAAAATAGATTTAATGGAAAGATTAAAAGCATTATATAAGGATATTATATCCTTTAATTCTGAACGAAATCACTCATACCACCGCAACAAAAAATAACAGGAAGAAAATCACTTTAGCAGGCGACCTTGCACTGCAAATTGCTCAGATATATTCTATCAAACTGAATGATACTCTTCGAGGTTTTCGACTCTTCTTGGAAAATGATTTTAATTGGAATTACTTTGTTTTTATTTGTTCAAGATCACGAGTTCTGGCTTTTAACGAGGAAAGTCAAAGGAATATGCTTTTTTCTATCTATTATCACTTTCTTTTTTGCAAAAAAGTTCGATTTTATGTTCAGTAAGAATAAGTAATTCAATGTCAATTATTTTCGAAACGGTTTTCTATGGAACATTTTTTACCTAAATGGACAAAAATAGCCACAGTAAGAGACAAATTGTTGAAATTTCATTTTACCTAAAAAAAGAAATACAATCTACAGGGTGTGTCACGAAGATGGCCCATTAGCCATATATAGAGAGCTATAGATATTTGAAATTTGAAAATTGGGTTACGTGGCTTTGTCAGTACGATCTATTCAATGAAAATATTTTCAACTTCCAATTATACCGGAAGTAGACATCAACTTTGTTATTTCAAATGACATGTACCATTTTTCTTTTTCTTTTTGGATTCAGCATCAAAGTTTGAACATTAATTAACATACCACAGGTCTAAGTTTAACAGTTTCCGAGATATTTGAGATTTTTGTAAAAATTTTTGAAAAACACGCATTTACTTTAATCTCCGTATCTAACTTAGTTGTTAAGCTATTAATTTCAAATATTACAGAGATTGAGTAAACCAGTAAGGAATTTTAATTTATTAGATTCGACATCCTAAGACCGGTTTCTGTCTTTCGACTTCATCAGTTAGGCTTTTCGAATCCAATATATAAAAATTCCAAACTCGTACAAGTCAATAGCTATATCCGCTATAAGATAACATTTTTAGATGTGCTACCATCTATGGTAAGAAGAGAGTATTGACATTAAATTTTGACTGAATCTAGTCAAGATGTCACTCTCTTCTTTTTTATCCCTTTCAGAGATTAATACAAAGTGAGTAAACCAGTAAGGAATTTTAATTTATTAGATTCGACATCCTAAGACCGGTACGAGTTTGGAATTTTTATTTATTGGATTCGAAAAGCCTAACTGATGAAGTCGAAAGACAGAAACTGGTCTTAGGATGTCGAATCTAATAAATTAAAATTCCTTACTGGTTTACTCACTTTGTATTAATCTCTGAAAGGGATAAAAAAGAAGAGAGTGACATCTTGACTAGATTCAGTCAAAATTTAATGTCAATAGGTACTCTCTTCTTACCATAGATGGTAGCACATCTAAAAATTACAGAGATTGTGAGAATATCCTTCTAGCATACGGTGAAATGGAGCGTCTAATGTTAATAATTTCAATTCACAATAAGTCGATAATTTTAAATGAAACACCCTGTATTTTATCATCACGCCTGAATCAGTTTTTTATTCTCTTTCGATCTGTATTAGCCTTCCCTATAACTAAAGTTACGTATTTCTGAGTTATTGCTAGATTTATTATAATTTGGAGATATTTTACATGAATTGGTGGGTAATATAATCTAGCATGCCATGCACGCAAAGTTAACTTTTCTACCAACTCTGCATCGCTGACCATCTCAGTTCAGATACGCTGGTGCTAGTACGTTATAGCAAACGGCAGCAGCGCGACACAATACTTCATTTGTCATTCGTGTTGGGGGGGAAAAACTTATTTGTTGTTAAGATTTGTTGCTGTTAAGATGGTGCTGGATGAAGAAAAATGAAATAATTTAATTAGTGAATATCCTCAAATCAGCCTATCAGCCATCTTGCTCAGAAGACACCTTATATAACTGTTCAACAAAAATTTAATGTTGATAGACAACAACAATCACAAAAAAGTATCTTTATTGCGGTAAAAAAATACATTAATAATTTACTTTAAAATATATCAAGTATGATTTTGACTAACTGATTTCTAGTACCAACACTACTCTCTCTATGTCAAATGTAAACAAAATTAACCTAAAATATAAACAATATTTCGCTCCGTTCCGCTGAAGTGTAGTTAGTAAAGTCCGATTAAATGAATTTTACCTCATTGAAAACTGCATAATTAATTTTTACTACTTTTCCATGTTTCCAACCTTATTTGCATATACTGAATTTTAGCGAGCAGTTTATATCAATAATTGATATATCGAGCAGTGTATATATGAGCATTGTTAGGGATCGTGGCGGGGAGAAATGTCATTACTGTCAATAGTGTCAATACCAGTGCGAATATAAAAAATGAAACTGCTGGACACCAATATCAAAGGTGCCGACGCTAAGTGGAACTACTGTATCTACTGTGGTCATACTGAGCATCTATCAGACCGTCAGGATTACTAATCGAAGAACTTAAGGGAGATATGAACCTGGGTAGAACTAGTCTTTTGATACTGTGCATCTGGATCAGGATGCGGGTAAATATTATTCAACCATATGCAGTCCTTCGAATCGAATAAATAAATTCCAAAATACTTAATAGCAAAATTTGCTAAAAGGAATAAACTTGACAGTGTTGCCATCTAGTACACTGTGTAGTCTGTGTAGTACACTAACAAGTCTGATTAATCTTGTTTAATATCTAATCCCTGAATGGGGAGCCCAATTTTTCTCAAAAATTGAAAAAGAAACAAAATATATAAAATTCTGCCCCCTTCTAGAAGTTAGTTGAATGATTATGGACATAATTTGGTAATGAAATAAGAAATCCTCGATTTTTACAAAAAATACTTTAACTTTCATATCACTGAAAAATCAAAATTGTTGAGTTAATACATGCAAATGCTTCTTTTTCTAATTTTTATTTTCGTATTTTTAACAATTTTATAGAGTTTTGACATGCCGAGCAGATATTTTTAACAATTTGGACATCAAATATATTTCGGGTAAAAAAACTTTACGCCTCATATGATTTTGCCAGATTGATTGATTCGATCTGTTTCGTCCAAGTATTTTTTTTTCTAAAAGATACTTGGGACAAAAATAATGTGAAAAATTTAAATTTCCGTCTATGTTTTCATTGGATTCATGTTAAAAAATTGTATGGATACAAGCGAAATAAGTAAATATTGTTTTACTTGTAGTTATATTTTTAACTTTTCTTTGTTTATTAAAAGCATTTAAAGCAAACATTTAAAAAGCGCGAAAAAACGTCCACTTGCTTTAAAAGTATCGAGAGAGTCTAAAATTGTACCTATTTTTGTAAAAATCTGTAAAAGGAATATAAAAACGATATTTCATAACCAACATAATATAAATGTCTTATTTGTAATTAATATTTTAATTCATTAATTAATTAATTTAAATAAATAAAATAATTCGTGTAGCGTTCAAATTTGTTATTGACCTTACAAAAGCATTCTGCCCCAGCCACAATCCACAAAAAATGACAACGTTTCGTATTCCAAACAAAATCACTGCCCGGTATCATCATCGGTATACGAAACGACAACGTACCGGTAAACGAAGAAGGCGCCTGCTGTTGCACGAGAGCAACATAAAATAAGAAACTAACTCCTGCCGCGTGGCGAGATGGATTCGCGATGCGGCGGTTTAATTTCGGCAAGGTACGGAATATGTCGCGGCACGGCGTCTACGGGGATTTTGGGGATGTTTCGGGGTGGTAAAATCGTGTTCGAGAATCAATTTACCTGATTTAAGAGCAGGGGTAGTGGTTTTTCGGGATAAGAGGGAAAACACTGGGACTTGATGTGTCTATAAAAGTGTTTTACAAAAGCGAAATGAGGAAATGTGTTGGTTAACCAGTATTTAAATTTAAAAATTCATTAACCATACAAACATGATACCAATAACTCGTTTCTAGACACTACGACTCTCACGGTCCAAGTAGACCCAGCAGGCGACGACCCCTTATCAGGAAACCGACGAAATGATGCCAAATCTCAACCCAGAGCATCTACAAAAAATAGAGAATGAACCACTAACCGCCTTCAGTAAAAATTCTAAAGAGGCCCAGCGTAACAGACCACAGCCCAAGCTACCGAACAAAAGTTTGGTGAACGCCCAAGAAAGCTAGGAGAAAGAAAATACTAAGAAGCTCCGACTAGATTCAATTGTATCACAGGGAAACGTGCTGAGACCCATTCTACGTCGTCTTTATACTGCAGATCTCTGTTTAAGTAAGAACACCGAGTTGGCATCTTGAGTTCATATTCAAATCCTATAAAAACATCAGAAAATCTCCAAAACAATCTAAACAAAATATAAACCTGCCTAAGAAATAGAAAATTAAAGCAAACTAAATCTAGTCAATTCAAGTAGCTTTTGCAATGAACAGAGAAGCAACTAGTGCAAAGTTTATAGGCAAAAATACATATTTTCCAAAAGAAAAGACCTTCTTGGGATTAAATTTAAGCAAGTCTACTGGTCAAGGAAAATAAGCTCCTTGAAACTGCCCTTCAAGAAGGAAACATTTAGTTTTGACATGTATACGTGATTTTAACCTATCAGTCTTTCTATTCATGTATTTTCAAATCGAATTGGATCTAATGAGGCATAAGGGCTCACCCTAACTTTTTAGACCGAATATTTATATAAAAAAAGTCGGTAAATTATTTTTGATTGGCACTTGTTGATACGCTACTGTTGCACTCCTGAATAACTGATATTGAGTTAGGGAGCGCTATTCAATATTCATGACTAATTATTTCTGTAATGAATATTCAGCTACTAGAACCAAATAATGATCATACGCATTTCGCACCCAACTACTAACTCAATTCCGAATTCCAACTAAAGATAAAGTTTTTTAATTTAGCTCTAAAAAAATTTGATTTCGCTTGAAAAATCTTTATTTTCGTAAAATTTCAAAGATTGATTTGATTTGATTCACAGCACTGCTAGGCTTGATTTGATTTGATTTCAAATCAAATTCTTAAAATCAAATCGAACTCGTAAATCTCTAGATAATTTAAAAATAAAAGTATATAAAGGGTGAGTCACGGTAGATGCGACGATCCATTGTGGCTAAACGGTTAATATTTTCAAAATATTGTTTATTCGTGGATATGTGGGTTGATAAAGGCTACATTTTAAAATTATTTTGAATTACACAGGTTGTCCCAAAAAAGTGTGGCGTATCAAAGTTACCTGTATTATTTCTTATGGAAGACCCTATATTTTGTTGCATTTATAGATTATACGTTAAAAATAAGATAACCTTTTTTAAATATTCCCTATACCTAAGCTTTTTAGTTTTCGAGATATTTTTATATTTCTAAAAATGGAAGCACTGACAAGAAAACCAATCACTTGGAGACCTATGGAATCAGCCAAATCCAATTTTAACTGAAAAAAATTAGACTAATAATTGAAAGCAATAATGTATTTAGAGTGGTTTAAAATTATACAGGGCGTCCAAAATGGAATCCTATTATGTAGCAAATTCCATTACCTATTAACAATTATAAAGGTCAACTATGCCTATATCTATTAATTTTGGAGTTATTTTTATTTTTGTTAAATTTTAAACCAAAACAATGGCACTATCCACCCAAGAGATGCAGCACCGTGGATTTGATCACATCCTGTTCCTTTATTCATTTACCGAATGCGACACACAACTTCTGCTACTTTCAGGAGAAGCATGGTGGGCTTCTTAAAATTGTACTTGGAGTCAGAAATCATCAAGCAAGCAGCAATGACCTTCCCTAACCCCTCCTCAACTCACGACCAGGTTGAAAAGGCTGGGAAGACGTGCTTCCTGAGATGGTATAAGGCGTCAAAAAGACAAACCTCCCTTAACCAGTACCGCTTCCAGTCGTTTACGAGGTCAGTGGCAAATATGAAGCCTGAAATCAGCTCCCTACCTCCAATAGAGAATGCAGCTAAACAGCATTCCCGGCGCACCTACCACCAAGTGCAGCAGTGGCTCGGGCATGAGCTGCCCTCCCCAAGAATGGGGGTGGAAACGTCTAGGAGACGCCAATTATAACGCAAGATCTACCAGCACCTGAGGTCCTTCTGAAAACTATATTTTGCCGCTGCACCAAGGATTGTGTAATTGGTAAATGTGGCTGCCGAAAAGTAATGCTGACCTGTTGTGCAGCACTGCCAAGGGAAATGCCTGAACAGCGAGCCTGTTGCCGATGAGGACGATGAAGACGACATAGAGCCCATTCAGCAAAAGCCACCCACTACTGAGGACGAACAACCTGGGCCCCCAAGTTCAAAGAGGATGAAAATTTGATTACATATAAAGTAGAGAGTATAACATTAAGAATTTATTGAGAACAATGAGGTTTACAATAATTGTATTGATGTAATGAAACTATCTGTAAAATAAAGTGTGAAATTGCTTGCTTAAAAGTGTGGCCACATATATTATTAGATGAACGAACAAAGGTTGTGGGTCAAGAATATGATATATGAACAATTTTTCTGAAAATTGCAAAATGTTATGAAAGTTTTAAAATATCTGTAACTTTAGGCGGGTTGAAGATTAATTAGCATATGTATATATTATAATGGTATGTGATTTTTCTTTTTATTTATTATTATTAATTTTTATTTTACCTTCTTTCGTAAATTTAGACAGAATGTGTTTTATAAATTGTTGTTGTTGTTGGGCGCCATCTGTCTTTATTACGTAGGAAAGTATAGACGATCTCAATCTCAGGTAGTACGGTTCTCTAAGAGGTTAGATTTTTATAAAAGTCAACGACAACGAACGCAGTGAAAAATTATAAACATTTATTATAGAAAAATTAACGATAAACTTTATCTATACAGGAACAATTGTTTGGTGGAATACGGTAAGTGTAGTTTTTATTAAAATAATATTTGCAAGTATGATACGAAATTTTTTTAAACTTCTTACCTTATTCACAGAATTACTTTCTAACCTAACATAATTAAACTTTTATAGGGTTAGATTGTTTTCAATCTAACTTTATTATTGTGGCCTTTTATAGTTTAAACTTTTTAAATATCGATATTTAGTAATTAAAATGGTACCTTTTATTCAATTTAAGCTTTTCGTTCTCATTTTAGTTGTTCAAATAAAAAAGATTCTATAAAATCGTTTTTTCGATATAACACCAAGATCAGGAAACAGGATTGATATTTTTACGCCGAATATAGTTGGATCTGGATATTTTTATACAGGAATACAGCCGGGACTGGAGATGTCCAAACAGGAACACAGGATAGGATGGATAATATTGGAAAAAGCCACCTTCTAAGATTGTTGTTTTTCTTGATTTATTTTTATTTTTCATTAACCTCACTTTTTCTGACAGGTTTTTCTTTTGTTTTTATGATACGGAGCGACGTGAACTCTTCAAAAGATTTTGGTAAAAAGCCTCGCTTTGACACGCGAAATGGTTTTTATAAAGTACAAAGTCATAGCTTGCTAGATGAAAATTTGACATTTCTTAACCTAAATTTTTACAAAATTAAAAAAATTATTGATTTTATTGCAAATTTTGACTAATAACATCTTATTCTAGAGATTAAAAGAAAATTTTTGATATACTTTTTATATGATTTCGAATAATATTAACTTTGTACAAACTTTATTATTATTGGACTTTTTTACTATATTTCTTTAATTTTAGAAATCCTAAACTCTTTTTTATTTAATTTACCACCGTTTCGTTTAACTTAAACTAATTATGTTGAATTATTATTAGATTGAATTTTAAGGTTAACTTTTGATTTTCTTTCTCTGCTAGGATTTGTTATAATAACGTTCTTAGTGTTATTATATCAGCAGATTTATCTGTGATCATTCTATTATGGATTTTTCTATTCATTTCTACGTTAAAATTCCTTTAAATCTGTTAATCTAAATTTCTTATGTGATTACAATATTAACTTTTATAAGTAATATTTTCTTCCTGTCTAAGTTATTAGTTATACGTTTAAAAAAGGCTTTCTCTACAACTTCTTTTCTATGCATATTTTTCGTTTATGAATAGGTAAAATTATTTTTTTTTATATTCTACTTTTTCGAGGGTGTAGCTCGAAAACGGTTGCGAATTTTAAACACATATAATATAAAAGTCTTAGACAATTTTATGAGCTTTATTTTATTATAAAACAAAATTTGCCTCCGATGCACCGTTTTCGAGATATAAGCGAAAAACCCAAAATGCGTACATTTGACGGCTTTCTACGACCAAAGACGCCTGTCTGTTTGTATTTTCCACACTTTCCAATTTTGTATGACGTACTTTTTACCCTTCGACAGCTGAGTTATGTAATCTAGCAACATTAACGCAATGTCGATTATGTTTCTAAATGAACCCCATTTAGCCTTTCTTATATTCAATTTGTTCTTGTGGTTAAAAGTTAAAGGATAGTGGTTGTATTTGGTAGACTTCAGTGATAAACATTTTCAATAGCATGCTATAGTCTAGAAAATACTCCAGAATGGTAACAGAAATGGTTTTACATTATGTATTTATATATTCCTTAAACGGTTTATCGATTAGGTAATTAACAAAACTAATGTCAACATATTGCTAACTGCAAAATAGCTAAATGGAAACTGTTTCAGCATTAATTGATGTTGAACCATTTTCTAATCGCTAGTTTGCTTTCAGATTCAGAGGAGGCAAAAGCTTTGTTGTCAAAATCACTTTAGAATAATTAATTACTGCTTGTTTGAATTTGAGAATTTAATTGAATTTGGTATAATGTGAAGTAATAGTATTCTGACACAACTTGTATCGCCTTTTATCGACAGATTTTTATTATAATAATTTGAAGAGGCAAATAGATTTTAAGGTAAAGAATTTTTAACGTTTGAATACACGGAGTATTATAATTCAAAACTAACATGAACATTAATATCATCTTCAGGAAACTGTAAGATGAAATTATAAATGAAAAGAATAAAAAATACATATAAAAAACAATTTCATCACTTTTTATTTTTCGGATCTGATTATTAATTTTACAGAAACAAATAAGTAACTCCCCTTTCATCTTACAATGCCATGAAGATGTCAAAATAAGTTGACTAAACGTTAGCCTTTAAGCAATATTGTTTTCTTTAATCCAAGACCTACAACCCAAAAACAACACCACAGTAATCATTCAAAAGGTCTTAAAAAATATTTTAAATTAACTTCTTGGAAAATTTGCGAAGAGGGGGTTCTCAGTTAAGCTAGTAAGTTGCTGAAGGTATATAGACTATAAGCTTAACTGATGATGTTAAACTCTATTTTGGGTATGCGTAGATTAAAAGCATTTTGAATCAATTGCAGCTTGGATATGAAACAAACAGCTCCATTATGGTAATCCCTACTTCCTGTAATCTCGAAACTGTCTGAAAAAATATTACTAAAAAGACTAAAACCTATTATAGAAGAAAAGAAACTAATCCCATCACACCAGTTTAAATTTAGAGAAAACCATTCAACTATACACCAAGTCCATAGAATAACTAATATCATCGACAAAATATTAGAAGAAGAAAAAGTTAGCTCTACTGTCTTCCTTGATGTAGCGCAAGCTTTCGAATGAATCGATTATTTCCAAAACAGTATTCAGAATTATCAGAAAGATACTTTAGGATTAAACAGGAAGAAGCGTACTCTAAAATTAAAGAAATGAAGGCAGGAGTACCACAAGGAAATGTATTAGGGCCAGTCCTATACCTATTATACACTAGTGATATTCCTGAAGAGGCTGCAAGAAAACTACAAACACCTTTAGATAGAATTAATAATTGGACCAATCGTTGGAGAATCAAATTAAATGAAAATAAATCGGTACCTGTTAATTATACTAACAAAAACAATAAGTATATACCAGTCAGAATAAATAATACCCAGATCCCTTATGCTAATTCAGCAACGTATCTAGGTATTACTTTAGATGCGAGACTACTCTGGAAGGTCCATGTCAAAAAGAAACGTGAAGAACTCAACATAAAATTCAGAAAAATGTCATATATAACAAAATATTGTTATACAAACAAATTCTGAAACCGGTATGGACATATGGTATCCAGCTTTGGGGCTGTGCCAGTCGGAGTAATTTACTCATAATACAGAGATTCCAGAACAAAGCATTAAGGAGCATTTCGAACACTGTTAACCAGATAATTAATAAATCTGCAAGAAGTCACGAATATCAACTCCACCAACACGTGAATGTCGAGGCCATCCAGCTCCTGGACAACAGTGCTCTAGTAAGAAGACTCAAGAGGAAGAAGCCCTTTGAGTTAGTGTAAGTGAAAGTAACAGAAAAAAGCAGAGCATAGTGCGCAGTAGTGAATACACGTTAAGTAAGGTATAAAAAAAAATTTCAGAACCTAAGGTACCTACACTAGTGAGTAGACACGTATTAATTTAAGTTGGACAAAAATTACTCATTTATCGTTGTGTGATCAGATTGTAATATTAACAAATGCCCCGTAAGGGGTATTTTAATATAAAAAAAATTATCTTTTTTTTTTGGCAATAATACACATATAACGTTAGATATTGTATAACTTTTTTCTTCTTTCTTCAATGTTACAAATTGAATTCAAAATTAATGATCCATATTTGAGATCGCAAAAAACAATAAAATAACACTTTGATCTGGTAATAAAATATTTACAATTTCGAATTACAAAATCTAATATTTTAGATGCACTTAATAGCAACTTAGTGCAACTGTGAAAGACAATTTTATATTTGAAACTTCTAAAGAATCGGCTAAACTGACTTTGTTTCTGTATTTCCAGTCTGGCCCGGAAAAGATATAAAATGGATCGTAACATTATACAGTTGACTACAGAAAATAATATTGATTTGATATGAGTTGGTTAGAACGAATTGGAACAATGTTTTATGTATGAAATCGGAATGAGTTTGAAACGAGTTTATAGAAAGATTCATTTTGGACAAACTCAGTTATTTATTCGCATGTTTACCCAGGACAGCACGTAATTTTATCCACAAAAGTGGCAGCTTTACATTGATATATCTTCCTATTTATGACTATTTTCTTTTACCCTTCATTTCTAAGACGAAATACAGTAAAATTTTATGAATACTTTAATACCTCATCGAAGTGGAAATGCATATATTCTATAGTGTTTTATTTTCTTATTTATTCCATGCATTTTGTATAACTGTTTACGTGTAATAATGATGGTTTTAATAAAATGGACTGTACACATAGACTTGTTTAATGAATAATTGTTATCGTATAACGGACATCTAAATACATAACCTACTCTATCTATTCTCAACGTAACATAACGTCATTGACAACTGACTACTTCCGCATTGCGGTGGTGCCACTTTTCTAAATTAAGCAGCAAAATCTAAACTAAAATATCTAAACTGAAATAATTTTAAACATAGCCCCCGCCTTGAAGGGCACCTTCAAAATGAACAAAACTCTTATAATAAGCAAAACTCTTATTATAAGCAAACTCTTATTATAAGCAAAACTCGTATTAAAAGATGAGTTAATAATAAAAAAAAAAAGAAAAACAGTAGTAATAAACAAATTATGGTTCAGGAAGTGTGAGTGGACACAAGTCGCGCACTGATCGTTTTAGCACTCCTTGGGATGTTGTCACTTCTGCTACTCTGGAAACATTGTCTTTGCCAGGGAACAACCTGAGCACTCTTCCAAGATGCCATCGGAATGAGGGCAGATGAGCATTCTTGATAAGGACTAAGTTGCCAACTGCAATAGGAGTTGGATTTTCCTTCCATTTGTACTGCTTATGCAACTGAGTAACATACTCTTTGGAAAAGCGATTCCAAAACTGTTGTTGCAATTGTTGGATAAATTGTAATCTAGAGAGTCTGTTTGGAGGTGTATCCTGAACGTCTAGATCGGGAAGGGCGGCAATAGATCGTCCAATCAAAAATTGGGAAGGACACAATGGAGAAAGGTCTGAAGGATCACTAGAAAGTGCAAATAGTGGTCTAGAATTAAGTATACCTTCAATCTGAATTAAGAGTGTATTAAACTCTTCATAAGTAATAATAGCATCCTTTAGAATCCTTTTGAAATGGAATTTCATACTTTTAACTGAGGATTCCCACAATCCTCCAAAATTTGGGCTATATGGGGGTATAAAATGCCATATAAAACCATTTGAAGCTGCAAAATCGTTAACGGTTTTTTGATTATTGTATAAAAATTGACCTAGTTCTTTAAGTTCATTATAGGCTCCTATAAACGTTGTGCCATTATCTGAATATATATGAGATGGCACACCTCTTCGAGAGGTAAATCGTCGTAAGCATGCAAGAAAATATTCACTTGTTAAATTACTAACTACTTCCAAATGAATTGATTTTGTGGCAAAACAAACGAAAACACAAACATAGGCCTTGGTTACTTGTCTGCCTCTTCCTTTTCTGTCAGCAATAAAAAATGGGCCCGCATAATCAATCCCTGTGTGTTGAAACGGAAATGATGGCGATATTCTAGCATTGGGAAGATTTGACATAGGTGCCACAAAAAAATTGGGCTTTGCTTTAAAACAAGGTAAGCACTCTCTTATTACTTGCTTTGCTAAATTTCTTGCTCCAATAACCCAATAAATTTGGCGAACTGCTGCCAGTAGGCATTGGTTGCCAGCGTGTAGAAGAGAATTGTGCTTTTGAATAAAAATAAGTTTCGATATCGTGTGTTTGGAATCTAGTAAGATTGGATGTTTTATATTATAATTAAGTGAGGTAAAACGTAGTCTACCTCCTACTCTCAGTATACTGTCTTTGTCTAAAAACGGTTGTAATGGTAGTAGTCTGTTGTGTTTTGGTAATGGTTTGTTGGCTTTAAGTAATTTTATTTCTGATGCAAAAGTTTCAGACTGTGCAAGTTTAACGAGTTTCAATTGAGAAGTATTGAGTTCATGAGCATTAAGAGGTTGAGTATTGATTAATTTACCTTGGAGTTTTAGTTTAATATTTGTAACAAATCGAAATAAATAAGCAGTAACCCTGATTAACTTATTTAAATTTGAGTATTTAGTAAATAAGGGTGCAATTATTAATGTTTTATTGTTACATAACAATACTTGCGAATTGTTCTTGATTTCAGGTAATTCAAGGTTCAAGGGAGGTAAAATTGATGGCCAGAAATCTGAATCTTGGCGCAAAAAATCAGGTCCCTTCCACCATAATTGTGAAGTGACAAGGACTGATGGCTGAATACCTCGAGAGGCTAAATCTGCTGGATTGTCTTGACTGCGAACATAATGCCAATTTTTTATATCCGTAGCTTCTTGAATTTTAAATATTCTGTTTGCTACAAATTGTTGAAGTTTTACTGGTTCTAAATTGAGCCAGGCTAAAACAATTTGAGAATCGCTCCAATAAATAATTGGAACTGCACTGGAAGAAAAAGCACTCTGAACTTGTTCAGATAACTGAGTTCCAAGTAGAGCAGCGCAGAGCTCTAATCGTGGAATAGTGGTTGGTTTAATGGGTGCAACCTTGGATTTAGAACACAGTAGATGAGATTGAAATTCTCTAGTAATAAAATTGAAGCTGCGTGCATATACACAGGTTGCGTATGCATTTTGTGATGCATCTGAAAAGCAATGTAGTTCAACTAATTTGAACTCAACTGGGATAACATTTCGAGGAATTTTCAGATTATTGAGAATTTGTAATTGAGAAGAAAATTCCGTCCAGATTTCTAAGTCATGGGGAATGGGTTCATCCCATGATATATTTCTAGCCCATAGTCGTTGGATGAGTATTTTAAATGTGATGATGGTTCCACTGAGTAATCCCAATGGATCATAGACCCTTGAAATATAAGAGAGTATTGATCTTTTCGTTATATTAGGCATGTCTACTGGAGAAATAACGTAAGAAAGTATGTCAGGTTGACTAGCCCATTGAATGCCTAATGTTTTTGATGATTCATTTTCTCCTAAATGGAGTGTAAAATTGGCAATGCCTTCATCAGGGATGTTGCTAAGGAACTCTTGTGAATTTGAAAGCCATTTTCTAAGTTGAAAATGCCCTGATTTTAAAATAGATGAAATTTCTTGACACATTTTTTCTAAAGATTCAAGATCATTGGATCCAGTTAAAAGATCATCAACATAAAAGTCATTGATAATTGTGTGAGATGCTAAGGGAAACTGATCTAAATGATCTTTAGCTAATTGATTGAGACAACGAATTGCAAGATAGGGAGCTGCAGCTGTGCCATAGGTGACAGTACTGAGCTGGAGAATAGATAAATCTTTGCTAGGGTCATCACGCCATAAAATTCGGTGAAATGGCTGATGCTCTGTGTGCATTAAAATTTGTCGATACATTTTGCTAACGTCTGCTGACACAGCATAAATGTACTGTCTAAATCTGATTAATATATCAAAAATATTATTTTGGATTTTAGGGCCTATATATTGCAGATCATTAAGAGACCACCCTGTACTAGTTTTGCAACTGCCGTCAAAAACCACCCTCAGCTGTGTGGTAATATTTGTTTGTTTAAAAACGCTATGGTGCGGCAAGTAATAATTGTTGAGAGGATTGTTATCTATTTCATGTAAATGATTTAATTCACGGTATTCATTGATAAATTGGTGATACAAAAGTTTAAGTTGAGGGTTTAGACTGAGTTTTTTCTCTAATGAATAAAATCGCTTGGCTGCTGTATCGAATGATTCTCCAAGAAGTTCTGGAGAATATTTAAAAGGTAACTTTACAATAAACTGCCCATTGGGAGCTCTAGATGTATTTTGTAAGAATAGTTGCTCGCATTCTAAATCATCTTGGGATTGAAAATTTGTTTGTGGGATTTCTTCTAACTCCCAAAACTTTCTCAATTGTTCATCCTCTACATGAGTATTAATAGTAAAATTGAAAATGGAAGGCTGACACTTTGCTTTACCGATAGGAGCTAATCCAGATACTACCCATCCCAATTTAGTGTTTTGAATAATTGGTAAGTTTTTTCCTAATCTTATTTGACCTTGAGTTAGTAAATTCCAAAATTCTCCTGCACCGATTAATATATCAATCTTAGTAGGTTCGTAAAATTGAGGATCTGATAAATTGATATTTTCTGGAATATTCCAAGAAGAATATTGTATAAAGTGAGAAGGTGTCTTATTACATATATTGGGAACTACTAAACAGCTCATTGTGCTTGAAAAATCAGAACTGTTTGAAAATATTGTAATTGAACATTTTTTGTTAACAATGGATTCCGTTTGATTTATTCCAATAATAGGAATATAAGTATTAGTTAATGGAATATTTAATCTTTGACAAAAATCTTGTGTTACAAGATTTGACTGTGCTCCACTGTCTAGAATTGCTCTAGCGGTGCAAAAATTGTGCTGACCGTCTTTAACTTGAAATGTAACAGTGGATAGTAACACTTGTGTGACACTAGGATTTCTAACAAATAAATTTTGTTCCGTATTGGGTTGTATATTGTTAATGACAGGAATGTCACTGTGTAATAATGTACTATGTTTTTGTGGGCATTTTTTACAGTGTCCAAGACGACACTGATCACTACTATGATTCTTTCGTAGACAATTAATACATAGTTTTTGAACATTAGCCTTTTCTAATCTCTCCGCAGGGGAAAGTTGTAAAAACTTGGTGCATGTATAAATGGTATGTTCCCCTTGACAGAAATTACACTTTAATACATTGACTGCAAGATTACATTTTATAGGGTTTTTATAATTATTAAATCTTTTTTGATTATTAATTGAATAAGCAGGGTCACGTGATACACTTGGTTGTGATTGATTTTGCTGCCAATTTTCTAATGCATCTGCCTTTTTATTTAAAAACTCAAAAAATTCTGAAAGTGTGGGTATTTCTAAAGAGGGTTCAAATTCCTCCCACTTCTTTTGGAGATTATAATCAAGCTTGGAAGTAATTAAATAAATTAAATATATATCACTACTTTCTGAGTCAGTTAGTTTTAAGTTTTTTAGTGCAGCTAAATGTGTTGAAGTTTCATCAATTAATTTTCTGTATGCTTGAGCAGACTCCCTTTTAATAGATTCTGTTTGAAAGATTGACTTGACATGATTATTTGCCAATATGCGTTTTTTGTCAAAGCGTTTACATAAGGTTTCCCATGCTGTTTCGTATTGATCCTCCACAAAATCAATTCCTTCTATTATTTGCTTGGCGTAACCATCTAACGAGGTACGTAAAAAATTGTATTTATTTGCATTATTAATAGCCGTGTTATTGTGAACAATACATAAATAATTGGTTTTAAAAGTTAACCAACTTTGATAATCGCCTTTAAAAACGGGCAATCGAATTTTTGGCAAAAAACTTGTTTGAGAATTATCATTGTGCAGTAAATTATTAGTATTCATATTACTTGTATTGTTAGGAACAGGTCTAATAGATTGTAAATAGTGTTTTAAAACACCCATAACATTAAAATAGTCATTTTCGAACTCTTGTCTAATTGAATAATGATCTTGTAAATCAGTGTCTGCGCATTTTTGTTCTACTTCCTTTTGACTTTCGTCAAATTCTTTAATCAAATCTTTATAGTTTTCAATTCTGAATTCAACATTAGAAATGGATGGTTTGTCTCTTTGTAAAGAGCTTGAAAATTGTTTTAAGTTTTCTAAACGTAATTTGATTGAGTCTCTAGCCCGTACTAATTGTTTTAGTGTCATATTTTTGTTAGTAAAACTAATAAAGAAATAGAAAGCTATTAAAATAACCACTAATTGCCTTTTCTGGATATGGGTAAACAAAATAGGATAAATAATAGAATAGGAATGCTAATTGGAACGATCTAACCTTAAATTTGCCGATCTACAAGTCGGTGACAGAATTGGATGATCCTATATAGTCGACCACTCTTAATGTTGGATAGCACTTGTTTCCTTTTCTTCTTGACTTGACTGGTCCGCTGCTTGTTATCGGTTCTGTGGTTTCTGGCGGGTACTCTTGGCTTCACCGCCTTTTCCTCGTTATTTGTTGATTTGTTTTATGCTACTTTCCTTGTATCCGGTAGAAGGTCCATATGTTTACGTGTAATAATGATGGTTTTAATAAAATGGACTGTACACATAGACTTGTTTAATGAATAATTGTTATCGTATAACGGACATCTAAATACATAACCTACTCTATCTATTCTCAACGTAACATAACGTCATTGACAACTGACTACTTCCGCATTGCGGTGGTGCCACTTTTCTAAATTAAGCAGCAAAATCTAAACTAAAATATCTAAACTGAAATAATTTTAAACAATAACGATAAGAATCATTTACATTTTTCATTAAAAAAAAGTCACGATGTTCTTCGCCAAAACGATATTTGCCCGAAAATTTATTAAATTTAACAAACCGAGTTTCAATATTAAGTCTAGTATAGACATACGAATATTTAACTCGGAAGATCGAATTTTCACAGACATGAGACCTTCATTTTTTGCCGTTTTACATAGGAATTAGTCTATCCTGAAAGTATCATTGAATTCTGACGAGTGGATTTTGAGATCCTCCGGACACACATACACACATACCCACATACACACATACACACATAATACATACAAACCTTGCTCGTTTAATAGTATTTGAATATCTGGTCACTGAGCTTCGCTCTTAATATTCAAATCTACATTTTTAAGCAGCAATGAGTATATAATTTAAGTATATTTATAACATGACAAATTATTAATTAATTCGCGAAACTCACGGAGTGGGCGACATCTACTTGAACTACTGAAAGGGAGATAAATAAAAAGTTGATTGACGATTGGCTTGAAGGTAGAAAAAAGCTGTCAGTGTTAATTTTCAATTGGCTGCGGCCGTTGTTGACGTTTATCAACTGCTTGTCACACAGGTTAGTTAAATGCATTAAAAGTTGCCTAGTTTCCGGGGAATTCACCCTTTTGGAGCAACACCTACTGACGCTTGATCGCGAATAGTCACGGCGGACAGGCCCCTGTTTCCGGGACGGGCAACAGCAGCGTGTAGGGCACAGGTCTCGTCAACAGAAGATCGCTCAGCTCACTTTATTTATCACTATATAAGAAAAACTCTATGTTCAATAGATTTTAATATTTATTGATCTACAGTGAAGGAAAATTATAGCTCTGATATTCTTACTTGGGTAAAAACCTCCACAAAAACCTGTGACCAGACTCACGACGTGTGGCAGATATTGATATCATATTTTTTCAAAGTTTTTCAGTTCATTCGTACATTACATTACAATTTGTTCTTGGAAAATACAAAGTCACAATCAACCTTAAAATGTACTATGAACAGTTGTCACGTTTTGGCAGGTGTCACATTTTGACAAGTGTCCATTTTAACAGTGCTAATCAACGTTCCTATAAATATTTACCTAAACCCATGATTTCTGAAATTGAATTGGCAACGTTGTATTTTCAACTTTGAATTTATGAGATGGCTGTCACTTGATAAGCAAATTATTTATGTCCGTCAAATGAACCTTTCCTTTTTTATACTTTTCAGGTTTATTCTGGTTATAAATTCCTACTTGGGCTTTTGTAGAAAAGTTATGTATGCGTTTGTACTGGAAAAATATGGTAAATAACCGTTTCAACGCACTGAATTTGTTTGTCTTGGGAGTGAGTATCCCAACATATATTTTTTCATAAAAGATGTGAAAAATATTTTTCCGCACAAAAATTTCTTTTGCTAAGTATATTGATTTTATCATGTTTTATAGCATCTGTGAAAATTTCATGAAAATCCCAGTCGGCCCCATTTTCTTAACGTTTACCCAGAGATGTGCGTGTCAGTAGTTGTCAAAATTTGTAGGTCATTATGGATAAAAAGCGACAAATTTAAAATTGAATTCTTTCAGATTGAAACGCCAGAAATTAAATAAAACCTTTTTACTATTATACTATACAGAAGAAAGGAGTGCAGTATTTAATTTGCAGAACGTAGTACAGGTTCAAGAGGTAAAAATTTTATTTTTACCTCATCTTTCAATGCTTATTTGTAGTTAAAATTTAAATTTTAATACATCTGATCGGCCTACTATAGTTTTTGTCTACATTTAATCTTGTTTCCATGGTTTTTACTGTGATAAACCTGTTCTTTTGACAGATAAGTCAGACTTTATTTATTCATAGCCGTATCGTATGTATTTTAATTGATTCGGAATTTTGTATTAATATATATTTCAAAATGGCTTCATTCTAAAAATATTATCAGTCCTCCTAAATCCTTGAAGGCAATTATTAGTAATAGCAAGGCAACATAAAAACAAATTCAAAAAATATATTATAGATGAGATGGCCAGAGAAAAAGGAATTAAAATTCTCAGATTGCCTCCGAACCACGCAGAGTTAAATTCCATTGAACTGATCTGGTCACAATTATTAAAAACATTTAAATTTCCTGATGTGCGAAATTTGTTTTTGAAGGCAGTTTCAGATGTAAATAGAGAACATTGGGGAAAATGCATTGATCATGTTGAAAAGTTGGAAGATTAATTTAGGAAAGTGGATATATCAATGGAAAATTTAATAGAACCTATAATAATAAACCTCAGAAAAGACAATTATAGTAACACCAGTAGTTTTAGTGAAGACAGTGACTTTTAAAGATAGTTCTTGAACTGACTTTTTTTTAATCTTTGAGTTTAGGTAAGTACTGAAGCGTTACTTTTAATGCCAAGAGATTAAAAAAAGTTTAATCCCAACATATAATCCTCCTTGTTATTTATTGGTTAAATTTAATTCGTTCAATGTTAAAGTGTCAGATGCATAAGGTTTATTTTTATTTTTTGTAAATAATATAACTTCAAAATTTAATCTACGAAACTTATTTTGCAAAGTACGCCTATGGAATGTGACGTTATATCCCCACTTTTACTGTACTCCTCTCTCCTTTATAGTATATATTACTATAGAAACAAGTTATTATATCTGCCGTTGCTAGGAAATAAAACTAAAATCTTAACTTTTCTTGTAAATATCTCGGAAGATCGAATTTTCACAGACATGAGACCTACATTTTTTGCCGATTTATATAGGAATTAGTCTACCCTGAAAGTTTCATTGAATTCTGACGAGTGGATTTCGAGATCCTCCGGACACACACACACACACACACACACACACATACATACATACATACCTTGCTCGTTTAATAGTATTTGATAAGCTACAATGATTGGTAACCAAAATAAATGTTGTACCTTCTAAATAACCTTTAAGAGTCTCTATAGCCCACACTGTCTCTATCTTCATATGGCTGGGTTAGAGCAGCTCCAATACCATACCCTGAGGCGTCGGTTTCTACTACAAATGGTTTTGTGTAGTCAGGACAACTTAAGATAGGCGCAGTGATAAGACATCCCTTAACCTTGCGAAATGATTAGGCATACTCTTCAGATCACTCAAATTTGATCTTCTTACGCAATTAGTTCATTAGTGTTGAAAAATTGGGGACAAAACGCAGATACCATGAAAAAGTTCCTATAACACTTCAGTGACATTGCTTGGGGTAGGAATTTCGAACATCGTTTTTATCTTATCATGCAACCCATTCCTATCCACAACATAACCTAAACATTTCATCTGCGGTATACAAAATTGACTGAGATATTTATCTCGATGTTGCTTTCAATAGGTAGTGAATTTTCAGTTGAGCTCATATAGATTATAGAGTCAAAAGCGCCATGTGGAAGTTTTATAATGATGTTAATATGGAGCCTTGGGGAATACATGCTTCTACCTTAAATGCGCCTTTGATTGTCTTGTTTTATTTTTAACTTGAACTTAAAATTAACAAGACACCAATAAATATATGAACTTTGGAAACTGCAATTAGAAAATTGGATCTACTATGAGGGAGTTTAAAGACAAACAGTGGATGTGACTTTGAGTATAAAAGGCCTATTAAACGAAGCATCCCATGTGATGATGCCTTATCAG
Source organism: Crepidodera aurea (assembly GCA_949320105.2). Classification (NCBI taxonomy): domain Eukaryota; kingdom Metazoa; phylum Arthropoda; class Insecta; order Coleoptera; family Chrysomelidae; genus Crepidodera; species Crepidodera aurea. Next base: position 8,984,812 of record OX439480.2, read on the forward strand.
GATTGTGGATAAGTCGAACGCACCAGCGAAAGCCCTTCATCTACCATACCGTAAGAGTATGTTTATTTTAGTGGCAAAAAACTTTTTTGGTAATATTTTTTTTGTTACCAAAGCTCCTTTGGTTTGTATTATTTTCTTTTGTGGGTTGGTTTGTTCAGCAGATGTAAGGTAACTTCCTCATAGCTCCTCTTGGAAATATAATGTAACGAAGGACATAAAGTGAATTTTATAGAAAATGGTTTAAAATGAAAAAAGTCCTAATAGCTGGACGCTTGGATAGGTTGCATGATAGCCCGTAAAAGAAAAAGTTGAATTGAACTATATATAGGAGCTTTCGGAAGGCATAGATAGAGAAGTAAATCACCCTAACGATAACTGAATCAAACCTTATATATTTGAGCTTGCGAGAATGCAAATATACTGAACTAGGTAACCCTAAAGATGACTAAAGCGCAATTATCCCGTCACTTTGTAGATATATTTTATTATTAACAACAAAAAAGATTACGCACATATTATATGTGCATAAAAAAGTGAGCGAGAAACGTGTTGTTTGATTTTTCTACTTTTCTATTGTTCATTAAAATGTATTTAATAATTGAGAGTTATATTAAACACCTAATATAATATTTTGTGAAACAATGTAACATTGTAATAATTAATAATTAAAAGAGAGAAAAGACCCTATAAGCCCTAACTTACATATGTGCCAACATCAATTTAATGAAATCTTGTTAATGTGCTGTTGAGATAGGGATAACAGGTTAATAATTTTCAAGAAGCTTCGCGAATACCGCCATGAATAACTTTACTCACTGATTATGTTTTCAATACATAAAGACTAACCACATAATTTCAAAAGCGCCTTATGGAAATTACTATTCAGAGACGAAATATTAGCAAGAAAAAGTTAAAGTTTTTAATATTACAAAAAGTAGACTCTACTAGCCAATGCATTTCATCATCCCATCTACCCACACACATAAAAACATAAACATAAAAACTCTTCTTGCCGGGGCTAGCACAAACTGGTACGTATTAATGGAAGTAAAGTTCCTGATTGGGTAGGATGGGGTGAGGTTATATTGTAACACAATAAAACAAAGATAGATCATTAGGTTGAATAGTAAAAATTTCTAATTCTCCAGTCAAATATGCCTTCAGTGCATTTTATTTTATTTCATTCTCATGTTCAGTTGTACTATACTTGAACAATTTATTACTACAAATTTCAACTCAAACTGCACAAATGCTAAGTGCCTAATATTTATGTAAACTGAGCAAATACCTTACATAGTTAAGTTAAAAGTGAATTGTTCCTGTTGATTCCATTGAACTAGTTATTTTCTGTTGATGCTTTGATGTTAATTTACAATTAATTAAAGTGTTAATTTTATTTCAAAATCAGCACTAATATCATACAGTACACTATGATTTCTAGCTCCTCAAGAAGTATTATCTTCAGCCAGTAGAAGGATTATCCACAAGAAGGACCTTGCATCAGGATTATGGCCTCTTGACGGTCCAAAAAAAAAATCGATTGCATCGATATAATCGATACTGAACTGTGTGAAATAGTGAAACAAAACGAACTACCGACAGGTGAGATCAACAAAAGATGACGTACCTCTAATATTAAACAGCACCGCAAATAGGATACTTTACCGATAAAGAAAATATTTAAAACCTTGATCAGCTAATTGTTGACATTACTGTAAGATAACCTCTCCATACATATGAGAAAAAAATCACAGGTTCTGAAAATAAATGTAAATGCTGACGATATCGTAATAAAAATAATATATACAATACAAAAGAAAAATACAGAAATAACAGGTAGGTAAGTACAACATTATTTATGTTACTAAATATGCATACGGTAATTATACAGTGAATCAAATAAACAAACATTTTATTTTTATTTTTAGGACTGACCTAAATGGAATTATTGTTCAGTTCAGGATTAAGAGACACTCTGGTACACTTGTGTACTCTTCTAGAAAAATATAGATTTCGATGGCAAACAGTAATCGCTGAACCAACAGGTGATAATAAACCAGAATTATACAGTGTGCAAAACTAACAGTGATTCTTATTTCAGGTAGTGGTTGACGTTTTCAATGTTGTCATGAGATACTGATAATATGTAAACTATAACTGAATATAAACAAAGTAATAAAATATTAGTTAAATATTATTTCCGGATAAAAATAATGCTATACACCTAAATGATACTAAATATAACAACTATCAATAGCGAATATGATATAGTATTGGTGCCTTTGAAGGAAGAAATTGAGAAGAAAACCATCCCAAATGAATAAGATAAAGTTCTCTTTTATCAAGACAATGCACACTATTACAAGTCAATCTCAACAATGGCAAAATTATACGAATCGTACTCTCAATTGCTTTCTCATTTACCGTGTTCTCCTGATCTGTCTCTCTAAATGTTAGCAGCAAAATAATGCTCCAGAGAAAGACATTTGATTCCAATGAAGAAGTGATTACTGTTAGACACTTCTCTAACTTTATTTCAGAAGTCTGTTACAAAATAACACAAAACGAAATAGGGTCAATAGTAACAACAAGATATGTTTAATTTACAGAAATAGCCTCTAGATTTAAGAATCCACTTAATTTATAAGGTTCTAATTCAACTAGAGATTCAAATAACTTCTTTTTTAATTCTGTAATATTGTCGATATGTTTTAAGGTTGAAGGAAGGCTATTATAAATACGGATATATGTATAATATGCTCCCTGTTCTATCATTGTAAGTCTGTGGGATGGATACGCATAATTTATTGATTTGGTTATGTAGTTATTTTGAGGTTTATCTTTGTTTTTATCTTTGTCAAAAAGTGACCGATTTTTTAAGAAAAATAACACTGATTCTTGTATGAAGATTGCTGTAGACGTCAATAATTTGCTTTGTTTAAATCTATTCCTACAGGAATCTCTCATTTTCTTTCCCTCAAAGCTCTTTTTTGACAAATAAATAGTTTATCGACATTGGTGCAGCTTCCAAATAATATAATACCATATTTAACATGACTTTCAATGACAGCACGGTAGACCATTTTTAAAGTTTGAAAATTTATCATTTAAATTGGTTAATCTGATTTAGAACTAACTGTAAAGGAATTATCTGATTGTGATCAAAGCCTTTTAAAGTCTATGAATGAAATATTATTCGTAATACTCTGCTACACCTTTAGTAAAACTTCATTGCCCTAAACCTCATTTCACTTACCTCCCTTTAAGTAAACTAATTGAACAAGACTTTCCAATTTTGTACGTTGTACCGTCCCTGTTAAATAATCGTTCCACCTTATTCGCCATCTGCACTCCGGTTAAAGTAGTCACAAGCTTTTAATGGTGTTATTTTACTAAAAGGAAGTTCTACAGCCCCGAACTGTAATTGGTGTATTTTTCGGTTCGGCAATTTCCTTCCAAACCCTAGAAGCATTAAATTTTCACGACTAAACCGAAAATTAAGATTTCTGCCATGGAAAAGTTTCATACGTCATCCTATATTACGTTCCTCAGTTTCTTTAGCATCATTTATAGAGTATTCGTATTTTTATTTTATTGAAACGAACACAACTTTGAAGTGACACCAGCGGTATTAATTTGAACTGCACGAAAAGCGTAACTTTGTTTGTTTACCTGCAGTCGAACATGTGTTTTGATTTTGTGCTTCGTGTATTTTGCTGTTATTTGTTAGTTAAAAGTTAAAAATGCCCAATAAAAATAATACAAACTATTGCGTTTATGGATATACCTCTAGGAAATCTAAAAATCCGGAATTACACTTCCATTATGATCTACCCAACAAGCAACAAAAAGGTGTCATCCAGGAAGTTGATCGTCGTAAATTCCGGGAAAAGTGTAATCAATTTTAAATCTGAAGATTATATTACAAAATCAGGTAAGATAAAGATTAGCATTTCTGAGATTATTTCTTGATTACTACTGAAATGTTTGCAGTAATTCTTTCAAACAAAACAGCACCCAAGTAGTGGAAAAAGGGTGTGCCATCACATCATTTGCCCAGTAAGTCACTTGATGTTAAAACCATTAAATGTGCAAGGAATGATGGTTAGTTAGAAGACAGCAAAGTGTTGCCTATAAACTAAGTAAACTTGTCCTTACAAACTGTCGAAACTGTACAGTTGTACTTTTATATATGTAAACTTAAAATCTAATTAGGTGTGCACATCATTGCTGATATTTCAAGTTATCATTTTTCTAAAGGTAATATTCAGTAAAATAAAATCTTTGTCACATCATAATTTTAAAAATACCATTATTATGTTCCTCTCTTGTACAACACCTGTTTTCAATAATTATGCAGTTACAATTAGTAATTAATTATTATAATAAAATGTTAAATACTACTAAAACTGAATAATTCAAAGTTAGCTTTGAACTTATGTTAAAATAATGGATTAAAAAATATATATTTTGTGTTTATTTTGAAAAAAACAAACTAGATAAACAAATCAAAAAGTTTTGCAACAGATACATTTGATGGCTTATGAAGTGTTTTAAGCCAAGAAAAAATTTTTTATATTTTAATTTGATATTGATTTAAAAAAATAATTTTGAATCAAGGAATAGGATGAAAAGTGGGTTCTTAGAAATCATTTTTTATTTAAATCACTTTTACAATTATTATCCTGAAAAAATTGAAATAAAATTTATCATCAGAAAACTGTTGAATGTTTCTTTGGCATATGATTTAGCTCCCTTCCAATATCATTCTATATTAGTAGAGGTGTAGATGTCTAGGCTATATTCATCCTGAAACACAAAAAAAGCACACAGAAACAAGTAAACAATAAATTTCTGGAAAACGTAAGATATGCTAAATAAATAACCTCAATTTTAGAATAACGATGGTAATTTCCAAATCAAAAACCTCAAACAATCACAAAAAGTCTTAAAATACTACAAATAAACCATTCACTCAGTATAACTTAATGCACTATTTATCAAAAGTTACGCGTTTCGTTGAACAGCTGATCGACGAATGTGGCGCCTCCATCGGTAATTATTTGTCTGAATATCAGCTGATACACAATGTTGCCAGCGGTCGGAATAATACATCTACCAATTGATTAACAGGCCTAGCTTTGATGCCTTTGAATAATGCTCATTGAAAGTTCAATCTTATATTAATAATTAGTTGTCTTTTAATCTTATCTTAATAATTAACAAATTGTTGTTAAATAAAATAATGTATTTAAATAGCCTACATTTTATACAGGGTGACCTAGAGTTAAACGTTAAACGTTCAGGGTTTTCAGGAAAAAATAAGATTTTAATTTTTTTCTCAAAAACTAAGCGAGATACGAATAAAATTGAAGAAGCAAAAAATTTGTGTGTTCAACTGTTTAACGTTTAACGTAAAGTAACGAACATAGAAAAAAACAGTGGCGTACAATGATTTGTCCCAATATCAATTATATTACCTTGTGGAACGTCACTGGAATTAATAATTTAGTTCTAATAATATTTAAATTATTGCCGCAAATAAGCGTGCCAAGTTTTATCAAAATCAACCAAATTGTTTTTTGAGTAATTCATAAAAAACTCTAAAATCAAAACAAGTTAGGACCCAGGAATACGGGAATAAAAAATCTTATTTTTTCCTGAAAAACCGATCCTGAACGTTTGACGGTTAACCCTGGGTCACCCTGTATATTTACCCCATCCCTGCTGAAAAAAGTATTTATAGTAAGAGAAATAGTGGGCCCCCTCCGAAAAAAATTCCTGGCTTCAGATCAACCTTTTAACATTAAACAATTGGTGTGAACAGAACTTGCTGCCATTAAATATTAAAAAATGCAATTGTATGTCCTTTACTCGTAAAAAACAGCCGATAATCTTTGACTACATTATAAATGGCATCAGATTTAGGGGTTATTTTCTGTTGTAAATATTTCGCAATGCTGCAATATTATTTGGCTGATCCAAACATAGATTTTAATATTAAATAAAAAAACTTTACCATTATCATTAAACAATTATTATTTATTAGCCTTGTATTATATTTGTAAATGTATTACAATAGTGAATAGACTTACTTAATCTTCCAACATCAGGAAAATAGCGGTAGGGTTACATCGAAAGGTCATGACCCACTCAGATTATTTATTATTCTCAGGAGCATAATCATATCGTAAGCAACGTGCTTCGTTAGACAGTTTCTGGCTCGACCTGCAATGGTTTCCGGTTTACTTCAAATTCCAATTTGTGGTGGAATTAATATCCAACTAGAACGCATGTGATTTAGGCAAATTATTAAACGATTTGAAAGTCATGGATTTGATAGATCGTTATATCGAAATTGTTAGAGTTCTAAGATATAAATTTGTAGACTAAAAATTAGAAAGCAATTTTACTAATACTTACCCATTATTATATAAATAGGGACTATTTTGATTATTTATCGTTAGTATTTATTTCTAATTCCAAGCATGTTTGCATTTAGTAGATACATGTTGGTGGATCTAGACACTAGTGCATGTAAGATAAGATATGTAAAAAGAATTCCACTGCGACCTTTGCATATCTCTATTGTGATTCCCTTCGCGCTTTTAAATATGTTTAGGATACATAACAATGGCTCTTCAAAGTAGCTTTCTGACCAGGGTCACTTTTTTGCGCTTTGCACTTAATTTGGTACTTCTAGAGCAGGACGTGACAAATTTAATGCTGCAAAAGTTCATCAATTTTTCCAGGAACATTTTTAGATTAGTACCATTTCACGAATTAGTGTCTTCTCTAAGCCATCACATTCAACAGATTTCATCTCTCCAAACGCCTAACATTTGGGACGGACAAAGATGCAGTGTTTAAAAATTCACCACAAACCATTGAATAATTTGACGACCAATTTGGAACTTCATTCTGAGGTCTGTCTTAAAGGAGGAGGTGCACATTTAGAATATATAATAAAGCCTAAATAATTTGAGCCATTTTTTGCTTAAATACAATTCAAAAGGATGTAATTATGTTTCATTTTTTTTAAGTAAGATCATTTCAGATGTTTTAAATGCTATTGTGTAAAGAGAATACTTTGAACTTTTGTATTTATTAATATTTGTAAATTTTAATTGAAATACCCGAAAGTAAGAGAGGCAAAAAACTCACGCCGCTTTGTTTTCATCCGAAAGGTTTTCACTTGAGGTCACAAAAGTTACGGAAGAATTCCGTTTCGAGAATTCAAAATTACTGTAGAGACAATTGCGATAAATCGATACGATTTAAAGGATGATAAATGTCCTATTCAATTTTGCCGAGTGCCCTCGGTGAAGGTTGTAAATGTCTTTCTGCTTGATTTCCTCTATCAATCTGAACCACGTACGACAGAAGTTAAAGCAACAGAAATATTTGTATTTCTTTCCCACGCCATTATTTCTTGGACTTTAAATCCACGATATCACGATGTATCAACTTATTTTACAGTATGCAATTTTTTTTTGATACGCCTAACTCTATTTTTGCACGCTTCGCCGATTATTTTTAAAGTATGTATGTTCAAGGCCAAGGTGATATTATAAATATGGAAGTAAATAATGTTCCTAGTTGCCATTTATCTCAATTTTCCAAGAAAGATATCTTAAACTCTATAGCCAAACTTCCAAATAAACTTACTTCCGGAAAAGATATGTTCCCTAGTTTCATCTTAAAAGATTGTAGCAATGCTTTTGTTCAGCCATTACTTAGGATATATAATCTTATTCTTCAAAAGTCTGTATTCTCTGATATGTGGAAAATTGCTAGAGTGTGACGTGTGCTTAAAAGTGGAAGATAAAGCCAATATTGCAAATTATAGGCCAATTTCGATATTGAACAATTTCGCGAAGGTTTTGGAAACGTCAGTGTATAATCAAATGTGTGATAAAATAAAAACATCTACTACTTCTAATTTCTAACTTCTAACTTCTCCACGGCTTTTGATAAGATAGACCACTCACTAATAATAACTAAGTTACAACTATTTGGCTTTAGTAATTCGCTTATAAGTTTACTAAAATCCCATCTTTTTAATAGAGGTCAGTTTGTTTCTTATAATGGGTTTTCCTGTACAACCTATTCCTCAACGTCGGGGGTTCCACAAGGGTCCAACCTAGGTCCCTTATTGTTTTTGCTATTTATAAATGACTTTTCTTTCGCGTTACAATCTAAATATTTATTATTTGCTGATGATCTAAAAATATTTCTAGAAATTAGATCTCATTTTGATTGTCATTTGCTTCAAGTCGAATTAAATCGTCTTCCTTTAAATTTAATTTAAATACACGAGTGAGAAGAGGAGCAGAAATGTTTACTGACCATTTTCTACTAATGTCCAAAATTAGAACAAAAAATGAACAAAGAGATAATAAAGACGATTAGGAAAAGAAACAAAACTACAAAGACAGTCATAAAATACTACAAATTGGGAGAAAAGTTAAAAGCCGAACAATACACAAAAATACTACAAGAAGAAATGGAAAAAATTAAAGAAAACATGGAAGAACTTAACATAGAAAATCTTTGGTTAATTACAAAAGAAAAAATTCTAGAAACGGCCAAAGTAGTATGTGGAACAAATCAAAGCAAAAAACAAATTGGTGGAACGAAGAAATAAAAGCTGAGATCAAAATAAAAAAGGATAAATGGCACAATTATTTAAGGAACAGGAATAACGAAACGTACGATGCATATAAAAAACAAAGAACAAAAGTGAAGGAACTAGTCAAAAGAGGGAAACAACAATCCTGGGAGGATTTTGGAAATAAGATGGAGAAAGATCGACATGGAAACCAAAAGTTGTTCTACAGAATACTGAAAACGCTAAGAAAAGGGAAACAAGAGCGATGCACATATATACTGTACAGGGAAGGGAAAACGTTAATTGACGATTATGAAATAATGGCTAGATGGAAACAATATTTTCAGAGCATGTTGAATACAAAAACAAACAATGAGGAAGTAGAAGATGAAAATAAGGAGGAGGAAAAAGCAGAGCATAACTATTGCGCACATTAGAAGAAGTAGCAGAGGCAGTAAAAAAGCTAAAAAGGGGAAAAGCAGCCGGGCATGATCAAATAACCGCAGAGATGCTCAAGAATATGGAACAAAGCGGCCTCGAAGTACTAACATGCCTACTCAACAAAACATCAATAGAGTCACGAATACCCAAAGACTGGGAAGTAGGAGTAATTTTGCCCATCTACAATAAACGTGACTGCATCACCTTGCTAATCATAGTTTCCAAAGTGTATGAAAGGATACTAGATAACCGACAAAAAATAATAATAGACTGCCAACTAGAAGAGTCACAAAGTGGATTTAGGAACGGAAGAGGGGTGCAAGATCACATTTTTACCATCAAGCAAATGATTGACAAAAACCACAACAATAATATATATGCAGCATTTATAGATTTAGAAAAAGCTTTCGACAGTGTTCCAAGAAAAGCAATATGGGACAGCCTAAAAAGAAGAGGAGTTAATATAAATTTAAGGAAAAATATTACCAGCTTATACGTAAACACAAGAAACGACGTGAGAACAAATAATCTAGAATCCGAAGAATTTAGGACCAAGGAAGATTTAAGGGCAAGGGCAAGGGGGGTATTAAGCGACTCTATTTAATATCGTACTAGAAGACGTAGTGAAAGATATAAAAGACAAAATTAAGAAGTTACCAATTGGATACAAAAACTTAGAACCGGTATACCTGACAGAATGCGCCTATGCTGATGACCTGATGATTGTTGCTAAAAGCGAAAGGGAACTCCAGCAAAACTTGATATTCTGGGATGAAGCACTAAAACGAAGAAATCTAAAAATAAATATTGAAAAAACAAAGATAATGGTTATTGGAAGGAATGACATAAGAACAAGCCTAGAACTAAACAACAAAACGATACAACAGACCGATAATTTCACATATTTGGGAGTAAAAATACAAAGGGACGAGAAAAATGAGGCTGAAATAAACACAAGATTAGAAAATGCTACTAAATTATATTACTCGTTAAACAACACAGTAATAAAAAGGAAAGACAAAATTAACAGTTTACCAAACAATTTTTAAGCCAGTACTAACATACGGTTGAGAAAGCTGGTACTGACTAAGAAACAAGAAAGCAAAATATAGGCAGCAGAAATTCTTACGAGGTATTAAAGGGATAACTAAAAGAGACAGAATAAGAAATGAAACTATAAGACAAGACCTAGGACTTCAACCAATAATGCAAAGCATTGAAAAACAATAATTGAGATGGTTCGGTCATCTCATAAGAATGCAGGAAAATAGACAAACAAAAAAGGTTTGGCTAGCGGTCAACGCAGAGAAGAACCAGGGGTAGACCCAGAAAGAAATGGAATGATGTAGTAGCCGAGTGTTTACAAAAGAGAAATACGAGCTGGAATGAGGCAAAGAACAGAGCTAGAGACAAGAAGAGTTGGGCAATATTCATTTACAATAGTTAATAAAATAAAACATTACCTTACACCTTCGGGTATATAAGGTTTCACGATTATATATATTAAATTTAAGTAAGTGTATGTACCTTTAGCCGTAAATCTTATCCCGTTTTATACAAATACCAAATCGATAATGTGGACTATTTTTCGCTCTAGTAAGATCAAAACTTGAATACGCTTCTGTTGTGTGGAGTCCATATACAGAATTTTTATTTCAATTTACAGTTAGGGTAAGTTTTTAATTAATGGGTAAATATAGGATTTATATTATTTGTATTATTTTGTAATTATTTAGATAATTAATCTTCAGTTATGTAATCAGTTTATAACAGTTGTTTTGTTTATTTTGTATTATAGTTGCTAATTTCTAATAATATTGTTCTTTAAATGGATTTTCTGTTGGACAATAAATAATAATTATTATTATTATTTCCGCTGTTCTTCCATTACTAAAAAATTATCCCAAAGTATACTTGAGGAAACTGATATTTTTTATATTAGACTATAAATAATGAACAGATTTTTTTTTTTTTTCGTAGCAAAACAGTCTGTGGGAATGTTTTCTATAATTACAATCTGATCATGAAGATCAATAAGCAATTTTGTTCCAACCTAACTTAACTAGAATTCTTAAATACTAAGGTCCTACTCACTAGTGTACGTTAGGGTCTGATAATTTTAGTAACACTACCGGTAACGTGTAACACAAATCCGCACAATACTCTGTTTGTAACTAGCACTGTCACTGAACTAGTTCAAAAGGTTTGGTCCTCTTGAGTCTTCTTACTAAATTGGTATTATCGAGGAGCTGGATGACCTCACCGTTCCCATGTTGGAGCAGCCGTTGTTCATGGCTGCTGACAGATTTAGATATAGTCTTGTCAACAGTTTCTACATCCAGGTCCCTATGAAGATCACTGTTGCGACAGTACCAGGGTGCATCGACGATGTTCCTTAATACTTTATTTTGAAAACGTTGGATAACTTGAATGTTACTTTTACTGGCGCAGCCCCAAAGCTGACTACCATACGTCCAAACGGGTTTCAATATCTGCTTGTAGAGGAGCAGTTTGTTATGTGTGGACAACTTGGAGTTTCTTCCTAATAACCAATACATCTTTTCATATTTTATACCAAGCACTTCACGTTTTTTCAGCGAAGTCTAGCGGCGAATGTCATTCCAAGATATTTTGCTGTATTAGCATGGGGAATCTGAGCGTTATTTATTCTTATGGGAATGTGTTGGTTTCGTTTATTAGTAAAGTTAACATGAACAGATTTATTTTCATTTAACTTAATACGCCATTTTTTAGTCCAGGTGTTAATCTGGTCTACAGATGTTTGTAATTTTCGGTTGGCTTCTTCATGGTCTTTTCCAACAGCCAGAATGGCAGTATCATCAGCAAATGATGCAATAGAATCGTGCTCAAGGTTAGGAATATCACTGGTTTAGAGTAAGTAGAGTACTGGACCTAGTACACTACCTTGGGGTACTCCTGCCTTAATTTCTCTTAGATCAGAATATACATCTTCCTGTTTTATTCTGAAATATCTGTTTGATAAATAGGATTTTAAGAGTTCTGAATACTGACGTGGTAGTAACAAATTTAACTTGTGGTTAATGCCCTCATGCCAGACTTTATCAAAAGACTGGGCACCTGGTCGATCGTTGAGTGTTTTTCTCTAAAACCAAATTGATGGGAGGGAATCAGGTCCTTTTCTTCTATTGTAGGTTTTAATCTCTTAAGAAGCAATTTTTCGTAGAGTTTCGAAATAACAGGCAACAAAGAGATTGGTCGGTATGACGTTACTTCTTGGGGAGGTTTACCTGGCTTAGGTATCATAAATAATGAACAGATCTGTCTAAAATTGTTCAAACATCACTTTATCTTGATCTTGTTTGTTTCTTGAGGCAACTCTTCAACTTTTATTATATTTTATATATTTTATCTTCCTCTACATGTCATCACTTTAAAGATTCCTCTTCTTCCTCAATGATTTCATCAATAGATTCTTCATTTATTGAGTCTTTTATTATTTGTGTTCAGAGACCCATTGGATCTATTTTCTCGTAAAAATCCATATTATTTCTTGTTGGCCAGAGAAGTAGCTACAGCTACAGAATGCACTACAGTCTTTAGTGCAGTTGTAAAATAATTAATTAATTTACAGAACAGGATTCGGTGACAAACTATGATTTGGAACGTTGTAGAGGTCAAGATAAAATATTTACTATTTATGAGATATATATTCAAGAATGTGTAGGTATTATGTGTATTTCTTTGACGATTAATAAAAACAAAAAAGATAAATCTTTTTTTGATAAAATTTTTAAATTAGAAATTATTGTCATAGACACATCAAGCTCTATCTGGTTAAAAAGGAGAACGTGAGACTTCAAATTACAGTTTCCAATAATGATTTTACTGTTCCCGTATTATTGCTCACTGTTGGAAACATGTTCATTCCGGAAGACGCCATCTAGGAGAGAAAATTTGACTCTAAAGTGGAAAATCAATAAACATTTTCCCTCTATCGGGAGCGGTTACCAGTAAACGATCGAGTAATAGAAATCTGTATTTCACTGGTGAAATTTCATCTAAAAAGTATTTTATTGAAAATAAAATTTAAAGTCATAAATCTTTACTTTTAGAGCAATCTGTAAAATAAAGATATAATGATAAAAAAGATACTTTGTTCAAACATAGAGGGAGGCGTAAGCAAACATTTTTAGATTCAAAAAGGCTCTTTTCTCCTACTCTGCTGAGGCTATTTGAAAAAAGCTTAAAAATACGTTCAAAAAATTAGTTTTCTTAATTTTGATGATTAAAAATTTATCTGATTCTAACACTGTAAATTTTTAAAGAAAGTAAATAGGTAAAGGTATAAATGTTGTATCGTTTGGTGACAGAATATCTGTTTTTGAAAGCTTATTTGCCTGTATAAATATGATAGACTAAAGATCAATAATTGTTTATTTCTCTTTTTTTAAATTTTCCGCTTCAAAGTAAGGAGAATGTAAGAATTGTAACATTTAAGATGGGAGCAATGAGAACTGGAATGGTGGTACTCTCAGTATGAATTTTAGGTTTAGTACACTATTGGAATAAAAGTGACAGCAGATGGAGTATATCGCGTATAGAGATGAGAAGAACTTCACAAAGCCCTTCGGCGTTCAGCTGAGTTGGGAAGGTGAAGAAACAAACAACTTTCGGAAAGGAACATTGGTTTGGTATACTGATGGATCAAAAACCGCCAGTGGAAGTGGAGCTGGAATATATGGTGAAACACCCAGATGCAACTTAAACGCACCATTGGGGAATTACGCATCAGTATTTCAAGCAGAAGTACATGCTATAGAACTTTGTTTGAGGGAGAATATTGACAGGGGGTATAGAGGGTAAACAATCCTCATTTACTATGACAGTCAAGCTGCCCTAGAGACCTTATCGTGTAACAAAATCAGATCAAAATTGGTCTGGAACTGCCTACAAACCCTGCTCGTTCTGGCCAACCAAAATAAGGTAACACTTAGATGGGTCCCAGGGCATAAAGGGATAAAAGGCAACGAGGAAGCAGACGCGCTGGCACCGTTTTTACTGGTCCTGAACCGGCGTTTGGCATTCCTAAATCCTCGGTATGACTCTCGCTAACTAGGTGGATGTTAAAAGAACACCGGTCACGCTGGGATCTCGTGCCGGCCCAACAAAACAGTAAACGAATGGTTAAAGCGCCATCAAAAGTACTGACAAGTGATATTCTGATTCTGAATCTAAGCAGAAATCAAATAAGGCGTGTCACGGGACTAATAACTGGACATTGTCACTGTTCGAAATCGAACATTTTTACCTATGCCCATGGCAACAAAGGAAATAAAAATAACCAAACCGCACGCCTAAGTGCCCAGCATGCCCAGCATAGCAACAATACAACACGCATAGTAAATCAAGGCCATCGCGCAGATAAGCAACGCGGAAGTAACTCACCGACGAGATAAACTTCAATGCTAAAAGCCGCCCTTGTCGGCAACCGCCTTTTACATATACCGCGACACACTGGCGTGACTACAGGCTGCCAGAGAGATAAAACAAAAAAAATCACACATCAATAAAGCCGCAAACGGTTAGCGGTAATTGGCCGAAGGGATTTCGTCCAACGGCAAGCGTTTAAAATAAATCTAAAATCAAATCAGTACAACATCAGACTTCGTGTGGATCAGGTCGTAATCTTTGGATCGTCCACACGTAATAGATTTAAACCAGTAGAACTTCTATCTCCGTATAAACAGGTCGCAATCATTGGACTGTTTCATACGTAATAAATTCATCAATTTTTAACTTATGTATAATATAAATTGCATAATATTACATACATACCCGTATTCACATTCAGTTATTTTTTGAGCAATTGCAAACACAATTTTGAATTTTGTTATATTCTATGTTTGTTGAAAAGTGTTTTGTTTTTTACGAAGTTATCGTTAATATATAAAATTCAAGTAATCAGTGTATAATTTCTACATTTCTACAACCTATATACAGTCCACACACAATTTCTCAGCCAACTTAAATCTACAATAAGTTGGGACAGGCCCATCTGAAGGGTGTGGCCTAATAAGTTTGGGTCTCCAAATTTGGCATTATTTGGAACTTCCCAAAAGAGTCACCTTAGGGAACACCTACAAAAAATGGGTATCTTTCAAGATGAACCCATATGTAGACTATGCAATGAGGAGGATGAAACAGCCTCTCATATCATACTAGAGTGCCAGGCACTTACGCACTGGAGGTATAACCTACTGGGGCCGGTAAACCCACAGGAGGACTTTCCAAAAGAAAATCTGGTGAAAAGGCTACTCAGCCTGATAAAGGTAACAAACCTCTTCACCTGAACATAACTATGTAAATGATATGGTACAATAAATCTATAAACCTCAGTCAATCTTAATCAATCAATCAATCAATCATTTTTACAAGCTGAAATATTACTTAGGATACGAATGTTTCAGGAAGGGAAGTCAGAGAGACCATTTGCTGCTTCAGTCTTGCACCACTAATGGCGAATTATGAAAAGATGACACTTTAGTTGAGAAGCTGTTGTCAAAAAATGATGATGTCAGTTTTAGTCTTCGAGCTTCCTCTAAGACCAAATATACCAATAATAAGTGGTTTAAATAATATCCTGGTATAAAGTGAGTTCTATGAATCTGCCAATCTAGTGGCCGCAGATATTCTACGTGAATTTGGTTGTTGTATCTTCTTCATTCAAAGTAATTATTCTTGATCGTCTGTTCTCAGGTGTTAGGCGACAACTTTCACAATTCTTTAACAAAACTAAACTTCTTTGTCATCTCATCTTGGGGCATATCCCAGGTTTGGTGATTTCCAGGAAGGAATCGAAACCTGCGTTTGGTGGATCCTTCTTTAGTCAGTCTGTATGTTGTCTTTTTCGCTATACTCTCCACCACTATATGGAGGGGCGTAACTCTTAGGGTAAAAACATAGTGAATCATCCCATCAAGCATCGCATCAAGGTTCGCCTCAAGCATCAAAACAAATACATGTACTAGACGATAATCGTTCATAGTAAAGATCGAGCATCGACTAAAGCATCGCATCGAGCATCGCCGTTTCCGAGGAATGCTTGACTTGAGTCGATGCTTGAAGCGCGGCTTAATGAGAAGCTTGATGCGTTTCTTGATGCGATGCTCGATGCGATGCTTGATGCGATGCTTCACTATGTTTTTCCCCTTAGGATTTCCTCCGTGACGGCACTTGGGCACATTATCATTGCACCGATCAAGTCCCGCATTTCGTATTTCATTTTTAAATTATTCCAAAACATATTATTTTTGAGACACTTTATACATATATCTATCAGTTTATCTTGTAGATCGAGCAATATGAGAACACTGTTAAAAATTATTATATTTATGCATTTAATAACCGAAAGGTTGATTTTAAGACTACCATCGGTCATACCTAACCTGATTTTATAAAATATGTTTCATTTTTCGTAAATAAACCAATGAATAAAATATTGTATTGCAATGAATGTTGACGACTCAAACCGACTGCCACTGGTCAAATTATAATTTATCTACTTTACTTTGTTTATATGAAGCACAAATGGAATAAAATATGAGTAACCACAGTATTTTTAAATCCACCGCTATTCCGTGTAATTTACCCTACTACAAAATTAACTCGTTTTTTCTCATTCTTCTATTTTACGAGCAATAAACCGAGTTAAGGGTCGTTATTAGGACGTTTTCATGCATTCTAAGTGTCCGAATAAATCCCTTAGAGTCCCACGATTCTCGCTTAATTGATGTTGACAACTCTTCTAACGAATCTAATGGCTGACTGGGAAATGTTGGTGAATTGGCAAAGAGCCGTTTGTTACCGATTAAAAAAACAATTTATTCGTATTCTTGGATTTTAGGGATCTAAAAGGTTTCTGTTTCAGAGTAGGGTATCATTTTGACTTAGGAACGTGACGCACGTAAGGGTATTTAGGTCTAAAACTTGATCATAAATCGATTTTAAAACGTTTTCGATACAGATAATCCCTTCAAATTAAAATTTAGAATATGTCCTACTATTATACTGAAAACATATAGTATAAACACTCCAGTTATTGTATTATTTCCTCTGTTTACTCTGTTGATGAAAAAATATTATTATTATTATTATTATTATTATTGCTATAGTGTTCGAAATCGAACATTTAATCTACGCCCGTGGCAATGAAAGGAAATAAAAATAATATATAAAAGAAAATTAAAATAACCGAAAGCACGCTTATGTACCTGCCTGGTAACAAAATAACATTATAACACGTGTCGTGAATCAAGGCCATCGCGCAGATACGAATTAACGCGGAAGTAAGTCACCGACTAATAAGGATATCATATTTCAATGCAGAAGCCGCTCTTTGTCGGCACGCGCCTTTTAAATATAACTCGCCTCACTGACGCGACAACAGGTCGCCAGGCAGAGATAAAAAACACACATCTATGAAGCCGCGAACGAGCTGAGGCGATTGGCCGAAGGGATTTCGCCCAACGGCTGGCCTTTCGAATAGATCAGAAATTAAATCAGTACAACATCAAACTCCGCGTGAATTAGGTCGTTACTATGGACCGTCGTTCACGCGTAATAAAAATTAGTAGAACATCAAACTCCGCGTGAATTAGGTCGTTACTATGGACCGTCGTTCATGCGTAATAAAAATCAGTAATTTAAATAATACAAACTTGCATGATACCAAAATGCATACTTTTATTTAACTCACACATTTCTCGAGCAATTGCACCTCAGTTTTAAATCGTTGTTAAACATGTACATTTGTTAAAAGTGTTTTTACGAAAGTTATTGTTAATACAAAAATATCAAGTAACCAGTGTATACTTTCATTACAACTCGTAGTATAGTCTACAAATACCTAACAAACCTCAAAATACAGTCCACATCTACACCGCCAGCTTAAGCTACAATAAGTTGGGACAGACTCATCTATAGGGTGCAGTCTAAAAAGTTTGGGTCTCCAAATAATTGGTAACAATTGGAATCGCCCAAAACATATAGTTTGTCCATTCTAAATAAAAGTAGGGTAAACAAACTTGCACGTGGAGGCAACATTTATTTTAAAATAACTTACCTCACGAATTACAAAATGAAATTGTTCCAACAACATGTGTGCATGAATTAGATCATTTAGATCTTTGCAATAATCATGAGAAAGTACCTGACCTAAATTGCAGAAAAAGAAATTATAGCAAAAATAACATTCAAATACTTAAAGCCAGTTTATTTTCTAAGAATTAGTCTCCACTGTATCATATTCAAGATCTAGAGAATGCCTTTAATTACTTTATAATATCTTTTACCATTATTTTGAGAGAGTAATGCCTACAGTTACATATTCCTGTCCGACTGACAGAAAAACTTATGAACTTATTCGATCTAGTCAATTATTAAAAGATTTATTTGTTCGTCAAAAGTTTTATCATAAGTTATCAGCTCATTATAAAGAAGCTAAACGTAAACATATGCAATATGCATATCTAATAGTGATAATTAAATTCGGGCATCAAGGAGTGTAGTCTCCGACTTAGCCAAGAAGAAGTCATCGAATAAAAACATAAATGTACATTTAAAGATATATTAACTAATCCTTCCAAGTTAGCCCAAGAATGTAATAAGTTTTTTATTGGAGCACCTCAAGAAATTGTGGGGAACGCAACTGTATTTTATAGGAACTGGGCTAGTCGGATCCACTGTCAGACTTTCATTAGAGATTGAAAGTCGAGCTTGTCTACTCCATACTGAAGAGGCACAAGAATGCCAAAACCGGTCTATGGATGACAGGCTCCTTTAATAACAAAATCAAAGTTGTTGGTTTAATGTCCTGATATCTCAGGTTCCAACCAACGTCGGGACTTCTATAATTCAATACCTGTTGGGGCATATAGCCCAAGGAGTAGTTGTTTGAAGTCCAGACGTTGTGGCAACGTTGACATTCAATGTCCAATTCCTGGGAGATTAGACTATTTTTCTTTTCATTTGTGTAATATTTTTTTAACAAAATGCATTCGTGCAGGTGCAAAAATCCTCGTCCTGCGAACACTGTGGAAGTAAAGGTGATTTAGAGCACATTTTCTTTGAATGCACTAAGTATCGGAATCTGTCAGATGAATTGTATAAAAAACTTTGCAGTGCAAATGTTACCGCTCCGTTTAATATATTGTCAATATTGGCTTCAGCTAAAAAAGAAAACTTTGATTGTTTGATAGAATTTTTGTCAAAAGCAGATATAAGATTGTAGTAGATTTGTTACCTTTGTTTTATATATCCAAATACCTATTGTTATTACCCTACCCACACCTCGGCCTATGTCTTGCGTGTCTTAAAAAAATGTCCTGATGGGTCCCTGGACGAGAAATGAGTGTGCCTGTG
This sequence comes from Crepidodera aurea, assembly GCA_949320105.2. Lineage (NCBI taxonomy): Eukaryota > Metazoa > Arthropoda > Insecta > Coleoptera > Chrysomelidae > Crepidodera > Crepidodera aurea. Next base: position 9,004,265 of record OX439480.2, read on the forward strand.
TCAATCACAACAAATTAATAAGTATATTGAATCATTAGAGCATTAGAGGTCTACCTTTAAATTGGATATCTTCGTTCCTAACATTGCCGATCTGTTAGGCAGTTGTGGTTAATTATACTAAAAATAATAAATAGTCTTCGTTTTTATCAGAGACGAGAAACCTGGACATGGGTGTTCTACAAGGGCCTATTCTAGACCCAGTCCTCTTTATCTTATATCTCTTATTTTGACTCCTTTATTAGAAATATTCCTTGATACACACCTGTTACAAATTCAGTCCGCTTGAAGCTTTTGACCGTAATCACTCGCTGACCAGATGTTTTCGCTGTGTTTACACTCTCTTTCTTTAAGTTGGACATAGTATAGTCTGATTCTCGGTGACTTGGTGGGTGGTTTTCAACCAAAGTTTCTTTTTTAAATCGAATAAAAAGTGACAACACATATTTTTCCATAACTCAATCACGCTGTACGATGAAAGGCACGTTCGAAGGAAATTTTTCCAGAAACAGACACTTTTAAACTGAAAAGTTATTTAAACTTTTGTAAAATAAACCGAGTATGCAAAGTAAGCATAATTTTATCATATTATTACTTTATAAAACTACTTAATTTGTAAACTAAACAACCCTTGAATAGTTTAGAGGTAGTTTGGTAGTTTCCCTAGTGAACACAAGATAGCGCTGTTCGAAAGTGATGTTGGAGAGGTTATAAATACAAATGAGGTGTTAAAAAGCGATGTTACTACGTGCTGCTGACATAATGGAATAAAATTGGATTTTTTACTCCGAGAAAACATCTTAGAGTTGAACCTCGTGACATAAAGTTTTTTATTCATCCCTAGCGGCTGATAAATTCCATTAAAGGAAATACCTAATAGCTCTAACAATTTTTTATCCGATAATTTTTATTTGGTAAATTTTAGGTAATTGTGTCAGCTCAAATGTTTCGTTTAGTAAAGAAGTTTTTCCTTCTATTGTCTGGTATACAGGGTCTCCCAAAGCTCTCTGTTACACTAAAATTTATGAGAAAGAATTATTGAGATAAATTATGGATGTTCCAAAGACAAAGTATCTTTTTTAAATGGAACATATTGTATTTTATTTTAAATTTGAATTTAGCTCACTTTCCCATTTGAGTATATTATTTTTTATATTGCATTATTTAATATAAAGGGTGGACTACCTGCCTCCAGAAAAGGTCCTATAATCATGTATGTAATTTAAGCACCTTTACGGTGATGCATTTTGAATGGAAAAAATATTAGCTCAGTTAATTTTACAATCAAAATACTTTACAGAAAATACAGGGAAACACAGAAAATCTTGTATTTAGATTCTTCTTACTGATGAGTAACAATAATTCCGAAACCGGTCTAAGAATGGCAAGCTCCTTTAATAATAAAATCAAAGTTTTTGGTTTAAAACCCCGACTTGGTCGGGCGCCAAACCACGTCTGGACTTTCGTAATTCAATACCTGGGGGGGCATATAGCCCAAGGAGTAGTTATTGAAGTCCAGACGCTGGTGCAGTGTAGGACATTTTTAATGTCTTGGTTCTTGGGAACAAGTGTGATTTTATTTCACAACCTTAGGCAGTTTTGTTACGCCCATGGTCCTTTTTTGGTATTTTTATGGTTCAAAAAATTCCACCGTCGTTATCATATTCCACACAAACTGCTAGTCTTCCAGTGAATGAGTGCTGAACTCTAGCAAGCATTGCTCAATTAGTTGCCATTAAGAAAAACAGAACTTAGTTGTGTATCTTATTTTGTGACATCCTGTATACCAGTGATTCCCAAAGTGTGTGCAGCTGGCAAGGTGTTAGGTGTTAAATATGCACTAAGTATATAATGTATGCAAGGCTATTGATATATTTTAAAAAAAAACAAAAATTTTGAGCCCTCCCACACATTTCTAGCGTAAATAGTTCCCGAGATATTAAGGAAATTTCACAGGATGCGACACCACGTCTGCAATCTTTGGCCAAGGAAAGATGAAGCTCGGGAATATGATCAATGCTTCAAAAGATCTGAAAAACATATGCAAAAGATTCCTGGATCCAGTTGCAAGCCACAGTGAGATTACGGATGCCGGTGCGCGTGTTTTTTTGGCTCTTTGCTGGAGAATCAACTAAAGCAACCCTGGATGAGCTAAGATACTATAATTTTCAAAGAGTAGTGAGCAAGGGGAAAGTAGACTTGCACGATTGCCACCGACATTTGACGCTGCACGCCACCACGCTTACTGCTGCTATCACCAAATTCAAACTTGGTTAGGAAACAACTTGAATCTACAGGATTGGGGGTGGATACGCAGGAACGAAGAGTTGGTTGCAGTACAAACTAACAAGGACGTGGCCCCCTTGTCATTGCTGAAGACAATTTCATGCGCTTGCAAGAAGGGTTGTGCCGGAGCGAGTTCTTGCCGCAAAGCAGGCCTAAAATGCTCTTCAATCTGCAAACACTGTTGTGGCCAGCAATGTGAGAACGTCACGCTACCAATCGCTTACAACGACGACGACAATGATGATAAATCAGACCTGGTTTTGAGCCTGAAGAACGAGAGCTGAATAAAACGTTTACACGGTCATCCCTAGAAGAACGAGGTCCGTCCAAACGGTTAAAAAAACAGAACTAGTAGTTTAATTTGAAAAACAAACAGTTAAGGTTAATGTAATTGCAACCTACTTTATCATTAACATTCAATAAACTCGTTTATAAAAGATTTGCATCATTGTTTTTATGTCCTTTAAAAAAGAATGACTCCTTAGAATGTATTCGTTGAATTTCAGAAATTATTTAAGTGATATCGTAAGCATCATATCACCAATTCAAACTTTTTTAGTATCTTTTTAAAGATTCAGACGTTTGGAAAGGACTAAAACCATTTTTTGACAAAACTGTTTTTTAACATGGTTATTTATTATGGTGATAATTTTACGCGAAATTAATTAATGGTATTTAATCTGTTAATTATTAGGTTACTTGTAAAGATGGCCATTATGAATTCAATGTGAGAAACAAATTCACCAAATCTAAAATCATGGTTCCGGTCCAAAGTCTTGGTTATGAAGTAAATTAACTAATAGTTCATATATTTTTCGAATAGGAACTTTTCTGCCAAGTTAGAACTAAATCGGATAAGAAATACGGAAATTAGACAGTAAAAACCGTACTGTGTTTAGCAAATTACAATATGCTTCATATCTCGGGAACTATTTACGCTAGAAAAGTGTGGGATGGCTCAAATTTTTTGTTTTTTTATAATCTATTGCCTCGCATACATTATAGATTTAGTGCATATTTCACCCTTTTAAGCCAAAAAATTCGAAATTTTGAAAGTTATTAGCCTGCCAAAAGTTCTCCCGACATTTTTCGTGTTACCATTTTTGATATTTTCTTCCTAATACACATATAAACAAGTTCCAAAAATAAAATTTACTACTCCACCGTTTGCAAGATTCAATCCCTCTACTGACTAGCCTAAAAGAAATACAGAAATAACCATAAGAAAAACCAAAGAAAAAATTGAAAAGGAAACAAAACGAGAAATAGAAAATAATAAAAGAAATGCGCCAATTGAGATAATAATCAAAATTCTATAGCTTTTTCTTATTTTTTATAATCTTTTTTTCTAAAATTTTATTTCTGACATTTTATATGTAACAACAATCTAATCTCTATAAACAAACATCCCATAACACCCTTGTCAATTTTAAAGCCCCTTTTACATAATTCCCCTCAACATTTCAAAATTTTAACAGCATAACAATATATTTTCCAAAATTTCCCGGGAAGCCTCCCGAATCTTGTCATTTGCTACCACACTCTTTGAATTTATTTGTAATTTTACAATACAGTGACTTCAAAAACACAGAGAAAGGCGTTTGAAAAATGTATCTCTTCCTAGCCAGAACCTTCCAGTGCTCAAACTCTCAGGAATTAAGAAAGAAGTAACCAAAGGACTCAGAAAATAATAACTTTCATCATATTTAATTCATATCAGGCTTAGGCAGAAATCAAACGAAAATGAAATGCAGGCCAAACAACATGGAGATGAGCAAGTGGGGGTAGAATTATCAAGTGAACATGATGAAAGATGTGCTCTAAATTTTATCTTATTGAAAAATGTTTTTCTTTCCCCCAATTTTGTGTCAAATCTGTGCAACTCGCTGGTTCCAACATCTCAAATCTAAAACATGAAAAAGACAAGTTGAACAGGAAATGCAGTTTGAAAATAATATTATCTTCAATAATTACTAACCTGTTGACATAGATATTTGTAGCAATGATATGTTCGCAATATCCCCCTAATCCAGCTTTACAGGAACATTGACAAATCCAGGTATCATCCTGTTTTATGGTGATTTCATGTGGGGATTCTAAAATTGTTCATATTCCTTTGATGATTTTCTCATTGGAGCCGTCAGTTCCACATAAAATGATGTGACCAGCCTTAAAAACCTCTTCACCTTCCTTAATTGACACGTTCACCAACATAATCCAGAATGTCCGACATTGATATTTCAACTTTTACAGGCATTATCATAAAAATCCAATGACAGTAACTCTAAAACCAACTGAAATTCGAAAATCAACCTTCAATCCAATTGTACAATGAATAAAAATGAACTTAAACCTCTGAGAAAATTGAAAAACAAATCTTATAGAAACTGTAATTCTAAAGTGATCAAATGACAGAATATTTGTTGTTCACGCCTCAATCCGACATTTTATCATTCGCAGTGCCATCTGCCGGTACATGATTTTTTCCTATTACAATTTCCTTTTGTTGAAACATATATATATATTTTTTAATTCTATGCATCTGTCAAATTTTACGACAGAGGCCTACTCGATTCCTGTTTTTCTCGAATAAACCGTCAACATTTCTTATTTTGCTATAAATTTCGCAAATCTTACAAAGCCTATAGCAGCAAAAAGCTCTTGATGAATGATGAATGATGAATGATATGCAATGATGTAATAAAATATAGGATGATATATTTGAAAAAGACGAGTTATTGGTATTTGTAATTTGTCATTTTCAAAAAATCGTAGTAGGTGATAGAACATCGATTCCGAGTTCGCATACATCTCATAAGATGCTTAAGGCATCGACTGGAGATTAAGTTGATTAAGTTGAATAGTTGAATAGTTGTGAAGTTCTGAATTTTTTTGTGGATCTCTACTCGACGCTATTTTGACACATAAATTGACATAACTCAAAAACTATTGCAGATAAATCTAACAAACCCGGGTGCGTTATATCGACAATTTAATGTCGAATCTAAAAATGTAACAAAAATGGGCCTGTATATAAATAGAAGTATCGTTTAAAAAAAAAATCAATCCGATAGCTTGGATAGAAAAAAGTTATGGAACATGCACATACCCCTGGGTCACCCTGTATATAAACATTTTATCTAGAGTTCATCTCCACAGTAGAAAAAATATTTTGCCTACTATTTCACCCTAGAGATATCAAGCATACTTTTTTTATAGAAATAATGTGTTTTCAACAACCATTTTTCACACGGAAATATATTTGTTCATCCGTTCTTGTTCCAATTCCTAAAATTTGTGGATACCAACACCTACACGCCCTACGCAATTTTTCGAACCATTTATTTCAACGACGTGTGATAAAAAGTTTTGTGCACGATGGGATCTTGGAAAAATCGGCGTAAGTGGAGAACTTGCCATAACGTTAACGATTTCTCTTTTGGTCGAAGAAATAAAATTTGAATAAAACGGTTATAACCAAGCTTTTATTAAAAAGTAAATGTAATAGTTTTCAGTATAAAATGATAAATTGCGTTAAAAAATATTTACCACAAATACAGATCAAATATTCTCTGTTTACTTTTCAAAAGATATGAAAACTTTTAATGATTATGTAATGAGAAACGAAGGTAAAAAATAGAGGAAGAAAATAGAAATATAGACAATGATCAAAGGCAATAATTAATTTGGTTTAAATGACATTTCACAAGAAAATCGAAGAGATATATGAAGAGATGTTATAAATAATGAAATAATAGAAAGTCGCCTGAGTTAGTTCGGATATCATTTATAGGTTATATCGATTAAATAGACTTGTTTGTTTCGGATACACAAGTAGACTGTATGGTAAGATGTACAATGAGCTATACAAAGAGTTGGAAACCGACTACATAATGGGAAAAACTTCAAAACAGTCATATTAGGCAAAGATGCAGGGAGTAATGGACCTCCAATAAATGCAGAAGTGACCTGCTACACAGACGGTTCAAATACCGAGGAAGGTGTTGGAGCAGGAATTTATATAGTCAAAGATGAGAGTCTCACTGAGCTTAGGAAAACACGTGACGATATTCCAGGCAGAAGTTGCAGCAATACATTAATGTGCATTACTCCAACATAACATGAGGGCACACATGATAAATCTGCAAAGGTCGCAGTGGAGAATACCATAAGCACATAAGCCATATACTAATCTAATTTCTACCAAATTGTCGGAAAAACGACACGTCACTTGAGAAAGTTCAAGGGTCGTCTCATTTTTGACATCTTCGTCAGAAGTGTTGCTCAGCTAGGATATGTGTCATCGACTGGAACAAGTGATAATCGAAAGTAACGATGTCTGGTGAGTACGGCGGCTGGGGTACGCGTTTCCAAATAAGTTTTTACCGGTTTTGCAATATGTGGGTGAGCGTTTTCATGCTCTGTCTTGTCTCTGCCCGTATAGCGGCCATTTTTTCTTCAATGCACGGTTCAAACGCATCAATTGTAGTTGACAACGATTTCCCGGGATGATCTCGCTCATTATAAACTACATCCAGCTGAACCCCCCCAAATGCAGAAATAGTATGAAGAATAAATTGAATTACAGACCAAGCCACATATAAAAGGTTAGGAATAGAGAATGGGTAAACAAAATGTATTATTAATTAAGATATAGGTAAATTTTTTGATTTGAAAAACTTTGACATGACATAAAAAGGCGGAGCCAAACGTAGCAAACCAATCGCTCACGCTCACAGTTCGTAAAGTCAAAACAGTGTTTCAACCATGAAAGGACTCCTTAACCAACTGTTTTTCATAAAGTTCCTTTAAGAATGAAGCATATTTGGATAAAAAAAACACTTTTTAAAGTTTTATTATTACTTTTTATGATATATTTTGTAAAAAAAGCCACCGTTTATAACCAATCGGTTAATGCGGATAATAAATAGAAAAAAAACCCAATCTTTCTATATAAAATATAAACAAATAAAACTTTAACAAAGCGTTGTAAATCAATAAAATAGATAAGGTCGTTTTACTTTGTTCTCTATAAATTTTTGTAAAAAAATGTCATTCATTCGACAAGTAGTCGTTCTTGACAATAGCTCTAACGTTATCATCGGTTATTAGGAATAATGTTCATTTTTTTGGCAATTCGATTAAGGAACTTTCTATGATATTTCGAATTGACGTTAGCGCCCTCTTTCCTGTACAAATTGATAGATTTTTAAAATTGTCTTTCGAGACATGAGTCTTGGTGTAATTTTCAGCGGGTAAGTGTGTTATCATTTTGAATACGTTTTAAAATCTCATGGTTTGATAGTTTGTTATAATTAATCTTAAAATATTTAATCAAGCACCTTACGTTTGGTAGATTTTATAACAAATTATTGTAAGACCATTATAGCAAACGAGTAAGGAATTTAATTTATCAGATTCTACATCCTAAGACCGGTTTCTGCCTTTCGACCTGACCTGACCTGACCTAAGACCGGTTTCTGCCTTTCGGCTTCGTCAATTAGGCTTTTCGAATCCAATAAATAAAATTCCAAACTCGTAGAAGTCAATAGCTATATCCGCTATAAGATAACATTTTTATAGATGTGAATCTATGGTTAGAAGAGAGTATTGACATTAAATTTGACTGATTCTAGTCAAGATGTCACTCTACTCTTTTGATCTTTGCTGCCTTCTTAAAGGGATAAAAAGAAGAGAGTGACATCTTGACTAGAATCAGTCAAATTTTAGTGTCAATACTCTCTTCTCACCATAGATGGTAGCTCATCTAAAAATGTTATCTTATAGCGGATATAGCTATTGACTTGTACGAGTTTGGAATTTTATTTATTGGATTCGAAAAGCCTAACTGACGACGCCGAAAGGCAGAAACCGGTCTTTACTTTTCTTATTTAATTTTTTTAATTCATTCATTATAATTCCAGCCTTCAGCAACATTATTGTTAGTTTTCTTAAAAAGCCTTCAGCTATTGTTAATTTTTTTATTATTAATAAAACCCATTAAATTTTTATTGTGTTTGATTTCCTCAAAGTTCTCTGAAAAATAGACAATTATTATTATATTTAATTTAAAATTAGTCATTTTTAAAGCACATAGGTAGATACTATTTTTTTCTTTGTTTTCACATATGTTTCTATTTTTATATAAAAGAAAATTTCAAATATGATGGCGCCCTTGGAAAATAACTCAAAGTACAGCCGATTCTGGCCCTTAACGCTCTTCTAGCTAGTCTAAGAAACTTCAAACTGGCATTATTTCCATCATTAATTGTAACGAGCTACAAATTAAAATTAAACAACTTAAGTAAGTTACGCGTTACATAGTGCTGTGTCGGAAAAAAAAATTTCACCCCTTTGGGGGTGGTTTATGGCCGTTTGGGGGGTGGAGTCGACTCGGGGAGAAGATCCAACATCACCATCGCGTTCTGCATCCTCGAAAACAGGAGATTACGCGGGTTTTCTCGATTATAGCGAAAAACAAATTTGTGGATTTTGGTTTTTGGCCGCTTTAGGGGTGGAGTCAGTTCTAACAGAATTGAAACCACCGTCATCGTGTTCAGCATCCTTGAAAACGGGGGGGCATTAGTTTTGCCGGTGGAAGACGCTGAAATCCCCTTTTGGGGGTTTGGGGCCAACTCGAAAAGAATTTTCATCAGAAAACGGGGTGGGGGGGACGTACTTTGTACTTTGGTGGCCTCTAAATGTATTTGTATGTTCGTCTGACTCACAGAATGCACTATTTATTTATTCAAAAAGTAGTATTTTAAATATTAAGAATACAAATAAATATGTATTGAGATAATAATGAAATTCTCTGATTTTTAACTTTTTAAATTCTTTTTATTTTTAACTTTATCTCTGACATTTTTTTACATACTTCAAAATTCTATATTTAACAACTAACAAAAACTTTCCTAACAACCATCACCATTTTTTTTTATTAAGTCCGTTTCACATATATTTTTTAAATCGTTTAAAACTCCACATTTTTCATAATTTTGTTCCATTTTTTTTATACCTAACAATTTCCCCTTTTAAAGATAATATTTAAAATTTTGATGTCATTTCATATCATAACAAATTCCCCCAAATTTGCATTCATTTGGTATTTTTTAAAAAAATAAATGAATGCTAATTTATCTTTAATTTTCAAAATTGTTCCAAAAATATCTTAAATGTTATTTTCTTTAATTTTATTTTATTTGACCTAACCTGTTTTTATTCCTTAAAATTTCTTTTTGTAATTCAAATCCATCTTTAAACTGGTTTTCTAATTCTTTATAGTTATTTTCATTTTTTTTAGTAAGATCTTCCTTCACTTCTTTTATATTTTTATTTAATTCACTTGTCATTATAATTGCATTTTTTCCCATATTGCTTTCTATTTGTTTTTTGTATTCTTCCCTTTCTTGATACATTTTCTTTTCTATTTCTTCTATTTTCCAGTTTGTAATATTTGTTTCTGTAGTTATGATTTCTTGCTGTAATTTAAAACCTTCTTTAATATGCTGTTCTAAATTATTAATTTCTTCCCCATTCTTTTTAATATCTTGTCTCATTATTTTCAAATTCTGTTCTGTATCTTTTCTTGTTTTTAAATTCTCTTCTTCTGCAATTTTCCAATTGTCTTGGGTAATTTCTTCCATACGTTTCTCTATTACATTAATCTCTTTACTATTATTCATTACATTTCTTTCAATTCTTTTCATTTCTTTTTTGTTTGTTCTGTCTTTGTTTCTTGTACTGTTATCTTCTGTTCTATTATATCTCTTCTAATTTGTTTCGTCTCACTTTTGATATTATCAATTTCTTTATCTTGTTCCCCAAATTTCTTGGCTATTTTCTTTTCGAATTCTACCAATATTATTTGATTTTTTTGATTAAATTCTTCAAATCTTGTTTGATCTTCTTTCCAGTTTTCATCAAATTTCTTATTCATATCTTTACTTTCTTGTTTCAATTCTTCAAATCTTATTTGATTTTTTTTATCCATTTCTACTAATGACTTATCCATAATTCTACTCATATCTTTATTTTCTTGTTTTAATTCTTCAAATCTCTCATTCAAAAAATCCATTAAACTCTTTTCTCCACTTGTTCTTTTCTTTCTTCTATACTCCTGTTCTTCCTTCATGTTTTTGGGTTCACTCAATTTCGAGCCCACGTTGTTGGCGCCAATTGAAATAATATTATAATTATATATTGTAATTATACGATTTTTAACTTTTTAAATTCTTTTTATTTTTAACTCTATCTCTGACATTTTTTTACATACTTCAAAATTCTATATTCAACAACTAACAAAAACTTTCCTAACAACCATCACCATTTTTTTTTTATTAAGTCCGTTTCACCTATTTTTTTTTAATTCGTTTAAAACTCCACATTTTTCATAATTTTGTCCCATTTTTCTTACACCATAACAATTTCCCCTTTTAAAGATAACATTTAAAATTTTGATGTCATTTCATATCATAACAGTATATATAATTATATAGACTAAAAGCATTTATTCAAAATACTATATAAATAAAATATATTTTGCTAGCATATCAATTTCTTTAATCTCCTATGATTTAATCTCGTTAATAATTATTATTAATTGATAAGATTAAAATCACTAATTCAGGGTTTATTGTTGATTTAAATAAACAATTTTTAGAATGTTCCAGAAAGTTTTTTTTTTCTAAAATTGATGCATTTAAACCTCGACACAATTTTTTTAATAATAAAATCATGCAAACAAGAAAGTTAAACAATTTAAAATGTTCTGCAAAATTAAATTCATTGCCAATTCTATTTTGTATGCGTTTTTTCTTATTGTATTATTATTGAAACTTCAGTTATGATCGATTATAAATTCTCACAATCCCATGGTAACATAAGTAAGTTTAAAAAAATTCTTATTGCTAGAGCAAAATTTGGAAAACATTAAATGAGATCATTTTTGACCTGAATTTCTAATATCTCAATTGGCTGTTTTTTATCTGGAAAAATATATTTGAATGAATTTATTTCATTCATAAGTTGTATACCGTCTATACCTTTCAGAATACTTCCTTCTTCCTGCATCTATAAATTAATATCGTAGTCCATGAGATCATCATTAGAAATGTTATGAAACTCTTACAGAAAGCTCAAATGATTATTAAGGATTATACACCATACATTGACACGAAATCTGTATTGACAGTTTTTCAACAATGGCATGTGGGTTTTGTCTGCCCAAATATGTCCATTTCTATTATTATTAATTCCATCCTTGGCGAATTGGCTCAAATTTATTAGTAAGCAAATATAATTTACAAAAAATTCAGTCCAGTCCTTTTTAACAAGTTCTTATACGATTTTTTTAGTAAATTTCGAATCTGCAATCAGATTATTGATAATTGTTATACTAGGTGAGTTATTCTTACAAGAACTAATTAAAGAAAATAACAAAGGGATACCAAAGAAGAGAGTGACATTTTGACTAGAATCAGTCAAATAAAAGCTTTGCAACACACAATGCAAATTGTGTATGCAACCCCAATACATCGGGAATTATTTGCTTTAAAAATTGTCAATACTCTCTTCTAATCATAGATGGCAGCACATCTAAAAACAATATTTATGTCTTGGTTTCGTAAATATTTATTATATTAACATTAACCCATTTCTTATGGTACAGGGTTATTCATTATAAATTACCCACCCCTTATTATAAAGTTTCAAATAAAAGTTGTATGGTTATAGTAGGGGTTGCCAAGCGGGGATTTTCCGCGTTACTCGAGCGCGTCAGAAATACATATGGGGAGAAAGAAACCTTGCAACCTGTAATATACCCCTACCATATATGAACCCTTAATATGGGGAGGTGCGCTGAGAAAAGCTCGTCAGATTAGTAAAAAAAAATCGATCCTTAGAAAAACTCGAGCGCGTCAGATTAAGAAAAGGTAAGTTAAGTACATCCAGAAAAGTGTATATTTCAATAATCTGTCAATTTGCGCGTGACAAGGAAATGGGCGAGTCCCAAAGTTGTAAAAAAAACGGTTCATTGTGGCTAAACGGTTAATATTTTGAAAATTTTGTTCATTCATGGATATGTGGGTTGATACAGGCTACATTTTAAATTTTGAAATATACAGGTTATCCCAAAAAAGTGTGGCGTATCAAAGTTATATTATTTCTTATGGAATACCCTATATTTTATTGCATTTATAGATTATACGTTAAAAATAAGATAAAATTTCTTATACCTAAGCTTTTTAGTTTTCGAGATATTTTGATATTTCTAAAAATGGAAGCACTTACAAGAAAACCAATAACTTGGAAACCTATGGAATCAGCCAAATCCTATTTTAACTGAAAAAAATTAGACTAACAATTGAAAGCAATAATTTATTTAGAGTTGTCAGACTAACCCATTATTATGAAAAGTGGATTCATCTGTAAACAACTTTTTTCCTTACAAATTTGGATGCATCTCGAAACATTTTTAATAATGTCAAAACCAAACACATAGTTTCAAAGATAATTTTTTCGGATCATAGTCCATGCTGATCAAATACAGGGTGTTATATTTAGGCGTTGCGGTAGAAAAATAATGTAAAATATAACAAAAACAAAAATTAATAGATTTCGGACAACCTGTATATTTCAAAATAATTTTAAAATGTAGCCTTTATCAACCCACATATCCATGAAAAAATAAAATTTTCAAAATATTAACTGTTTAGCCACAATGGACCGTCGCGTCTACAATATTACTGTTTTTTTTTTACATTTTTGAAAATTTTTACACGCTCTTCCCCCCCCACTAAAATGGAAAACTTAACATAATTTTTTTTCGTTTTAGAATCTAATCTTCACAATCCAATAGGTCCCCATGACGCTTTAGTAACTGCAAATTTAGCATCTCGGCCTCCCCTACTACTATAACCCCATAAGTTTTGTCGGCTTCATCTCTGGACACCCTGTATAAGTCCTGCGACGGCCTTTGTTTTGGCCCCCTGCGTGAGGTGCACACCTTCTAGCCCTGATTGAACATTTATTTGTACACTTTAAAACAAAAATAAACCGGTTTATGCCTAAATTAGCCAAGGGGAATTAGTAGATACAAAATTATTACCGTTCCTTTTAAGGTCAGGGGTTGAAAATAACATTTTCCTTCAGATTATTTTATTAATGTGGCCTTGAAAATTAAAAATATTTATTTTTTTAAGTTTGACTTACTTAAATATAGAGTAAATTAATTAATATCACTTAAAAACGTGTTTTTAATGTCAAAAGCAAGATAAAAACAAATCACTAGATTACAATTCAATACGATTAGATCAGAATTATATTTAAATAGTTAAAAAAATAAAATATTTTTCGAACAAAACAAATTCCGGTAATCAAAAAAATAACCAACTAGTTCAGTCATTATTTCACTTTAATAGCAAATCGGTTAAATTTGAATAAACATAACAAAAAATAAATAAATTCTAACACTTATATATTACACTCTCTTATTTCGTGCATCAGTGATAGCACCCCAAATTTCTATAATCAGTTCATCGGTAAATTCAAAAGCTGCTAACTCAGAATCATCGATCGCTTCGGCAAAGTCCATAGAATTTTTTTTATCGTTTGATATATCCCATATTTGTGATGCAAGCTCAGAATCGTTAATTCCCATAAAAGATTCTAGTATATTATTAATTTTCTCAATGCCGCAATCCATGGCTTCATCTAGTTGTTGTATCTCAGCGTTACCATCAGCTTTAAACCTCAAAGTTTCTTTACCACTTCCATATCCTTTTTTCATCGATGAACTTTTACTAGATTTAGGAGCTACGGCAGTGAATCCGCTCTTCATAGGTTCCACTAGTCTTATGGTAAAAGTTGATTCTAACGGTATTTCCTTTAACGCTTTCGCTACCTCGAAGTGTCTTTTTCCAACCATGCTTACACCGTCTAATTTTTCAATGTGGTCTCCTACCTGGATGTGGGGAATATTGTGGATTATCGAATCTTCTTTTATCCTTTTTATGAAGGCGAATCCTGCACCGTTGTCTGTGATCGTAAGTCCTAAAGCGTTTTCTGATTTTGTTAGTTCTACTTCTTTAGGTCTTCCTCTGCTGTGGGCGAAAATAAAGTCCTCTAACCCTATTTGGCCTCCTAATAATTTCTTCATGTCGATTTTGTAAGTGTTGAGTGTACAAAATAGTATTTCTGATGCTGGTATATTGAAGCACTCGCCTATTTTTTCGTATAATTCCTTAATGTTTGAAAACCCGGACACAAATGCCGTGGGGCTTCCATGCGCTAACTGACAATAAAATTGTAGGGAATTTTTTGTAACTGGTGAAACGGGTGACACTGGTTGTTTGGATACTTTTTCGGGTTCTTTTTCACTAATTGGCGGCACTTTTGGCGCTTTCGACCGATTTTTTTTGAACATATTTCAGTCTTGAAGTTAGTACGTATTGCAAGGTGACTACAGATAATGATACTAATGATATCATCATTAGACCGTTATCAGTACGAGATAACACATTTTTGTTTTAGATTATGTTGAAGGACATGATATATGAACTAATCAAATGGAGATAAGCGAAATCCAATTTTTGTATCAGCTATTCTTTACAATGTTGGAATTCGTGCAAATTGTTCGTTTCGTGTTTTTTGTCAATTTTACGAATTCTTTAAATGCGAAGATATTTAATTTGGAATTTTAATATTTTATGACCAAGTAAACTAGTTTATTTGATCTTTCTTGTTTAAAAGATTGTTTTACTATTCGTATTTTAATTTAGAAGCTTGTAAGGCTTTTTCTTGCCACAAAGAAAAATATTGCTTTACAAGATGACGCTTTAGTACGGAGATTGCTCGAGCGCCAGATTATTTAATGTGGTTTACTCCACAACCCTTAGAAACGGCGTCTTAGGGACACAGGTAGCTTCAGATGGAGATACGGTATCTCCAGGGGTCTTGTTGACTTCAGACTTAATTATTTTTAATTTATTATATACCTTTAATAACCCTGAAAAGAGGTAAGGTTGGTGAATATAAACCAGGAAATAAACG
Organism: Crepidodera aurea; assembly: GCA_949320105.2. Lineage (NCBI taxonomy): Eukaryota > Metazoa > Arthropoda > Insecta > Coleoptera > Chrysomelidae > Crepidodera > Crepidodera aurea. Next base: position 9,019,601 of record OX439480.2, read on the forward strand.
TGACACTTATATTATTTTTAGCTATGTTACACAATAAAAATTTGTTTTATTTCAAAGCCCAACCCTATGCAACTCTGAACAAAAAAAATTAAATTAAATGCTCGGTTCGGAATTTACTTCGCGTAATAATCGGGTTTCGCGTAATAATCGGACTGACTCAATCAGACTAAGTTAAAGGTATTAAAATAAGGAAAAACTCGAGTAAGATTATTGAATTAATTAAATACTAATATTCGGCAGAAGCATTCGTTAAATTTATTAATTCAAATTAACCGGAAAAATATATTTAAATGATTTATCTACTCAATCGACCGGGAGAAACGGGAATACAGACTTACGATCGAATTTACCAGGTTTCTACTAAATAACGGCAATTCTAGCCAGAAACGGAGTCTTGTCCTAAGCTTTTAACGTACCATTCATTAGCAAACGATAGCTAACCAGGAATGCTAATGCCTGTTGACGCAAGCCTAGTTTGAAAAAGATATTAATAAACGATAGCTAACCAGGAGAATTAATATCAATTCCAACAATCCTCTAAACGGGAACGCGGCGGGTGAATTTACAGTGGACCCCTTGATATTGATTAACGATAGCAAACCAGGAAAATCAATACCAATCCCGGCAAGTCCAAATACAAAACAAAAACACGCTTGAGGTTGTCAGACCCTTTTTAGGCGTTTAGTGTACCATTCATTAGCAAACGATAGCTAACCAGGAATGCTAATGCCTGTTGACGCAAGCCTAGTTTGAAAAAGATAATAAACGATAGCTAACCAGGAGAATTAATATCAATTCCAACAATCCTCTAAACGGGAACGCGGCGGGTGAATTTACAGTGGACCCCTTGATATTGATTAACGATAGCAAACCAGGAAAATCAATACCAATCCCGGCAAGTCCAAATACAAAACAAAAACACGCTTGAGGTTGTCAGACCCTTTTTAGGCGTTTAGTGTACCATTCATTAGCAAACGATAGCTAACCAGGAATGCTAATGTCTGTTGACGCAAGCCTAAGACAGGACGGATATTGATTAACGATAGCAAACCAGGAAAATCGATAAAAGTCCCGTCAGACCTTAGACCTCAATGAATATATCCAAAATACGGTTTTTGATTAATTATAGTGAATATAAATAATTAAGAAAAGGAATACGAATTCGGAATAACCTGGTAAAGTCGTATCTAATCTCGTTCCGGCTCTTTAAGAGGAAAATACTAAGCGGCTTTTATTATATTACAAAACGAAAATTTAAAAATCAAACGTTTGCTTCCGGACGGCACGACAATTAAAAGTGAAACGAAAACAGTTAACTTGAAAATATTTCTAAATTAATTTCCCAAAACAAAATTAAAATTTCAATAATCTAACTCGATCAACAAAGTAAAAATTTAATTATTCAAAAACAAAATCTCGAAAACCCAAACGCGGACGGAATTAAAAATAATTAATTTTCCCAAAAACTAAATCTCAAAATCTAAATCAGTAATAATTTAATTAATTAAATTAATCTCAAAAACAAATCTTACATTTCGGCAAAAATGTAAATCAAATAAGATTTTAAAATTCGGATGTGATTTCGTAGTTATAAATCAAAATAATTAAAACGCGTGTAAAATAAAACGAATCGTTTGGCTTCAAATTGACGACGGTCTTTCACGGCGAAAAACTTATCTATGTTTACCTCGGTTTTTTTTTTGATTTATCGGCGGAAAAATTTGCAACGGAGAGAATTATTTACTCGACTGGACTTTTCGACTCGAATACAAAGAATGAATCTTATTTTGAAATTCGTAAAACGTTTGGGCTCTGAATAGTTTCCCTACTATTTCTATAAAAGTATCGCGCGCGCATCTAGCGATTAGGCCGTATTTGTTTCGTTAAAGAATTAAAAATGTACTGGGTGAGCTAGCCAAAAATCGAACATTCTATTTAATTTTGAAATAAATTTTGATTTAATTTGAAATTGAATGTAAAAAAAAATAACTTCATTACAAGCTTGATACAGTGGCGTATTTAGGGGAGGAGCGAAAGAGGTTTCGCCCCCCCCCCCCCCTCGCGCGAAACGCGTTTTATTATTCAGTAGTATTCAGACTACTAGTATAGTAGAACCCACTTGTTTATGAGAACGAAAGAACGTTATAAAAATACAAAGGATACCGCCAATAGAAGAATAGCTGATGGATCTAGACATTTTTGAGTACTTTAATGTCGAAAATACCGTACACGGTCCATATACATAAAAATAAAATAATATTTTGGCTATTAGGACCACTGTGCAAAGATTCAATGGCTTAGCTGGAGATCGTAATAGGGGTGAATTGCGTAAAATTATTTATTATGAATTTACATTTTAATTTCTATAACGCATATTAGATTTGAATAGAGGTTGATAGCTTCATTTTCTGATCTCTTGTGAGATTCACAAACGTTACTAATTAAAATTCTGTCTGAAAGTTTAATTCTAAAATTAAAAACACTGAATAAAGTCATAAATGTTATAAATTAATTGAGCTTACCTACCCTATCTCAATCCACCATCGGATTCACTGTCATCAACATTGATGGTCGGACTCGTTATACAGGGTGCGCCAAATATTTCCACTCGATCTCTAGCACCGAAACTAAAAGAGATATCAACAAGATTTTTTGTAGGGGTAGACAGTGTCACTCGGACTACAATTTTAAAATATTTTGATGTATACAGGGTGGTTAATTTTTGTGGAATGAAATTAATTTGGTTTTTTTAAATTGAACACCCTGTATACGATTATGTCTTCTGATTCTACTTAATATTAGATTTACGGTAGTTTTTTGTATTTGTAAATCCGACGCACCGATGCACCTATCACAATAATCACACATCTTCACCTGGTGCACAGGGTGTTTGCCGATGGCGTGCCAATAATCTAGTTTTCAAATGGCATTAACTTAATTTTTTCAAATGGGACACCCTGTATATTTTTCTTCAGTTAGAAGCTCTCCCTAATACGCATTAAAAAAATATAGGGCTTCGCACATCTAACTTTACTATGAAAATGACAGTAGGTATATTTTGTTATGGCATTAATTGTCAATACGAAGAAATAATACTGAATCTCAAACAGAAGAAGACACCAGGATCAGATGGAATAGTTAACGAGTTAGTGAAGAAAGGAGGAAAGGAGCTAAACAAACAAATATTTGAACTAATAACCAAAATATGGAATGAAGAACAAATGCCAACAGAATGGAATCTAGGATTGACAAAACCTATCTTTAAAAAGGGAGACCAAACAAAGTGCCAAAACTACCAAGGAATAACCCTACTTAATACGGCATATAAGATACTAACGTCGCTAATAAGACAGAAAATAACTAAATACTCGGAAAAGAAACTAGGAGATTACCAATATGGGTTCAGAGGCGGGAAATCGACAATAGATGCCATTCATGTAATGACACAAACGATAGAAAAATGTTACGAGCATGGAATAAATTTGCATATATTGTTTGTGGATTTTAAGCAAGCATTCGATAGTGTTAAGAGATATAAACTATTAGAGGAAATGCATAAAATGGGAATACCGAAAAAACTTATTAGGCTAACAAAAATGTCATTTAACAATTCGAAAACCAAAGTAATAACAGATGAGGGATACACAGAAGAAATTGCTATTGAAAAAGGTGTAAGACAGGGTGATGCACTATCAACCACGCTGTTCAATATAGCGTTAGACGGAGCGATTAAAGCGATAGCTCGAGGAACTATAATTTCTCAGGATATGACACAAATAATAGGATATGCAGACGACCTCGCATTAATTGCAAGAAGTAGAAACAGCCTGGATAAGATGCTAAGCGACTTGGCTGGAGAAGCGAAAAGTAAAGGCTTGGAAATAAATGAAGAAAAAACTAAATACATGATAGTTAGCAGGGAAACAACGGAGAATATAAACGAAATAAGAATACAGAATTACAAATTTAGAAAAGTAGAAAACTTTAAATATTTAGGTGTGACGATAAATGAGAAAAATGATAGAAAAGTAGAGATAGCAGAAAGAGTAAAAGCGGGAAATAAGGCGTACTGGAAGTACAATAAATTGATGAATGACAGACATTTAAGTAAAAACACCAAATTGAAATTGTACAAAGCTGCTATAAGACCAACAATGACATATGCCGCAGAGACTATGTGTTTGACAAGTAAAAACGAAGAAAACTTAAGGATAGCTGAGAGAAAAATATTAAGGAAAATTTTTGGCCCAGTGAAAATAGAAGAGGGGGAATTCAGAAAAATGATGAATCATGAAATTAGAGAAAAGATGAAAGGAGAAGATATCGTCAGGTTCATAAAAGCTCAAAGGTTAAAATGGTATGGACATGTAACTAGAAGGGAGCCATTAACAATAATAAGAAGAATAACAAACTGGACACCACAACTAAGCAGACCAAAAGGAAGACCGAAGACAAGATGGGAAGATCAAATTAGAGAAGATATACGAAAAATGAATATAAACAAATGGAAAATAGATATAAAAGACAGAAAAAAATGGAAGAAGATAACAGAAGAAGCAAAAACTCATAGTAATTTATAAAGAAAAATAAATAAAGAGAAAACAGCGGAGTGATTCACCGCAAAAAATGAATCTGATGAGCTTAAATCAGCGGCCACCATTCCGACAGGAATGAATAGCCTATATATATATATTAATTGTCAACATAAAATTTTGTATTGTATCACGTCTACTATATTTAATCGGTATTGTGTATAAAAAATGGATTTTAATAAGAATTATAGTGTTCAAGAAAATATTGATATGATATGGATACTGTGTGAATGTCAAAAAAATGTGTTTCTTGCTAGTAGGGTCTATCGTCAAAGATACCCAGAAAGACGTCATCCACAAAAGGATACTTTTGAGAATTTAAAGAATAGATTTGATAGAACAGGAACCGTCAAGTATGAAAAACATTCACGTGAAACTACAGATGTTACTATTGACAACGAATATAAGGTAATGATCAGTATAGTTGAAGATCCCAATATAAGCACAAGGCAATTAAGCAATCAGTTAGATATTTCCAATACCACAATTAGACGCATAATAAAAAAGAATAAATATCACCCCTATCATATTCAGCTTCACCAAGAATTGTTACCACGTGATTTCGCGCGTAGAGTGGAATACTGTAGTACAAAGTTTTATTCTCCGACGAAGCCACGTTTCATAAGAACGGTTGTGTAAATAGACACAACTTCCATTATTATTCGGACCACAATGAACATTTATTTAGAACCTCATCACAGTATCGATGGTCTTTGAATGTGTGGGCGGAATAATAGCTGATTATGTAATTGGTCCCTATTTCTTTGATGGGACTGTAAATGGAGCTATATTTTTAGATTTTTTAGAACATGATTTTCGCAACTTATTGCAAAATGTGCCTCAAAATTATCGCAACGGAATGTGGTTTCAATTAGATGGTGCCACACCACATTACCTATTAGATGTTCGCAATTGGTTAAATAGGGAATTTCAGTATCGTTGGATAGGAAGGGGAGGACCTATAAATTGGCCTACTAGATCGCCTCGCCTTACACCTTGCGATTTTTTTCTTGTGGGGTTTTATTAAAAATATTGTTTACAAAGAAGAGGTTACCACAAAAGAAAATATGAAAGAAAGAATTACTGCAGCATTTAGACAGGTGACCCCTGCAATGCTAAAAGATGTGCGTAAATCAATGAAAAAAAGGACAAGAAAATGTATATATGAAAATGGAAGACATTTTGAACACCTACTATAAATTTTAACTTTCACCATTGTAGTTTTCTTACGATTAAACTTTGTAAAATTTTGTACTTATTAAAAATTGTGTAAAATATGTTGTTTGTCACTTAACGTCAATTATTAAAGTAAATAGTAAAGTTAGATGTGCAAAACCCTATATTTTTTTAATGCGTATTAAGGAGAGCTTCGGCAAACATCCTGTGCTTTTTGTGCAAATATTTCTGAAGTGCTGTTTTTTCATTAAATCTGCTTAAAATAGGACAAAACTTGTCAACGCCGCGTCGGATTTACAAATACAAAAAACTACCGTAAATCTAATATTAAGTAGAATCAGAAGACATAATCGTATACAGGGTGTTCAATTTAAAAAAAAACAAATTAATTTTCATTCCACAAAAATTAGCCACCCTGTATACATCAAAATATTTTAAAATTGTAGTCCGAGTGGCACTGTCTACCCCTACAAAAAACCTTGTTGATATCTCTTTTAGTTTCGGTGCTAGAGATCGAGTGGAAATAATTGGCGCACCCTGTATAAATAAGACGTCTCTTTAGTTACCAAAAAATTCATCTAAACTATATATAGATTGTCACAGCAGAAAACGTTTTAATTTAGATTTGAAATTTACTAAATTTGGACAATCAATCACATCTTGAGGTAAGTGATTATAAATTTTAAGTGCTAAACAATTTGGTGCTTTTAGCGAGATATTATATTTGTAAAAAGGTACATGGTATTTGTTACATTGCCTTGTGTTATATTGATGTAGTTCTGAATTTAGGTGAAATTTATTTTTATTTAAATACATACATAAACACCCAATTCAAATATATATAATGAAGTTAAGGTTAGAATGTTAGTTTTTATAAAAACATTTCTGCATGAATTTCTTTTGGGAATATTTTCTATTATTCTTAATATTCTTTTTTGTACGATAAAAACATCAGGTGATAGAGTAGACAAACCCCAGAACGCAATGCCATACCTAAGCCTCGACTCAACCTGAGCATAACATAAGCTAACTAACTGGCTTTTTGTTAATATTTGTGTAATTCGAACCAGTTAACCAGCTCATTCATGGATACTTGGCATGTATCCTTTAATTCAGAGTCATTTGGGGATGTAAACAATGCAGTAGAATCATCAGCGAAACGCACTTTTAATACTTTAGGTATTACTTCATCTAGATCATTTGTATATAGTATAAATAGAACTGGTCCCAGGACTGAGCCTTGAGGAACGCCCATGTTACATATTCTTGTATCTGAGCTTACAGTTAAATTGTCTTTTTTATTATGGTTTATGTTAACATACTGGGACTATCTTTTAGAAAGGATTCCACCCAATCCAAGGCAACTCCGCGAATGTCGTACGATAATAATGTATGTAATAAGATGTCGTGCTGAACGCAGTCGAAAGCCCTGCTGAGATCACAGAATATCCCAACAGGGCACTCACCTGCTTCCATAAAGTTTACAATATTTTCATAAAAAGATGTAATCGCAGAATTGATGGATTTGCCAGCAACAAAGCCGTGTTGGTTTCTTGAAAAGATATTGTTTCTTCACAAATGCTAGAAGTCTAGCTGTGTTGTTTTGACTTTCGTGTCCCTTTCGGGATTAATGTGGACTGTACTTTCTTTGTATTATATATTTTTTGATGATTAAAACATTTTCTAACACTTACTAATAACTTTATTAAACATCTTGACAATATGACAAATCAGTTAACAATGATTAAAAAACAAAAAACTGCTTGACATCCCCTGCTACCGATAATATTTTATATGCGAGGTTGCCAAATTATATAAAAATACGATATTATAATTAAAAAAAATAAAAAAGTCAAATGAGGCCGAACCATAGCCGCCAGCCTTGAAAGGATTGCCTTTCAACATAAAACATAAAGTAAAACATAAATAATTATCAAACAGAAAAAATGTATATAAAGTTTAAAGGTCAGAATTCACTGGTAAAGCGCACACTTTTTGAATAGACCTTTTAACTACACCCGAACAAGTTTTGACACTCACTACGCGAACAATACCATCCGTGCCAGGGTGAGTCTCAATAATGCGCCCTAATCTCCAATGTAGGGGGGCAATGTTGTCTTCCTTCAATAAAACTAAGTGACCAGCACTTAGATTGCTGGAGGATTTGGACCATTTGTTTCTCCTTTGAAGAGTAGAAAGGTACTCGTGGGACCAACGGGACCAGAAATGTTGGTACATTTTCTGGATAAGCCTATACTTGGGCAAACGGTTGTCAGGAACTTCCTGGATATTCATCTCTGGTAGAGCGGTGAGTGGGGCTCCAATAAGGAAGTGACCAGGTGTTAATGGGGTTAAATCTGAAGGATCATGGGAGAGTTCGGTAAGAGGACGAGAATTAAGAACTGCTTCTATTTGAGAAAATATAGTTGAAAGTTCCTCAAATGTCAAATGATAATTTCCGATAATACGATTAGCATGAAATTTCGCTGATTTAACAGCACTTTCCCACAGTCCTCCTTGATGAGGCGATTTAGCAGGTATAAACAACCATTCAATTTTATTATCATTACAAAATCTTGAAAATTTTTCATTGTCCGAAATATTAGATACTAATTCAAATAACTCTTTAATTTGATTGCTAGCGCCCACATAATTAGTACCGTTATCAGAATACACCCGCTTACATATACCTCGACGCGAAATAAACCTCTTAAAGGCATTAAAAAAAGATTCAGTGGATAAATCGCTAACCACTTCAATATGAACCGCCTTAGTGGCAAAACAGACAAAAATACACATATATGCTTTAATTATAGCGCGATTCCTTAATTTCCCATCCTTTATAAGAAACGGACCTGCAAAATCAGTTCCACAAACATGAAATGGCCTGATGGGCTGATTAACGCGATCAAGGGGCAGATCACCCATTTTTTGAGAAGATGAGACAGGTTTACATTTAAAACATGTCATACATTTCGAAATAACACTTCGTACTGCCCTCCTGCCATTAATTGGCCAATAATATTGTCTTACCGAATTTAACGTAGCCTGTTGACCTGCATGCAATTGTAAATGATGCTCATTTTGAATAATTAATTTACTCAGATTATGTTTATACGGTAAGATAATTTGAAATTTTCGATCAAAGTGCAGAGGCGCTTTTCGTAGCCTACCACCTACCCTTAATAAACTGTCCTTACCGATAAACGGATCCAATGATTTAATTTTACTTTTATTGAAAACAGATTTATTTTTTACTAAAGAACTTATTTCCTTTTCAAATGATTCAGTTTGTGCTATTTTAATTAATTTGTTTAAAGCCTCATTTAATTCTAACATTGATAATTCGCCGCTCAATTTAGATGTCGCATTTGATTTGCAATTTTTAACAAACCTTAGAATCCATGCAGTAAGGCGTTGTAGCCTAGTTAAGCTAGAAAATCTATCTATAAGTGAAAATGGTTCAAGTTGATTAATCAAAGTCATAGGTTTAACCTTTTTTCTCTCAGGAATGTCAGTGATATTAGAATTTATTATATTTACATTTCCAATTATGGTTTCACTTAAAAATTGTGGTCCCTTCCACCACAGGTCTGAATCTAACAATTCTCGCGGATTAACACCTCTAGATATTACATCTGCAGGGTTTTCTTTAGATTCCACATGTTTCCAATTACGAACGTCACTCATACCTTGTATTTCGCTAACACGATTGGCTACAAAAGTTTTCCAAATATGTGGCTCTTCAGCTAACCAACATAGTACAATTTTAGAGTCACACCAATAAAAGGTTGGTATAACATTATCAAATGCCTGTTGGACCCTATTCATTAAATGCGCCAATAAAAGAGCCCCTACTAACTCCAATCGCGGTAATGAAATTGTTTTCAAAGGCGCTATACGTGATTTAGCACACAATAATTTAACATTAACTGTACCATGCGAATCTATCGTTCGTACATAAATACATGCTCCGCTAGCCTTTTCCGAAGCATCACAAAAACCATGAAATTCAATGCTCTTATTAGCATTCACTGATACGTGTCTTGTAATTTTTATGTTTTGTAAATATTGTAATTGATTTTTAAATTCCACCCAAATTGTGAATATTTCAGAAGGGACTTTCTCATCCCATCCAATCTTTAATTGCCACAGTCTCTGCATTAGTATTTTTGCTCGGGTAATTATCGGACCGATTAAACCAAGTGGATCGAAGATCCTAGCAATAGAAGCTAGAATCACGCGTTTTGTCACTGGAGAATAATCCCTTACTTTGGTATCAATGACATATTCAAGTTCATCCCGTTTTGCGTTCCAAAATATTCCTAAAGTTTTAGAATTATCATTATCTGTTAAAAAATGCCCCAAATTATCTGATTTCCGGTCAGACAACTGATTTAAAACTGATATTTTATTCGAATTCCATTTTCTCAAATTAAATCCGTATTGCTTAAAAACACGCGTAATTTCCTGTGCTATAACGATTGCATCTTTATCTGTTTCACATCCAGTAATCAAATCATCTACATAAAAATCCCGTGATATGGTTTTGCTTAATTGAGGAAATTCATCCTCAATATCATCAGAAATTTGCTTAAGGCAACGAGTAGCCAAAAATGAAGCCGGCCCTGTGCCATAAGTAACTGTTTTTAATTTAAAATGTTGAACTTCGTCATCGGGACTTTCGCGCCAAATTATACGCTGCAAATTTTGTTGTTTCTCATTAACATTTATCATCCTATACATTTTTTCGATATCAGAAATAATAACTACATTATGCCATCTAAACCTACACAAAATTGAAAAAATGTCGTCTTGAATACACGGCCCTATTTTAAGTACTTCATTTAATGCTAGACCGACAAACGGTTTCGCAGTGCCATCAAATACCACTCTTAATTTTGTGGTACTGCTAGCCTCGTTTGATACCCCATGATGTGGCAAATAATAAATTTTTTCATTACCCATACTTCGTGAATTCATATCTTGGTCCGATATTTTTTCCATATGACCCATGTTCAAATATTCCCTCATAAATTTAACATATTTTTCCTTGAATAAAGGATTTTTCGAGAATTTTCGCTCGACTGAAACTAGTCGCCTCTCAGCAATTCCTAACGAGTTGCCTAAATCCGAAATATTTTCCCGCGTCGGTAAAGTAACCACAAATTTCCCGACTGCGTCGCGAGTAACCGTTTCGGAAAAATGATTTTCACATTCCAATTCTTCGATTGATAGTACCTTTTTTGGCTCATTTTCCTCAATTTTCCAAAATTTCTCAATGTCATTTAATTCTTGGAATACCGATAAATTACATTTAACTTCATTTTGCTTATTTTCTCGTGTCATGGTCAATGGACCTGCTATTACCCAACCGAATAAAGTATTTTGCAATATAGGCAAACCTATTCCGAGATTTATTTTACCCTCAATTAAGGTTTCATAAAATATACGAGCATTTAATAAAATATCAACTTCACTGGCCAAATTGAAGTGTTGGTCAGCCAATAAAATATCTCTAGGAATATTTAAACGTGACGTATTAAAGGAATAATTAGGAATACTTGCAGTAATTCTTTCTAACATTAAAAATTTTTCAAATGTTTGGTAGTTACCAAAAATTGATGTAATCGTAGCTTTAGTTTGCATTGTTATCGTATTTCTAACTTGATTAACTCCCATTATGGGCAAATTTAATTTAGTAATTGGCAAATTTAACTTTTTAACTAAGCGCTCTGTTATGAAACAAGCTTGCGAACCGCTATCAAGCAGGCATCTTACTTTATGCTGCTCACCATTTTTTCCTGTGACATAAACTACAACCGTGGCTAATAAAATTTGTGATTCGGGAGTACAACAATGAGCGGATACTTCGTGATTTATTACATCTAGCTGAACCGGCAACGCCGCAGTTTCAGCTGATCGTTCTAATTCCGAATGTGAGGACCCTTGATTTCCAACTGATAAAAAATTTGTTTGATTTGCATTTCTTGAATTTTCGTAGTGTAACAGCGTATTGTGCTTTTTACCGCACCTTTTGCATCCTTCGGATCGACACTCTCGAGCAAAATGATTAGGTCTCAAACAATTTATACATAATTTTAAAATTTTTATTTCTTGCCAACGTTTTTCGACAGCCAAATCTTTTAACTTATCGCAAAAGTAAATAAGATGTTGACCGTTGCAAAATTTACATTTGTTATCGAAACTAGCCACACATGATTTTAATTCTTTTTTATGATTTGAAAAATGCGTCATTGAGTTACCTGGTCTCTTTTGTTTATCTTTATCTTCTAACGCCTCTATGCTTTTGCATCTCTCAGTTAGAAACAACTTAAAATCATCCATAGTGGGTTCCCCCTTAAATTTACCTATTCGCGCCTCATTCCACAATATTTTCGTTTGTCCCAATAATTTTCGGGACATTAATAAAATTAAAATTCTGTCCCAATGCTCAATAGGCTCCCCAAGTGATTTTAATGCTCTCCAATGGCTGTTTAGTTGATCCAAAAATGATCTTATGTCATTTACTGGATCCATATCTATAAGACTTTTTAGATGCTTTTGGATAATACCGGGTTTATCCTCAAACCTTTCTATTAACATGTCCCAAGCTACTTTATAATTTCCATCAGACACCTCTAATTCGGACAGTACCTTTTCTGCGTCCCCTTTTAAACATTCTAATAATCTATAGAACTTTTGAACATTATCAAATTTTGCATTATTGTCAACTAATGAAATGAATGTATTTTTAAATTTAAACCATTTATCATATTCCCCACTAAAAAAGGGCAAATTAAACTTTTTTAATTCCAAATCAATGCTTTGGCCTCTACTTGAGCCACTTGTATTTAGAGTGATCTGCGCCTGAACTGTTGCGTCATACTCTGCTAATTTCTGTTTTGCTTGGGCTATATTCTCAAATAAAAATGTCTCAAATTCGTCACGGGTATTAAGTTCTAATTCTGCAGGTTCTAGCAACTCAATTCCCAATTGTACTTCATTAAAATTATCTAACACGCTTTCTTCCAACTTTTCTAATCTAACGCGTAACTGCTGTAAACTATCATTGTTTATAGTGTTTATACCATCTAAAAAATTTTTAAATCGTGTGATTTGGCCTTTCAAGGCACCACGTTTCTGCCTTAGCGTCGCCAAATCAGTCATATTTCTAATTTAATTTTAATACCAACAAAAATAAACCTCAAATTATCGTCTCAAACAAAGCAATTCCAATTTACAATAATTCTCTTGGTAAAAAATGAAAATAAGGAACAGTTATGCACTCACCGCACCTCCCTCGATCTGATTGTATATTGTCATCAACCTTGAATCTCCATACAACGGCTTCTTTCACAAGTGTCGGCTTTTCATCCAATATTTTTTTTGACGAGTTGCAATTATATTGCAAGTAAATAATTCGCTCGATGGACCATTATGTGTTGTTTTGACTTTCGTGTCCCTTTCGGGATTAATGTGGACTGTACTTTCTTTGTATTATATATTTTTTGATGATTAAAACATTTTCTAACACTTACTAATAACTTTATTAAACATCTTGACAATATGACAAATCAGTTAACAATGATTAAAAAACAAAAAACTGCTTGACATCCCCTGCTACCGATAATATTTTATATGCGAGGTTGCCAAATTATATAAAAATACGATATTATAATTAAAAAAAATAAAAAAGTCAAATGAGGCCGAACCACTAGCTAAAAACGCATATTCGAATGATTTAGAGAAGCGAGATGTAATAGTTATGGGTCTATAATTTTGAATCAATTCAGGATTTTGTTTTTTAAAAATGGCTATTACTTTGCCCGTTTTTAGAAGTGTAGGAAAATTCCCTGTCACAAATGAAAGATTTATTAAATATGTTAAGGGCTTAATTAATGTAAATAACGCTTTTTTTAATACAAAGAGTGGGACTTCATCTGCCCCCGCAGCAGGTTTATTCTTTATTTTTTCTACTAAGAGCGTCAATAATTCATTCTCACTAAAAGGATCTAAAAATATAGAAAACCTATTTTTTATGTTACTAAAATGCTTATGTTTAGTTTGCAGTGTAATATTTTTTATATGGTTCCTCAATGAAAAAATCATTAAATAATTTTGCAATATCACAAATTAACTTATCATTTTATAATAAATTTAAATTTCCAGTTTTACCCTTGGCTTGAGACAGTTCAGAAACTGCTTTCCAAGATTCTTTTGAAACGTTCCGATTTTGATAATAAACTTTTTTCGAATTTTGAACTAATTTTGAATCTTGTTATTTAGTCCACATAATATTATGGAAAACTTTTTTGTAAAATATATAAATCTTTTAAATTACTACTAGACATTATAACTTCATTGGTTACTCATTTACTATTCTTGTCTTGGGAATAGTAACATTTTTTTAAAAAGGGATTAAAATAAGGATAGTCAATTGTTATGTCCAATAAAAGCCGGGCGGCACAGGCAAAATTCTTAATTTTAACACACCTTTTAACTACCGGCTATTTAAAATCACAGATTTTGTTTGAACCGCCTGTGCTGTAAAACTCCCATAAAATTTTGATTTATTACTCCGTGTCGATCGCGATTTCACTATAATACTTATTTTATTTCATGACTAAACATCCATCTATTTATAATACTGACTTTTGAAGAATTTAATTCAATTTCCTTGTTAATGTAAACCGCTTTGTACTTACTAGAACATACATCGTAACTTCAATTAATCTCAAGTCTACTTAATACTACTGAAACTAAATGCACAACTTAAACTTGTGAACTTTGTCGAAACCACTCTAGCACTTTAACGATGCAAAAATTCTGAATCTACCTCGAGGGGTCTGAACGGCTTCAACTGAAAGATAAACAAACATAAACAAGACGGATCGGGAATGTACGAATTCGGTACACTCTTATAATGACAAATAAAAGGAAGTATAAAAGCGGAAGTTTCACATCAAAGAAAAGAGATAGGAACTGGTTACCTGTGCTGATCTTGCTTCCCGATTTCCTTTATCTTATACGACTATGGTAATTTTTCCAATTCGAGTTACTGTCGATTGGTATTTGAGAGTCAAGATCATGGAAATTTTGTAGGAGGGACCCAAAATAACGTATTATGTAAGTATAGGGGAAATGGGAGAAATTCAACTCTGGCACGAAGCTGAATTACACGAATGTTTTATTTACCTTGTATTTTGAGCTTCGAGCACGAATATTCTAGTTGTATTTACCTTATGTTTCGAATGAAATGAATGTATGTTTCATTGAAACAATTATATAAAGGGTGTTCCGTAACTACTTTATACCGTCAGGTGTAAGTTCTTAATGTACACTGTCTTAGACTTCTAAACCTTACCGTTTAGAAAAGTCTTACGGAACGCTTCTGTCTGTCTGTCTGTCCGTCTGTCTGTCTGTACGCATTTATAACTCAGCTTCCAGAACCGACAGAGTCTAACGGACAACGGATATGAACTCAGGATACCTTGAATGTGTGCACGCCTAAATTTCATCTTTCTATTACGATTTTTCAAATTTAATACTTGTGTTATCTTGAACACATATCCTCGCTATTTTATCGGAGACGAAAGAGGCCTGAAAATGGGGTTAATTAAATTAAACAAAATAGGCCACTAAAACGTTCTTTGAAAATGGGTTTGTGTTCTCACCACTTTTTCCAATTCATAAAAGAGGCATAAAATCGTTGATATAATTTTTTTCATGTTTCTGGTAGATAACCAATTTAAAGTTGTTACTTTTGCAGCTTCCTTTAAGCTTGGAGGTGTTAATTCGAGTCACTTTCACTTTCCAATTTATTTATTTAATTGATCTAAAATAATAATTCTCAGATACGTTAGTTGTGTGAATATTAATTATACTGACAATGAGATGCCAAAATGATCGCATATTCGCCTTAGTTTTTAAGAATAAATCCGAAATATTTCATTTGCTTAGCAACCCGTGCAATATGAAAGGTTGTGTAAAATGTGTTTAAAATATAAGTTCCAATAGCTGTATCAAAATGATAACTTATCATTGCAGTCGTAGAAAAATATCACTATAAATACCGATCATCGAGCCCTCGCAAATACTAATATAAAAATGTGAGTAGCGTTGCTACCCCAACTATTGTAACCCATAAGTGAAAAAAAAATAATCATTAAAACTTCTATGAACAAAACATAGAATATTGACACAAAAAAAAATTACAGGCAATAATATTACTAACCCTTTATTTCTATTTATTTAATGTAGACAAACATTGAGTGTGTTAATTAAATTAGTCAGAAAAGTACTAACTTTTGTTGATGGAACAACTTGTCTGGCCTGTTGGCTTATTGCCGGTGCCATTAATTAGTTAAAAAAAATCGTGATCACGGTGATTGTTGCTATTGACATTAATTAAAATAATAAATCAAATTAACACTTGTTTTTAATGAAGAAGGTAATACCGACAGTAATAATAATAATTAATAATATCCTACCCACAATAGGGTGGGCCGAAAAACCTTTTTTTTATTTCGAAGTTGTAATAATAAGAAAAAAAATTATCAATATCGGTTGATTTGACAAAATATGAAAAAACTTCATTTTTGCGATTATTTTTTTTAATTTTTGAATTAGATTTTTTCGTAATGTAATAGTTTGTAATGTCTTCAAATAGAGCCTAAAAACATTGTGTTTTAATTTGGTTTAAATCAGTTGTACAAAATGTTCCACAGTACTTCAGAATTTCTCTAGCCTAGGGAAAAACGTAGAAAATTGTACAAGGAAGTTGTCGAAAATATCTTAAGTAACTTTAAAAGCGGCGACTATAAGAAAATAGTGAAAAACATGTTGCGAAAATTTCAAGAACAAGGTTGCCTCATGAGCATAAAATTACACTTCCTTCATTCCCATCTCGAACACTTCCCTGAAAATATTGGTAATTACAGTGAGGAACAAGAACATTTGCACCAAGATATCAAAGAAAAGGAGCGATATTATCAGGGACGATGGGATGAACACATGATGGCAGATTTTTTTTCTGGTTTTTCAAAAGGCATGTTGCAGGTGAAAGCAAAAAAAGAAAGAGGAATCCGCTTCATCGGAAGTTTGACGATAAAAGAACAAGGAAAAGACGAACAAACTAATAACACAGCCCCACAAAAAAAAAAGTTCATACTCGAGGGTCGGACATATGTATTTATCGACGCTGAATCCGATCCCGATCTCAGAAATGACTCTTCAGGTCTAGAATTGGCCCAGGGGCCAAAAATGGCTTCTATATGGCCTGAGAGGTGGATTCCGGGATGAGGCGTGGTTAAAGGTGCATTCTAAAGCCAAAGTCGAGTTTGTGGTCAAACAGTTCAAGGCCAACTGAAATTTCCCGTTTGGGACCGGGAAAATGGCCCCTCAGGGACCGGAAAATCGTGTTTCGGACGTCGCAATGGCATCAGTGGTATTTTTGTGTACTTTTGAATACTGAAATGAATACCGTGCTTGAAAATTTTATGCCCAACTGCAATTTCCGGTTTGGGACCGGGAAAATGGCCCTTCAGGGGCCGAAAAATCGTGTTTCGGACGTCGCAATCGCAACAGTGGGTTTCCCATGAAAGTATGAAATTGCATTTCCTGCACTCACACTTCCAGAAAATTTAGGTGACTACAGTGAACAAAAGGGAGAAAGATTTCACCAGGATATATCCGAAATTAAATAACGATATCAAGGAAGGTGGATATCCACATGATGGCGGATTTCTGTTGGTCACTGAAGAGGGACACAACAGAAATCCATAAACGCCAGGCTGTGCGGCGATCTTTTGAATATAAAGTTAAAAGATATTACAAAAAGAGAGTGTAGGACAAGAATCCCACCTTCCATGGGATGAAATTTGCAACCATAGTGTTCTTTTAGTAACCATCTGAAAACCGCCATCATAGAGATATCCCACAGTCCCTGCTATCGTTGTTCCATGTTAATTCTTTTAGTCATCTTGTCTCTACAGTCATCTCAAGAGTCTATGAAATGGAAATGGCAGTTGGCCATAAACTTTTCGAGGACGGTATTCATTGCAGTATTCAAAAGTACACAAAAATACCACTGATGCCGTTGCGACGTCCGAAACACGATTTTCCGGCCCCTATAGGGCCATTTTCCCGGTCCCAAACGGGAAATTTCAGTTGACCGTGAACTTTTTGACCACAAACTCGACTTTGGCTTTAGAATGCACCTTTAACCATGCCTCATCCCGAAATCCACCTCTCAGGCCATATAGAAGCGATTTTTGGCCCCTGAGGCCAATTCTAGACGTGGAGGGCCATTTCTGAGCTCGGGATCGGATTCAGCGTCGAAAAATACATGTCCGACCCTCGAGTATGAACTTTTTTTTTTGTGGGGCTGTGTAATATATAAATAATGGAAGTTTCCGTAGGCTAGGGCGATTGTGAGGAGCTGTATGAAAATTCTGATGACAGAAATGAACACGGCAACTCAGAAGACGGAAAGATATCAGCTTTTCCGTACGAAAGAGGCCTGCATGAAACTTCGTTTTTTGCACAATATTCTACGTTTTTTCCTAGGCTAGGGAAATTCTGAAGTATTGTGGAACATTTTGTACGTCAGATATAAATTCAGGAACTCAAAAGACGAAAATATATAAGCTTTCTTGTGCAAAAATAGAACCTTCCAGAAATTACAAGTTTTGCTCAGCTTAACACTTTTTTTCCCTAGGCTAGTGGAATTCTGAGGTACTCTAGGGAAATTCTACAGTGAGATTAGAACTAAGCGACTCGAGATACGTGAAAACATTATCGTTTTGCGTAGATCGAAATTGCTTTCACAGATACTGAAATTTCTAAGATTTCACGCATTTCCCCTAGGCTAGGGGAAAACTGGGGGGTTCCAGGAGAAATTCTGAGACTAGATTCGGATTGAGCGGCTCAAAATCCATAAAGGTAGTTTACTCATTTGTAAAGATCATTCCACTTTTTTTTTTGTGGGCCTGTAGTACCAAAAATGCGTAAAAATGTCAAATTTTCAATATTTTGGCAAATTTGGGGCTTATGCACGATCGGAAGATATCAACTGATTTAAACCAAATTAAAACGCAATGTTTTTAGGCTCTATTTGAAGAAAATTATTACATTACGAAAACATCTAATTCAAAAATTAAAAAAAATAATCGCAAAAATGAAGTTTTTCATATTTTGTCAAATTTTAGGGCCTATGCGCGATCGGAAGATGTCAACCGATTTTGATTATTTTTTTCTTTTTTTAGTCTATATGATTCGCAAGTTTTCCGCGCTATTACAACTTCGAAATAAAAAAAAAGGTTTTTTCGGCCCACCTTATTGCACACAAGTCATCGGTTCCAGCATTCAGCGTTTTACATGTGCATACCAATAATCTAACCGGATTTTTTCACTTTTTCAAGATCGATTTCACTACCTAATAATATATATCGATACCATAATTTATTTTATTTTCGTTTCCGTCCGAATGGTTATATTCGAAACAAATACATTGTTAACACGCGATACGTGACTTAGGCCTTTGCTCATAATTGGTTTCATTTTCCTACTGGTTCTCGAATTACACTTCATTATTTAATTACAGTGAACTTATCAATATCCGCATCTTACCCAGTTATTAATAGTGAGGGTTCTTTTTTCAAATTAAGGAATAAAAGTAGGAATGAAGTATTATTAGAAAGAAGAAGATCTTAATTTGAATGGGAATGAGAATATTGTTGAATTGTAGAATTTAGTATAAATATAAATATTTGTCATAAACTTCGCCATATATCGAAAATTCTACTAACAAATTAGTAATGTTTGTCTGCCCATACACTTTTGGTTAGTATTATAATGTACTTAATAATGATAAAATTTTTAATTTTAGTTTTCTTTATTTTTTGTATTCTAACTTTGACATTTTTTTACAATCTCAATCAAACAAATGTGTCAAATTTTTTAAAGTCGACTCCACATAAATTTTCCTTTTGAACAAACAAACTTCCTAATCCAAATGTCATCTTAACCTTTCTTAACATCAACCCCAACCTATATATTTAGGGTTTAAAGTTAGGGGTAGCCTTATGTGAGTGGTAGGTAATGAAAAAAAGAGAGATGGAAAGTCCTTTATATCTCACAAAGTTATTTATTGGCGACCGGTTTCGACAATATTATGTCATCATCAGGCACACCAAAATGGAAAAGTTATGGGGTTAAAAATTAATTGTCAAAATAGCAATTAAGTTTGAAAAAGTAAAATAAAATACGAATTTTTAGATGTGCTACCATCTATGGTAAGAAGAGAGTATTGACATTAAATTTTGACTGAATCTAGTCAAGATGTCACTCTCTTCTTTTTTATCCCTTTCAGAGATTAATACAAAGTGAGTAAACCAGTAAGGAATTTTAATTTATTAGATTCGACATCCTAAGACCGGTTTCTGTCTTTCGACTTCATCAGTTAGGCTTTTCGAATCCAATAAATAAAATTCCAAACTCGTACAAGTCAATAGCTATATCCGCTATAAGATAACATTTTTAGATGTGCTACCATCTATGGTAAGAAGAGAGTATTGACATTAAATTTTGACTGAATCTAGTCAAGATGTCACTCTCTTCTTTTTTATCCCTTTCAGAGATTAATACAAAGTGAGTAAACCAGTAAGGAATTTTAATTTATTAGATTCGACATCCTAAGACCGGTTTCTGTCTTTCGACTTCATCAGTTAGGCTTTTCGAATCCAATAAATAAAATTCCAAACTCGTACAAGTCAATAGCTATATCCGCTATAAGATAACATTTTTAGATGTGCTACCATCTATGGTAAGAAGAGAGTATTGACATTAAATTTTGACTGAATCTAGTCAAGATGTCACTCTCTTCTTTTTTATCCCTTTCAGAGATTAATACAAAGTGAGTAAACCAGTAAGGAATTTTAATTTATTAGATTCGACATCCTAAGACCGGTTTCTGTCTTTCGACTTCATCAGTTAGGCTTTTCGAATCCAATAAATAAAATTCCAAACTCGTACAAGTCAATAGCTATATCCGCTATAAGATAACATTTTTAGATGTGCTACCATCTATGGTAAGAAGAGAGTATTGACATTAAATTTTGACTGAATCTAGGCAAGATGTCACTCTCTTCTTTTTTATCCCTTTCAGAGATTAATACAAAGTGAGTAAACCAGTAAGGAATTTTAATTTATTAGATTCGACATCCTAAGACCGGTTTCTGTCTTTCGACTTCATCAGTTAGGCTTTTCGAATCCAATAAATAAAATTCCAAACTCGTACAAGTCAATAGCTATATCCGCTATAAGATAACATTTTTAGATGTGCTACCATCTATGGTAAGAAGAGAGTATTGACATTAAATTTTGACTGAATCTAGTCAAGATGTCACTCTCTTCTTTTTTATCCCTTTCAGAGATTAATACAAAGTGAGTAAACCAGTAAGGAATTTTAATTTATTAGATTCGACATCCTAAGACCGGTTTCTGTCTTTCGATTTCATCAGTTAGGCTTTTCGAATCCAATAAATAAAATTCCAAACTCGTACAAGTCAATAGCTATATCCGCTATAAGATAACATTTTTAGATGTGCTACCATCTATGGTAAGAAGAGAGTATTGACATTAAATTTTGACTGAATCTAGTCAAGATGTCACTCTCTTCTTTTTTATCCCTTTCAGAGATTAATACAAAGTGAGTAAACCAGTAAGGAATTTTAATTTATTAGATTCGACATCCTAAGACCGGTTTCTGACTTTCGACTTCATCAGTTAGGCTTTTCGAATCCAATAAATAAAATTCCAAACTCGTACAAGTCAATAGCTATATCCGCTATAAGATAACATTTTTAGATGTGCTACCATCTAATAAATTAAAATTCCTTACTGGTTTACTCACTTTGTATTAATCTCTGAAAGGGATAAAAAAGAAGAGAGTGACATCTTGACTAGATTCAGTCAAAATTTAATGTCAATACTCTCTTCTTACCATAGATGGTAGCACATCTAAAAATGTTATCTTATAGCGGATATAGCTATTCACTTGTACGAGTTTGGAATTTTATTTATTGGATTCGAAAAGCCTAACTGATGAAGTCGAAAGACAGAAACCGGTCTTAGGATGTCGAATCTAATAAATTAAAATTCCTTACTGGTTTACTCACTTTGTATTAATCTCTGAAAGGGATAAAAAAGAAGAGAGTGACATCTTGACTAGATTCAGTCAAAATTTAATGTCAATACTCTCTTCTTACCATAGATGGTAGCACATCTAAAAATGTTATCTTATAGCGGATATAGCTATTGACTTGTACGAGTTTGGAATTTTATTTATTGGATTCGAAAAGCCTAACTGATGAAGTCGAAAGACAGAAACCGGTCTTAGGATGTCGAATCTAATAAATTAAAATTCCTTACTGGTTTACCCATAAAATACGAAGTTAGTGAAGTTAAGACTCACCATAACTTGTCCATGAAGGATTAGTATGGAACGCCGTTTTACTTTTTATTCGTAAGTGTTTTTTTTTTTCAATTTTAAACATAAATCCATTTTATTCAACTTAGTTTTATGTTTATCCATTTATTTTAGCACTATTAAACTGTTTCTTCAAAAAACTTTGACTACTTATTTAAAATGTTTGAAGAATAAAATTGTATCTTGATAAAATTGCGTAAGTCAAATATATTTGATAGATATATTTAAACACTTTAATTTTTAGGATGCAATTAAAATTATCAACAGTCATTTTAATTCATGAAACATTTTAATTCAACCAACATAAAAATAACAAACATTTTAAATAAGTTATTTAAATGTTTGTTGATATTTTTTTGGAAACATATAGTTATATAAACCAAAACATTGAGGAATAAAAACGACCAACAATCGTTTTAACTCTTTATTTAAAATGTTTGTTATTTTTATGTTGGTTGAATTAAAATGACTGTTGATAATTTTAATTGCATCCTAAAAATTAAAGGGTTTAAATATATCTATCAAATATATTTGACTTACGCAATTTTTATCAAGATACAATTTTATTCAACAAACATTTTAAATAGTTAAAATTTCTTGAAGAAACAGATTAATAGTACTTAAAATATTATAGAAACAGGTAAATTAGTTACATACAACTGCTAGTTATTTAAAAAGTAAATAAAGAAAACAACTCAAAAAGTACCTAAATATTTTAAAACTACATTATTTACATTTCTATTTTTAAACATTTTAGAATTTATCCTATTGACCTATTTAAAATATAACTTGAAATAATTTAGAATGTTTAAATTGTTTACTGAATAAAAATGCAGCTTCCTAAAATTAATCTGACTAAATATTTTCATTAGTTATCTTTTACATCTAATATTTAAATGTAGGTTCCGAACATCAACAGTCAGTTTATTTCATGTAACATTTTAATTCAACCAACAAAAGAAAAACAAACATTTTTAATAAGGTATTTAGATGATTGTTTAAAATTTTAATATCTACATTAAAAATATTCTCATTTATTTGTCCCTTGAATTAAAATGTTTGTTGAATAAAAATGACACTCGTTTTAAAATGATTGTGGATAATTTTTATTCGGGATTGTAATGTTGATTTCTCTCTCTTTCCACTGGATTAAAACCACTTAGTTGTTAAAAAAGTTTTTTTATTGACGTTTCGGCTTTCCAGATCGAAAGCCGTTATCAAAATGACATAAAATAAATAAATTTACTAGAAACAGAACACTTGATAATCTTGCAAAAATATGACATCAACATAGTATACATAGAATAAGATTTTGAGATTGAAGATGTCAAAATCTGTTTCAATCATATTTTTGTGACGTTTCTGGGAACGAATTTTTGAAAGGATAGCGCATTTGCATATTATAAGAGATGATATCTTTGCAATTTGGCAACACGATAGGGAAAATATTGATACATTTTTATATACTATTAATAATTCGGAACCTACTATTAAATTTACAATTGAAATTGAAAATAATAAAAAATTACCGTTTCTTGATGTACTAATACACAATAACAACAATTGTTTTGATACATCAGTTTTTAGAAAAGAAACACATACAAATAGATATCTAAATTTTAATTCAAACCACTCAATTTGTGTTAAACGAGGTATTGTCAAATCTCTTTCCGATAGAGCAAAAACAATTTGTTCAAATGACAATATCTTAAATAATGAATTATCACTTGTTAAATCTGTCTTGATTAAGAACAACTACCCAATTAAATTTATAAATCGTGAACTTTACCGAGACATCAAAACTAAAGATCAAAATTTAAACCCCCCAATAATTCTTTCAAATATAGTAAAAATCTCTTATATTCCAAAATTATCCGAAAAAATTAGAAGGATTGGCAATAAATTTAATTTAAAAACAGTTTTTCAAACTAATAATACATTAAAATCTTTAATAGTAAATACAAAACCTTTTAATGAAATTCAAAACACAAAAAATTGTATTTACAAAATTCCATGCGAATGTAATAAATTTTATATAGGAGAAACATCTAGACCTTTTCATATTAGACTTAATGAACACCAATCGTACATTAAAAATAAACAATTCGAAAAATCCAAAATATGTGAACACGCATGGGATTCTGGTCATAAAATACAATGGAATTTTTCAACTAGATTATTAAAAGAACCGAATAATTATAACCGCAAAGTTAAAGAAGCAGCATTGATATGCTTAAATAATAACGAATGTGTTTCTAATTGTTCGGTTGATATTTCCAAAATTTGGATACCTATTTTACAAAAAGAGTTAATTGCAAAAAGGATACCCTCTATATCGGGATAGTATCATAAGTTTTTATCTGGTTTTTTCTTATGATAATATTAATAAGAAAACTTCATTTATGACGAAGTATAAATTCTCTTATAATATGCAAATGCGCTATCCTTTCAAAAATTCGTTCCCAGAAACGTCACAAAAATATGATTGAAACAGATTTTGACATCTTCAATCTCAAAATCTTATTCTATGTATACTATGTTGATGTCATATTTTTGCAAGATTATCAAGTGTTCTGTTTCTAGTAAATTTATTTATTTTATGTCATTTTGATAACGGCTTTCGATCTGGAAAGCCGAAACGTCAATTAAAAAACTTTTTTAACAACTAAGTGGTTTTAATCCAGTGGAAAGAGAGAGAAATTAAAATACAAACCACAATGAGCTTCCGAAATGAATTGTAATGTTGGTTGCTGGAGTCATCGAGCACTACGAAATAAGTAATTTGGCAACGTTGGATTTTAAACAAGTAACCCGTAAATGTCGTACTTGTTCTGAGGTAAATAGGACAAAGAACGGCACAAAATATGAGATGACGAGAAACTTAAAAAATAGTGGTAGTAAAACACGTAATAAAAATAAAACCAAAACAAATTTGACTGATGCCTGACACTTTCCACAAACATTTGACGTTAAACAGAGTTCATCCCCTACGTTGCCAAATTCATTTGGTAGTTCTAGTAGCACCCGCTGACTACAACGCCCTATTAAAATTATCAACAACATTTTTATTCAACAATCATTTTAATTCATGTAACATTTTAATTCAACAAACAAATAAATACCTATAATTTTAATGTAGGTACTAAATTATTTAGAACTTTTTAAAATGTTTGTTATTTTTTTGTTGATTGAATTAAAATGTTACATGAATTAAAATGACTGTTGATAATTTTCATTACATCATACAAATTAAAAGCTATAAAATATATTCGACTTACGTAATTTTATCAAGATGCAATTTTATTCATCAAACATTTTAAATAGTCAAAGTTTTTTGAAGAAACAGTTTAATAGTGCTGAAATAAATGGATAAACATAAAACTGAGTTGAATAAAATGGTTTTATGTTAAAATGGAAAACAAAAACAGTTATGAAAAAAAATTAAAACGGCGTTCCATATATTAGCGTCAGGATTTTCATAAAATACATGGTACAGGTTATTGTGTTAACATTTAAAAAATTGCGATGTAATTAGGACGATACTTATTAAAATTATTTTGAATAAAAACACAAATTGAATTTAATTATGTTCCAGCAGTCAAAAATAAATAAACATTAAAAACAATTATACATGAAAACAGACATTTAAGATACAAAGCTGGTTGAAATTTTTGTTATAAGATATTTTTTCATAATAAAAGAAAAACTGTAGAATTAGTAGTTATTTAACTGAAT
The DNA here is from genome assembly GCA_949320105.2 of Crepidodera aurea. Lineage (NCBI taxonomy): Eukaryota > Metazoa > Arthropoda > Insecta > Coleoptera > Chrysomelidae > Crepidodera > Crepidodera aurea. The sequence continues at coordinate 9,045,596 of OX439480.2, forward strand.
AATAATTATTACATTCAAATATTTAAACTATTCACTATCTTTTTCTTGTATTATTAAAAAAATATCTTATGATAAAAATTTGATGATGATGATGACATAATATTGTCGAAACCGGTCGCCAATAAATAACTTTGTGAGATATAAAGGACTTTTCATCCCTCTTTCTTCATGTCCAACCTATATAACAAAAAAAATTACAATTTTTATATCATTATAATACCCCCTGAAATAATGTTTTATTTATTATCATTTGTTGTAAATGAAACATTAATTCACTTATTAAACATATTATTAAACATATTAACAGTTTTTTAAATAAAATTTATATAACTGATTTATATTAAAAATTCCTCTTATTTCTGCTGAATCACATTCTCTCAAAACATAGCTATTTACTCCATTTTCATTTTCAACTATGTATGGTCCTTCATATGGCAATTGAAATTTTTAAGTCTTGTGTTATTTCTTCTATTCTATGTTCTATACCTTTCATTTCTTCTTTCATCATATTCCTCAAATCTTCTTTGATTTCTTCTTTTTTATTCATTTGGTTTCCAATATCAGTCATCATCTTTATAGTTAGAGAGATGACCAAAACCATGTTTCATAGGACCCCGGCTGAAACCGTATAAAATCGATAGATTATAAATATGACCCTAGAGCCTACCGGTGAGTATTAACTTCCAGAAGTGTAGCATATTCGTGGGGGTCCATTTCTACTGTGTTAAAAAAATGGTCATATGACATGTACCATTTTTATTTTTATTTTTGAATTCAGCATAAAATTTTGAACAACAAATTATAAACATACCACAGGTCTAAGTTTAACAGTTTCCGAGATACTTGAGATTTTTGTAAAAATTTATGAAAAACAAGCATTTACTTTAATTTCCGTATCTGGCTTAGTTGTTAAGCTATTAATTTCAAATTTTATACAGAGATTGTGAGAATATTCTTCTAGCATACGTGGAAACGTCAAATGCGATATTTTATACAAGGTGTCTAGAACGGAGCGTAAAATGTCAATATTTTCAATTCTCAATAAGTCGATAATTTCAAAAGAAACACCCTGTATTTTATTATCACGTCTGAATCAGTTTTTTATTCTCTTTCGATCTGTATTAGCATTCCCTATACCTAAATTTACGTATTTCTGAGTTATTATAATTTGGAGATATTACAACTTTATCGAAAAGTTTTCTGATTGACTATATGCTACATTCAATTTTTCTGAAATCATTTTTTTCGACATCTGGGCAATGTATTCAATCATTTATGTCCAATTTCAGAAAGCAGAAATACCTAGGTCATATTTTTCGATATTTTTGAAAATGCGCTCAGGTCAGACGCTAAGCGGAAAATTTCTGAAAATCGCATTTTCGCGTACAGGGTCATATAATCTATCGATTACATGTGGTTTTAGCCGGGGTCCTATGAGGCCAAAATCTTGGTCGTCATCTCTCTAACTATTATTAAAACATCCAATTGGTCGTGAATTAATTTTTCTAGTTCTCATTCTTTTTCAGGTTCTTCTATTATTGTATTGTGTATATCTTGTTCCTTGTCACTTGCTTCTTCATGTGATGTCCTGGTCTTTAGGGGGATGAGGTAGGGATCGAAACTCAGCCCTTAACTAACGGACGTTTAATAGCAGTGATAAATAAGTACAAACATGCTACTAATATGATGTACTGAATAAACGATAATACAACAATATGGATTATAGAATAATAGTAGGAAGATTGACACCGGTTTATATATACAAAAATTAGTTAAACAAAATAATATACGTGTGGACATCAACCTCCCTATTTACACGAAATGCTAACATATAAAATGACATGACCTTTTGCTAATACTAATAACTACATGGATGAATATAATGGGCGATGTGACTCTACATACCACATTCATCTCCTTGTCCTATTTGTACTTCTTGCTGTCTTGATAATCCTATACTTTTACCAGCTCCTAAATCCATGTTATTTTTGTTTTAATTATAAATTACTATTTAATTATTCAATTTTATAGAGCCTCTTTCTATGTATTTAATAATTATAAAATTTTAAATTTTAGTTTTCTTTATTTTTCAATTGTAACTTTGACATTTTTTTTACATCAACAAATCTGTCAAATTTTTTTAAAGTCAACTCGACATAAATCTTCCCTTTAAACAAACAAACTTCCTAATCTAAATGTCATCTTAACCTTTCTTAACATCAACCCGAACCCATATAACAAAATAAATTACAATTTTTATATGATTATAGTATATACCTGGTGCGTCATTAAGGGTGACAGGTAAATTTTTAGTAGTAAACTTAATTTAAAATTTTATAATTATTAAATACATTATAAATGGCGCTAAATAACGTGGGGCTCTAAGAATATGGGATTTTCATGAAATTTTCAAAAATGCTACAAAACATGATAAAATTAATAAAAATAAAAAAAAATTGCCGTGGAAACACATATGTTTTATGAAAATTTCATGAAAATCCCATATTTTTAGAGCCCCACGTTGTTTATCGCCATTTATAATGTATTTAATAATTATAAAATTTTAAATTTAAGATTCCTTCATTTTTGAATTGTAACTTTGACATTTTTTTACAATCTCAATCAAACACATCTGTCAATTTTTTTAAAGTCAACTCTACATAATTTTTCCCTTTAAACAAACAAACTTCCTAATCTAAATGTCATCTTAACCTTTCTTAACATCAACCCGAACCCATATAACAAAAAAAATTACAATTTTTATATGATTATAGTATATACCTGGTGCGTCATTAAGGGTGACAGGTAAATTTTTAGTAGTAAACTTAATTTAAAATTTTATAATTATTAAATACATTATAAATGGCGCTAAGCAACGTGGGGCTCTAAGAATATGGGATTTTCATGAAATTTTCAAAAATGCTACAAAACATCATAAAATTAATAAAAATAAAAAAAAATTGCCGTGGAAACACATATGTTTTATAGCATCTGTGAAAATTTCATGAAAATCCCATATTTTTAGGGTCCCACGTTGTTTATCGCCATTTATAATATATTTAATAATTATAAAATTTTAAATTTAAGATTCCTTCATTTTTGAATTGTAACTTTGACATTTTTTTACAATCTCAATCAAACACATCTGTCAATTTTTTTAAAGTCAACTCTACATAATTTTTCCCTTTAAACAAACAAACTTCCTAATCTAAATGTCATCTTAACCTTTCTTAACATCAACCCGAACCCATATAACAATAAAAATTACAATTTTTATATGATTATAGTATATACCTGGTGCGTCATTAAGGGTGACAGGTAAATTTTTAGTAGTAAACTTAATTTAAAATTTTATAATTATTAAATACATTATAAATGGCGCTAAGCAACGTGGGGCTCTAAGAATATGGGATTTTCATGAAATTTTCAAAAATGCTACAAAACATCATAAAATTAATAAAAATAAAAAAAAATTGCCGTGGAAACACATATGTTTTATAGCATCTGTGAAAATTTCATGAAAATCCCATATTTTTAGAGCCCCACGTTGTTTATCGCCATTTATAATGTATTTAATAATTATAAAATTTTAAATTTAAGATTCCTTCATTTTTGAATTGTAACTTTGACATTTTTTTACAATCTCAATCAAACACGTCTGTCAATTTTTTCAAAGTCAACTCTACATAATTTTTCCCTTTAAACAAACAAACTTCCTAATCTAAATGTCATCTTAACCTTTCTTAACATCAACCCGAACCCATATAACAAAAAAAATTACAATTTTTATATGATTATAGTATAAACCTGGTGCGTCATTAAGGGTGTCAGGTAAATTTTTAGTAGACAAAAGAACGAATTTCAGATCAAGTAAATAGAAAATAAATTTCACATTTTTGTTACTTCTATTCCTAAATATTCGTTTATATATAAACTAAGTGTCGCCCTTTAGCCCTCACCAAATTCATCTAAATGAAACCTACAACTGCTCTTCATGGATAAAAAGCTGCCGTCAGCAGTAGATTTTTTTTACGCAAATAGACGTTACAAATATGCTTTAACGCCTTAAATACCTGGAACAGGTCTTCCTAGAGCCTGTTTTCTCAGAAGCCTAGATCTTTTGGAATAAAACGTAGATGTAGGGTATACACAAAAGGTCGCATAGGTCCCAATGTGGTAAGGCCAACCGGACCAGCCGGCCACCGTTGTAATGTACAGGGTGGCCAAATAAGAATGCGAGGTACTGTATCTGGGAAACTATCCATCGTAGAGGCTTGCGGAAAAAAAAGTTATGACTAAAACGGCCAAGAGAAAAATCTGGAAAATATTTTCAAGCTTCTGTAATGGCCGCTAGGGGGCGTAACTGCAATCTTGAATCTAAGAAAGTGATGTTTCTGTGAATTCCGCTATATTAACCTAACAAACAAATAATTGATCTTTAAAGTAGAGGATAATCTGAATCTTTTTTGTTTGACAATTTTTGCTGTATCTCTAAAAATAAAGTGGTGGGGGGTATTCAAAGGTTTCAGTAAAAACACCCTGTATATTCGAAACGGCTGAGCCGATTTTAACAAACTTGGGCTAGTTGAAAAGAGTTATTCTTGGCCTACAAATGCTATAATATTTTAAGTTTTGATAGTTTCAGATGTAGCCGCTAGAGGGCTTTTTTAGACATTTCGATAGAAATGGTTAATTTTCTCAAAAAAATTAAATGCATTGGTATGATTTCTTTTTCATAAAAAAGTAGCTAAATGATGCCTAAACAAGCTCGCGAAAATTGCATCTTGATATCTTGTTCCTAACCTAAAATTTAGGCCAAAGAAAATTTTATATGGAAATCCCTTAAATTTTTATTTTTTAAACTAATTAATTCCTTTTATTATGTAAGTTGTCGCCCTAAAAAGGACCGATTTAAAAAAGAAAGGTTTTTAATGCACCCGTAAATGCTCGAAATGTTATCATATCTCTCTGGTCCTAGGTTGAGTCTGAAAATCAAGACAAGTTAAGTCTGGTGATCGCGCAGGCCATGGAAACAGGCTTCCTCTTCTAATCCAACGCTGTTATAATACTGCATTAATATGCTTTCGCACAATAATGGAGGCTTTTTTTTCAAATTCTTAGGACCGATGAAGCCACCTTTAAAATTTGCACAATATGCATTATTGGTCTGCAGAAAATCCGCATTGGTTGCGTGAAGTTCAGCATAAAGGACGTTGGAGTTTAAATGTATAGTGTGGCATACTGGAAGGCAGAATTATTGGGCCATATTTTTTTGAGTAATCCCTAAGCGGCAATATCTTTCTTGACTTTTTGGCCAATAAATTACCATTGTTATTGGAAGATGTGCCACTGGAAACACGCCAAACCTTGTTTTTGCAGTTGAATGGTTGCCCAGCTCATTATGCATATTAACATATTAATGCAGTATTACAACAGCGGTGGATTGGAAGAGGAAGTTCGTTTCCAAGGCCTGCGCGATCACCAGACTTAAATTGTTTTGATTTTCAGACTCAACCTACGACCAGAGAGATATGAAAAACCGGATTCGTAATGCATTACGTAACATACCGAGAGCCGAAATTGAAGCTGCAGGTTTGTCTACCCATGAGAGGCTTCAGCAATGCATAGAGCGTGATGATCAGCATTTAGAGCATTTGCAGGGGCACTAAAAACCTTTCTTTTTTAAATCGGTCCTTTTTAGGGCCACAACTTAGGAATTAATTAGTTTAAAAAATAAAAATTTAAGGGATTTCCGTATAAAATTTTCGTTCGTCTAAATTTTAGGTTAGGAACAAGATATGGAGAAGCGGTTTTCGCGAGCTTGTTTAGGCATCATTTAGCTACTGTTTCATGAAAAAGAAATCATACCAATGCATTTATTTTTTTTGAGAAAATTAACCATTTCTTCGAAATGTCGAAAAAAGCTCTCTAGCGGCGACATCTGAAACTAACAAAACTTCAAATATTATAGCATTTTTAGCCCAAGAATAGCTCTTTTCAAATAGCCCAAGTTTGTTAAAATCGGCTCAGCCGTTTCGAATATACAGGGTGTTTTTTACTGAAACCTTTGAATACCCCCCACCACTTTATTTTTAGAGATGCAGCAAAAATTGTCAAACAAAAAAGATTCAGATTATCCTCTACTTTAAAGATCATGTATTTTTTTGTTAGGTTAATATAGCGGAATTCACAGAAACATCACTTTCTTAGATTCAATATTGCTGTTACACCCCCTAGCGGCTATTTTAGAAACTTGAAAATATTTTCTCTTGGCCGTTTTAGTCATAACTTTTTTTTCCGCAAGCCTCTACGATGGATAGTTTCCCAGATACAGTACCTCGCATTCTTATTTGGCCACCCTGTACAATCTACAACGAAGCTTAATTTTGGAATATTTTGTAATACACGCAATTATATTTAGTGAATAATTGACCCTCCTTAGACAAAATATCCGCTTCATCCTCACACCCCTCGCTATCAATTAGGGCACTTTTCTTAAGGTTGATTTCTTTAATTTATCCATGTTGATTACTGTCCACTATGGAGGTCTTTGACTTCTTATCTTCTTTTACCAAATACAAGAAGTGACGAAATTCATCTTCGAAATAGTTTATGTCAATGTATGTTTGAACTGAATTTTTAATATATTTGGACGATATTTTTTAAAATTTTCCGGGGCCACTTGCGAGCGCACAGTCCGCATACTGTTGTGTTTCTTCTTCTCAACACTTCTGCTTTGATAAGATAATATTTTTTCTGATAATATTTATCAATATATTTGTACCGCAGAAACGATCTTATATTGTTCTCTATGGCATCAATAATAACATCAGCGCCGTTCAGTCTAGAACGTCAGGAGAAAATTCTAATCCTCCTGTTTTATTACATGGCTTTGACGGTTTTCATTTTTATTTGTAAATCCCTTCTGCTTAGACGACAATGTTTTCATATATTTGGTATTCTTTATTTACCACGTTTCTCTATTATATCTGCAAATAAAAGGAATTTTTGAAATAATCGAAATAACGCAGCTTGTCAAGTTTGTCAATTTAAATATATTTTATTTTATGGATTTATTTTCTTCTATATTTTTTCAATAAAATGTTACATCTTGGGAAAAAATAAAACGGACCCTTATTTTTTATAACCACTATACTATATTTGAAAATCAAGAGAGAGTAAATTCCCAGAATAAAAAGTAATTCGGTATGCAAAACTATAGTACAGTACGTGCGGTAAAACTTCAATATTTGTAATGCATTCTAAATTGTTTTTGTTAATTTCAATACAAAATTTATTAAATTTCTTGGACTATCACATTATTTTATGATCTTTTATTGTTACTACAGTAGGCCTAAGAGGATTAACGTGCGTCATAGGCGTAACCAGAATAGAAAATAGAATAGAAAAGAGTGCTGTAGTGAATGTGTACCACTATTTTAAACATCAAAATCCCTCAAACACTATTGACAGTGTAGTTGAAACAACATCTAAGGCAATGGGATATGGAAAATCTACAATATATAGAGTTCTAAAGGAGGAAAAATCAGGTGGAGTAACCTCACCAAAGCCGAAACCAGGTAGACCAAAACTATTAAAAGTCAACGTGGACGAGTTTTTTAAAAATGCTATTCGTAAGCTTGTTCACTCATTTTTTATAAACAAGCAAATACCAACTTTAGATAAAGTTTTGCAAGCCATTACGAATGATGTTGATTTACCCACAATAAGCCGGGATAAACTATGGAAAGTGTTACATGAGTTAAACTTTAAATTTGAAAAAATGGGCAGACACTCAATGCTAATTGATTCTGAAGAAATTGTATGTTGGAGAAGACAGTACCTCAGAAGAATACAACAAGTTAAAGCTCAAAATAAAAACATTTATTATTTAGATGAAACATGGGTTAATGAAGGACATTGTGTAGGAAGAGTTTGGAAAGACAAAAATATAAAATCATCCCATCAAGCTTTTCTAGAAGGATATACTACTGGTTTTAAGGAACCTATAGGAAAAGGTAAAAGATTAATTATTTGTCATATAGGCAGTACAAACGGTTTTTTTGAGAATGGTTTACTCTTATTTGAAACAAAAAAACCGTTGATTATCACGAAGAAATGAATGGAGACGTGTTTGAGGAATATTTTGAACAGATGATTCAATTCATACCAAAAGGATCGGTTATTGTAATGGACAATGCAAGTTACCACTCCAGATTACTTGAACCTTTACCAACCACTAAATGGAAAAAGGGTGAAATTGCAAAATGGTTATCTTCTAAAAATTTAGCCTTTGACAATACAATGCTGAGGGCAGAATTGTTAACTATTGCTAAAAAACATAAGCAAAATTATAAAAAATATAATATTGAGGAGATAGCCAAAAAACGAGAAATTGAAATCCTTCGTTTACTACCCTACCATTGTGAGCTGAATCCGATAGAATTAATATGGGCTCAAGTTAAAGGTTATGTTGCTCCTCATATTAATTTATAAATAATTGTAATTATCTGTACATATTATTACGAATTATGTTTATCTATCTAAAATTGGTAATCTAGGTATAAATAACTAAAACAAATTAAATATTTCTATTTCCATATTAATTTAATTTTGAAAACGCACGTCTATGGTTTACTGCCTTTAACACTGATAACTGCAAAACAGTTCTGGGAATTTACTCTCTCTTGATTTTCAAATATAGTATAGACAAAACAAGTCTAGTGGTTATAAAAATTCATTAATAAAAGATCTTACAGACTTCATAAAAACATTAAATATCTTAAAACCCACAAGATTTTCGGTATGTAAAGGTTATTCGTTTTTTACGTGAAAACTGTTAAGCAATACAAAAAAATAAAAATAGATTCAAATACCATGGGCGTAGAAAATGGTTGGGAAAATGAGACATACTCTTCGAACTGCACACCACTGGAACTAGACATGAAACATGATTTTTTACTAAAATATGTCTTTTTACGTTTAAAAACGACCTGCTAAATTTCAAATTAATATATTAATCCGTTTTAAAGTTTTTAAATAAAAACATTTATTTTTTTAACTTAACGCCCTGTATTTCGAAAAGTAATCGAGTTGGACCACTCATTCCTTATATCATTTTGTCCCAGGCGTTGTAAGTGTCGTTTGGAAACACCCTGTAACCCTAATAGTCCTAAGGACGTCCCTATTTGTTACAATTAATGTCCGAACGTCCCGGACCTGAAATCGTTGTCCATAGGACGTCCCATCCAGTACACTTTTCATCATTTCCACGAATGTCATTCCCATGGATGTCCCGAGGTAGAGTTATAAGAAAATGTCCTGTGAGGGCGTTCATGGGATGTCTACGACAGTACATATTTGTAGAAATCCTAATAACAACATCCTATGGACGTCCCAATCGATACATCTCATATGATGTACCTGTGAGGACGTTCATGGCATGTCCCAAATAGTACATGTAAAAAAAGCACTAAGAACAACATCCTATGGACGTCCGAATTGGTACATCTCATATGATGTCCATGTGAGGACGTTCATGGGACGCCTACGATAGTATATATTTTTAAAAGTCTTAATAACAACATCCTATGGACGTCCCAATTGGTACATCTGATATGATGTCCCTGTGAGGACATTCATGGTATGTCCCGAATAGTACATGTAAAAACAGCACTAAGAGCAACAGCCTATGGACGTCCCAATTGGTACATCTGATATGATGCCCCAAGAATAACATCCTATATACGTCCCAATTGATACATCTCATATGAAGTCCATGTGAGGATGTTCATGGCATGTCCCGAATAGTACATGTAAAAAAGGTTCCAAGATCAACATCCTATGGACGTCCCAATATTGGTACATCTCGTATGAAGTCCATGTGAGGATGTTCATGGCATGTCCCGAATAGTACATGTAAAAGAGCAACATCCTGTGGACGTCCCGAATGGGTCTTACATGCTGCCTAAGGATGGACGTCTATGGGATGTCCCTGATAGGTACACATAGGGAAGTAGAAAAAGATACTTTGAAACAAAAACCACTGAAAAAAATTTTTGTCAATGATATTTAATGGCATTCCCAGTCCCAGAAATCTAAGCAGAGAATACTAAAATAAATAAGCTGTATGGTACTTGTTTCACTATTTACATTTTTGTCATTGTCTTTTGAATTTTCGCAATGTTTTATTTTGATACTAATGATTAAAATGAATCGTTTTTTATTATAAACCAACGTCCATCAACTATTACTTCCTGCTTTTATTTTAAAATTCCCGCCATGTTTACATTATCTTACAATTTGGTCTTTTATCAAGTCATTTTGAGTTTGTCACGTTTTTCTAGATGAATTACGGTCGGTTGTTTTCTGATTACCAATAATCTGTGGAGTATAGTGTACAGGTGTGTATAATTATATAATATATATTTTATTTATTTATTAGCAGCAGGTACAAATTATTCAGACAACTATATGGTGCAGGATCAGGTCAACAAAATAAAAAAACGTCGGCATCATCTATTAAAGAAATGGAAGAGGGTATTAAGAGAATCCTAAGAAGAGCTGCCGAAAGGGCGATTGTCGAAGAAAAAAGACTGTGGCTATTAAATAATTTACTTTTGTTGTATTGTAACGTTTTTTATTTTAGATTGATAGTTAATGTTTTTTAAATAAATTTTATTCCAAAGACATTTCGAATATTTTTTTCTCCAAATATTTTATAAATATAGGTCCTTGAATGATGTCCTATGAACATCCTGAAAGGACGTCCTAGGGACACCTTGAAAGGATGTCCTAGGGACAACTTGAAAGGACGTCTTAGGGACATCCTAAAAAGGACGTCCCTAGTTGGTCCACAATTGGGATCCTACATATGTACAGTGGACGTACACAGTACCAAATTTGAATGTCCTATGGACACCATGGGAGGACGTCCTAGGGACATCCTGAAAGGACATCCCTAGTGGGTTCACAAGTGGGACATTTGTGCGTCCTATAGATGTCCTATGGACGTCTACAGTACCAAATTTGAATGTTCTATGGATACCATGAAAGGACGTCCTAGGGACATCCTAAAGGGACGTCTCTAATTAGTCCACAAGTGGGACATTTGTGTGTCCCAAAGACGTCCTATAGGCGTAAAAAGTACCAAATTTGAACGTCCTATGGACGTACTGAATGTCCCAACAGGACGTCCGGAGGACGTCCTTTGGACCTAATTGTGCTATTAGGGATGTAGCGGAAAATACCTCGAAAAATAAAAATAAATTTTTGGCACCTCTAATATACCAAGAGAGTTATTGTTTTATTGATAGCGCAACAATGATATTATAATCTTATAATATCCCGGTCAGGAATAAATGTATTTTGTTCCCACTTAACCTAATTTGCGATTTTATAGTGTCAATAGCGATATAAAAATTACAGTAAAACATTTATACAATATACCATTCCTCTTTCTGGCATTATCAAATTTGTTTTTACTTCGTTCCCTTAATCAACATGATTTAATGTGAGTCACGTATTGTTCAAAGAAGGGGACATATCTCTATTGTCTCCAACAATACACTGAATAGATAAAACATCAGCCTGAACTTCCTCCACTGTGACAGAGGAATCTTTTCTAACTTTTATTACGTCCATTTTCGGAGTTCCTCGTTCGTCCAACAGCTCCCAAGAGAAATTTTACGTTTCTACGTTTATTTTCTCCGCATCAAAAGACTTTTCGTAAATTTTCCTCAGTTAACGGAAATGGAAACATCATTGTAAAATGGAGTAACATCTTTTTTCAAATTTATTTACTTATGGCTTGACAGTTATTGCTTATTATTATTACCAAAGTTAAGATTAAAAAGATTTTTTTATTTCAGCTGTAAGGAGAATAAAATCAATATCCTGTACATTGTATTTGGTTTAATAAAAGTTTAGTATTTTGGATTCAACATGTTAGCATCTCGTGTACGATATTTATAGTAAGAGAGATGACAACCAAGATTTTTGTCTAATAGCATCTGCGTCTGAATATCAATTTTCATACTAAAAAAACCTGCTTCCTTGCATTTTTGTAGCATTTCGAAAATGTCAACAAATCTGACGTCACTGACCCCATAACAATATGTCTGAAATTGATCGTAAATAATTGAATACATTGCCCAGATGCTCATTTTTTCGTATTTTTAGCGTCAAAATAAAAATACGTTTTCTATGTTAAAAAATCTCAGCTTTTCGAATCCATTTTTTATTTTTTAATAACTTTGCTAAAACTCTCTAAAAAACATGCTTTTTTTTACGAGAAACAGCGATTTCACAGCAGAAATGGCCCCCCCCGCGACGGTTTTAGCCGGGCTGCTATAAAACATGGTTTTGGTTGTCATCTCTCTTACTATTAAAAAAATGTTGAGGTTCTGATGTGCCTAGAAATTGTTTTATTTAATTGATTCATTATGCTAGTAGAGGCGACGCCCCTTTTCAAGATGGCCACTTTGCAGACCACGCCCATTTTTCAATATGGCCGCACTGCAGACCACGCCCCCTTTTCTTGCGTCAGTCGTTATCTATTGCAGCCATATTGGCCTTGAAACTTAACCCCCCAGACAGTGGCAATAGACATCCTTACCAGTAAGTACATTGACACTAATTATAGGTGGCGCTACAATTTAGATTTCCCCATTTCCCATGTTAGATTGTTGGCAACCCTGTTGAGTTGACAACCCACTTTGGCAATCTTGTTGAGCTGGCAATCCAGTTTAGTTGGCAATTACAGATTCCTACATAGACTACAGATTCCTACGTAGAACCCTAAGTAGATTACAGATTCCGACACCCATTGACAGGTGGCGCTGCAATTTTGATAAAAAATGGCGACTGAGTGCGACTAGGCCATCTTGAAAAGGGGGCGTGGCCTACAGGGCGGACATCTTGAATAGCGGGCGTATCCTACAAGGCGGCCATCTTGAAAAAGTGGCGTGGCCTGCAATGCTATTGAGAAAATTTTCCCACGCCCAAGTGACCCATCCTCTACTTATGCTCAAGAAACATCTAGCCCAAAAGTAAGTAGAACTTATGGAGGTGAAATAATATTAAGAGTTGTAATATTGACGAGAGAATGAACTTAAGGTAGATAATATCAGTAAATTTACTAATAACGAAGTGAACTAACTGGCAACACACAATACACTTTTCATAACCTATACACAGAGGCAGGGTATAAAGGGATAAAGTGGAAAAATATTTCAGCGAATATTACATGTCAAAAGATCAAACAAGGAAATATGTATCTAAGTATTTTTGACTTTTAGAAAATTATTTTAAAGATATGATGTGTAAAAATTATTTGTGTACGATGATCAAATCTCGAAAAAATAAAATAGTTCCAAAAGGCTTAAGAGGAACTTGTACTAAAGTTGTAAATAAACAACATTTAAGACCTTCTGTTCGGTTTAGGAAATTCTTGAAACATTTTTATATAATACAAACAATTTGGAAATCCGAATAACCGCAAAATAAGTCGAAAATGGGTAAAATTTCGAAAATCCCGAAAAAATTTGAAAAAACTCAAAAATTAGTCTAAAAAAGTCAAAATAAGTCTAAAATATTATTTGCTCAACTATTATTAAAATAAACGATAGATTAGCCTTAATAATTTACAAAAGTAAAATTCTATCACTTCTTTTAATATATGTTTAAAAAGTTGTTTATTGAAGATAAGTTTTGGTGTAAATTGCATCTGATATTTTATACACTTAACATTACATCTTAAGCATACTGACATCCCCTTCCTGTATTTATACCCTCCATAATTTACGCTCTATAAAAGTAAAGGTATAATTAAATTTCACATCGCGAGAGTACACCCTATGCCAGGTGGAAATTATGTTTTGACTGATGGCTGTTGTTTCACTTATTAGAATTACTCGCTATGCTGATTATCAAAATAATTAAGATTAAATATAAATCTTTTTTTTAATCAACTTATAATATAATTAACCGTAATGGTTTTTGATGCAACAGAGAAAAGTAAAATGTCATTAATTTATAAAATAAAGCTTTTTTTCATCTCTACAAATGACAGAACAGCTAAAAAACTGTAAAAAAAGCTGTATGAGTGTGTACGAGCGGATAACATGTAATTATTGTTAGTGAAAAATCCAGGACATAATTAATATTTTCTGATGAACCTGTAATGGAACTCTGAGTGGATATGCGTACTGTAAAACAAAAATTACAGTTACTTAATGAGGTCCCATTTTATGGTTACTACCAATAATTCTCATTCTCACACTTTAATTCGGGGGGGGGGGGGGGAATATATAATTGCACTTTTGACAAATTCTTTTGACTTTGTGCCTACAAACTATAAAACTACAGATTTGCATTCTGCATTAGTTAAATCTTAAGCTTAATCGCGATAAAAAGATATACACGCACTTTGGATTTGGTACATTTTAACTTTTAACCTTACTCACTATAAAATGATACAATCGCACTTTGGAATAGTTACATTTAAACATACATATGGATTCATTTCGGAAGCTCATTGTGGTTTGTATTTTAATTTCTCTCTCTTTCCACTGGATTAAAACCACTTAGTTGTTAAAAAAGTTTTTTTATTGACGTTTCGGCTTTCCAGATCGAAAGCCGTTATCAAAATGACATAAAATAAATAAATTTATTAGAAACAGAACACTTGATAATCTTGCAAAAATATGACATCAACATAGTATACATAGAATAAGATTTTGAGATTGAAGATGTCAAAATCTGTTTCAATCATATTTTTGTGACGTTTCTGGGAACGAATTTTTTGAAAGGATAGCGCATTTGCATATTATAAGAGAATTTATACTTCGTCATAAATGAAGTTTTCTTATTAATATTATCATAAGAAAAAACCAGATAAAAACTTATGATACTATCCCGATATAGAGGGTATCCTTTTTGCAATTAATTCTTTTTGTAAAATAGGTATCCAAATTTTTGAAATATCAACCGAACAATTAGAAACACATTCGTTATTATTTAAGCATATCAATGCTGCTTCTTTAACTTTGCGGTTATAATTATTCGGTTCTTTTAATAATCTAGTTGAAAAATTCCATTGTATTTTATGACCAGAATCCCATGCATGTTCACATATTTTGGATTTTTCGAATTGTTTATTTTTAATGTACGATTGGTGTTCATTAAGTCTAATATGAAAAGGTCTAGATGTTTCTCCTATATAAAATTTATTACATTCGCATGGAATTTTGTAAATACAATTTTTTGTGTTTTGAATTTCATTAAAAGGTTTTGTATTTACTATTAAAGATTTTAATGTATTATTAGTTTGAAAAACTGTTTTTAAATTAAATTTATTGCCAATCCTTCTAATTTTTTCCGATAATTTTGGAATGTAAGGGATTTTTACTATATTTGAAAGAATTATTGGCGGGTTTAAATTTTGATCTTTAGTTTTGATGTTTCGGTAAAGTTCACGATTTATAAATTTACTTGGGTAGTTGTTCTTAATCAAGACAGATTTAACAAGTGATAATTCATTATTTAAGATATTGTCATTTGAACAAATTGTTTTTGCTCTATAGGAAAGAGATTTGACAATACCTCGTTTAACACAAATTGAGTGGTTTGAATTAAAATTTAGATATCTATTTGTATGTGTTTCTTTTCTAAAAACTGATGTATCAAAACAATTGTTGTTATTGTGTATTAGTACATCAAGAAACGGTAATTTTTTATTATTTTCAATTTCAATTGGAAATTTAATAGTAGGTTCCGAATTATTAATAGTATATAAAAATGTATCAATATTTTCGCTATCGTGTTGCCAAATTGCAAAGATATCATCTACATATCTAGACCAGACAGAAGGTCTTAAATTTTGTTTGTTTACAATTTCCATTTCAAAATTCTCCATGAAAATATCACACAATTTTGGTGATAAAGGAGAACCCATTGCCATGCCAAAATTTTGCTGATAAAAATCACTATTTAATTGAAAATATGTAGTTTTAATACATAGTTCCAATAATTCTAGAATTGCTGAGACGCTTAATTTAGTTCTATTTATTAATGTATTATCACTTGTCAACTTTTTTCTCACAAGATTAAGAGTTTTATCGACAGGAACATTTGGAAATAAACTGACTACATCAAAACTAACCATTATATCTGAATTTGTAATTTTGATTTTTGATAATTTTTCTAAAAAATGTTTTGAATTTTTGATAAAGGAATTAGCATTTCCTGATAACGGATCTATTATTTTAAGTAGAAATCTTGCTAAATTTTGACAAGGTGAATTTATAGAACTTATTATTGGTCTCAATGGTATTTGTTGTTTATGAATTTTGGGTAAACCATAAAAATGTGGAGGTTTACTATAATGAGAAGTAAGAGATCTTCGTTCTTTATCACTTAGGAATTTTTTATTTTTATATAAAGTTTTGTAAATTTTGTTTTCAATACTAGTAGTTGGATCTTTATTTAATTTTGAATAATTTTTAATCCAGTGGAAAGAGAGAGAGAAATTAAAATACAAACCACTATGAGCTTCCGAAATGAATTTTTTTTATTGTTTATTCATTTAAGGAGCCGAAATCAACGAAACCAAAACTATTCTAAATAGATTAACTCTCCAACTTACCAGATCTCTTGCTGAAAATCGTAACGAAACCTTAAAATACTAAATAACAAACCATTCGCCAGATGACCATTCCATTTGGAAAGTAACCAAAAAGTTCAAAAGACCGACTATAGCAATCCCACCAATAAGAAAATCTGATGAAAACTGGGCTCGAACCAATAACGATAAAGCGAATACATTCGCAGAACACCTTAACAGCGCCACTGCCAACTAATAACCCAAATTTCGACAAAGAAATATATGAGTGTCTCAATTCTTCGGGACAACTATCATTACCTTTAAGATCATTTACTCCAGCAGAAGTTTATAAAGAACTCAAACAAATCAACATACATGTTCTGGGTTTGGACAGACACTCTGTATACGGGCAACCCAGTCTTTGAAGAAGACACCCTATAGATTTCTCTGTTCTCGTTTAAGTGACATTGGACTTAAATCGAGCAATAATTTGTTCAGTGGACTGTATTTCTCTTTGCAGAAGACCCTATAAATGTCCCTGGTATTGACGAAGGTGGTTTAAAAAACACTCAACACTTTCTTGAACTGTGTATTAAATTTTAACACGAAATATTAGAGACTTAACAATTTAGATTTAAATTATTCTTCTGAACCCAATCAAAAACTACTTTGCATTGTTTTACGAAGCATAAAAAGTGTAAAAAAAATATTTTTACGTCGGCGTAGGCCGACGGAACTTAATTGAAGGCTCGCTTAAGACTGACGTTAAAACTTTTAAGATGTATCATGTGTGTTTCTAACTATGCCGGGAATATCACGTACGCCTGTTGCCATGCAGACAAAATGCATGTGTTCCGTTATGACGTAGTATGGTTCGATGGTTTCAGCCAATGATATTCTTTGTGGAGATTCTTTTGATGCTAACTGTACATTTCTCTAACATGTTTACTTCCGTATGTAGTGCGGATGAACCTTATTGTCTAACTGTATAGAGGCTAAATGTTTTTTATGCGAGCGAAATTATGTTTTATGTTTATGATATAGTAACGAAGTTTCTAGAGTTTGGCTGATTAAGAGCGCTTTGATACAAGGCCAACAACACATGGGCGTGCTATATTTATTTTATTTGAATATGTAGATGTAGATGTTCGATTTCAAACCACCAGGCTACGATCTCATAGTAGGAAGTATACTGAAACACCTCCCAAGCAAGGCACTCTACTATTCAGCAGTGTCACAGGATAGTTAACTATACATCAAGAATAGTCTAGAAGAAAAACAAATGTGTGCTGCAGTATTCCTCGATGTCCAGCAAGCTTCCAACAAGTTATGGCACCAATGCTTACTATATAAAGTCAAACTACAATTACCTGACCAGATTTACCGCATATTAAAATCCTACCTAAGCGACGGATATTTCCAGGTTCAATATAAAAACAGTTTATCCAACTACCATCCTATAATGTCCGGAGTCCCACAAGGAAGTGTCCTTGGCCCTTTCCTATACCTATTATTTACCGCAGATCGCCACTTTCGCAGACGATACTGCTATAATTTCCGCTAACCCAAATCATATCAAGCCTCATATAACCTCCAACAACTCCAAAACTGGCCGAATAAATGGAGAATTAAAGAAAACACAAGTAAATCTGCCCACATAACGTTTACCAAATGACACATCACCTGTACTCAAGTCAACATCAATAACATGCCAGTAAAAAATTAAGTTAAATATCTGGGACTTCATTTAGATAAAAAACTGACTTAGAAAACTCATATTAAGGCCAAAAAACAACAGCTCAACCTGAAAGTCAGACAAATGTATTCGCTTATTGGACGTAACTCACAATTATCTCTAGAAAACAAATTGTTGATATACAAGGGCATACTAAAGCCAATCTGGACCTACGGAACTGAACTATGGGGATGCAGTAAACCGTCAAATACTAAAATCCTACAGACGTTCCAATCCAAAACATTACGAATTATAAATAATGGTCCGTGGTATATCAGTAACCTGACACTGCATAACGATCTCAATATTGCATTCGTAAATGAAATAATTAAGAAGTCAGCAATCAAGAGTAAGGACCGCAGCATAAACCATACTAATGAAGCAATCACCAACTTGTACAATGCTCCTCTAGAGAACAGAAGACTCAAGAGAACCTGGCCAGAGGATCTCGCTGTAGAGTAAAGTCAAAGTAGTTGTGGCTCGTGGTCACAGACAAAGTTTTTAACCACGAGTGCTACCAATTTCGTCAACCATCTGAAAATTCAACCTCCATCAGGATAAACGGTGAGATCTATCCAACTCACAGAAAACAAGCTCAGTTATTATTGTCATAAATTTTGTAAAGATACTCTTAAAACATATTTTTTTATCCTATTTAATTTTTTTAAATATAGTCATAATAATTCTAGCCTTCAGCTATATTATTCTTTATTTACTTGAAAGCCTTCAGCTCTTGTACATTTTGTTTTAGTATTAACAAATAACATTAAATTTTTATGGTGTTTGATTTCCTCAAGGTTCTCAGATAAATTGATCAATTATTATTATATTTAATTTAAAGTTAATTATTTTCAACGGCACAGATATTTTTTTTTCTTTGTTTTCAGGCATGTTTCTATTTTTAAATAAAAGAAAATTTCAAATGTGATAGCGCCCTCAGGGAAATAACTCAAAGTATAGCCGATTCTCGCCCTGAAAGCTCTTCATTATCTAGCCTAAGAAACTTGAAAACGGGCACTATTTTATTCTTAATTGTGAGCCAGAAATTAAAATTTAAACAACTTAAGCAAGTTTATCGTTACAAAATATCAACAATTATTTTGTTATTAAAATTTTTTCACTTGTGTTTCGTTAGATTTTAAAAATATTGTTTTTGGCGTAGATAATGTTTCTTATTTTTTTCATTTTTTGCCGCCTCCGGGAAAGTGCCGCCATAGGGCCTAGTTCGCCTAATGGGTGCGCCGGCCCTGGCTGTTGTAAAGATTAACGACAAATGGTTTGACCTTTTTCCTGATATCCTATCACAAATAAGTGAAACGCAATCTGGTGATGAAAAATCGCAACCACAAAGTCAATACGAAAAAGAGGAAACTGAAGAAACTGGGTATTTAAACACATTATTGGACTTTGCAGATCCTCATTATTTTTAATTTCACTTTACCTATTATTTTTTTATATATACAGGGTGTTTCATTACTAATTGGAAATATTTTAACTGTAGAATCCTGAGCTTAAAATATGAAGATTTCTCCCAAATCACTTCAATAAAATGTGTCTCCTGTCTGAGTTACAGGGTGTTTTATTTAAAGATTTGAAAATGATTTTCGACCATTACTTTAAAACTATTTAACGCATTATTGTCATACTTGGCGGTAAGTCTAGGTACTATACACCCTGCTAAATTATGTTAAATAAACGTTTCTGGCTACTACCAAAGGCGGACGACAGGGGCAAGTGACTGATTGATCCTTTCCAAATTCTACGTCACTGGGGGAATTGCAATTTTATCACGATTTTTGGTTTCTCCAATACTTTCTACGTAAATATCGTACTCTTTCTTCATAACGATAAAGTCATTATTTTTCGAGATATCTTAAGTTAAACATGAAGCTGCACAATTATTTTGATTTTAATATGTATTAATTATGTCGGTGTTTTGGGTCATTGGATTGCATTTATTACACAAATGAACCTTTAATCCGTATTAACAAAAAGAAAACAATCTTATTTGTCGATATTTCTTGAAACGAATAAAAACATTAAATTATTAAAAACAAATTGTGGTTCTGAAAATGTTATAATCTAAATAAAAGAACAATGTTAATAACAAGAAAATATTAAAATGCATATGAACAAAACTTAAAAAGCTTTTATAACAAATGTTCAATATGACCCCCGTTGACCTCAATAAGTTTATCCATTCTTTCGCTGAACGATCTTCTAACTTTAAAAAATATGTTTGGCTGATTGGCAATAAAATTAGCGGAATTTACAATTTGCTGCCAAAGTTCCTCACGAGTATTTATTGCTTGGGAGTATACTAGTGATATCATATGTCCCCAGAAATAGAAATCTAAGGGATTACCGTCGGGAGTTCTAGGCGGCCACGGAACTTCACTACCTCTGCCAATCCAACGATGAGGAAATAGATGATCGAGATAGTTCCGCACTATTAGACGATAATGAGGTTGTGCTCCATCCTGCATGAACCACATATCTCTCCTTCGATTAAGTGGCAGTTCCTCTAGATAATCGAACAGTGTAGTTTGTAAAAATTGTAAATACGAGTTACCATTCAAATTTGCTGGTAATTCATAAGGACCCAACAAATTATCTCGAAATATACCGCACCATACATTAATCTTAAATTCGTGTTGAAAATGTGATTCTCGGAATAGATGGGGATTTTCAATATCCCAATAGTGACTGTTTCTCCAGTTGAAAACTCCTCTACGTGTAAATGTGGCCTCATCAGTAAACATTATTTTTTCAATAAAATTACGATTTTCATTTTTTTTATTTATGATCCAATGAGCAAAATTAATTCGTACATGATAATCTCTAGGCAATAAATTCTGTACCGGTGTAAAGTGGTAAGGTCGTAAATTTTCTTTTTTCAGTATTCTAAAAACTGAAGTGTGGCTTAATCCAGTCATTGCTGCTAAACGCCGAGTGCTTAGTTCGGGATTATCAGCAATTCGCACTAAAATATCATCCTCCTGATCCACAGTTAATATTTTCGGTCGTCCCATACCACTGTTACGCCTAAATTGTCCAGTTTCTCCTAATCGACTAAAAACATTACTGAAAGTCTGGCGATTGGGTTGAACTCTGTTTGGATACATTTCTTGATATCTTCGAGCAGCAGCAAGGCAGGAATAATTTTCGTTTACATAAACACAGAGCATGTCTCGCATTTCAAGATTAGAAAAATTATTGTGCCGCGGCATTTCCACTTAATCGACTTTTTAAATTTTACAATAATCACAATCTTAAAAGCGACAGTAACAATAATTAACAGCAATGACAGCAACCTACTAGATCGAAACAATTGAGTCAGACCAGAGCCAACTATACAAAATCTAAGCCTTTTTTCAATGCACTTTAATACCACGACCGCATGTAATGTCAATGATATGGAAAAAATGATTAAAGTAATGGTCGAAAATCATTTTCAAATCTTTAAATAAAACACCCTTTAACTCAGACAGGAGACACATTTTATTTAAGTGATTTGGGAGAAATCTTCATATTTTAAGCTCAGGATTCTACAGTTAAAATATTTCCAATTAGTAATGAAACACCCTGTATATACTTTTGCAGAATAAACTTCATGCCGTGCAACAAATATGCTTTTTGTACGTGTATCACACAACATTTTTGCTACGATCAAATTAAATCTGTTTTTATTTCAAATTTTATTGAATAGTATTTTAGAATACAAGAAATATTACAAAAACTTATGAATAGTTCTAACAATAAAATGAACAGTTATATCATTTAACTTTCAACTAACGATAATTTCCTTAAAATAGTTATTTACTTTCACCGACTTTAGATTTTGATAGAGCAAAAAGTAAGCCTAGGGTTTGATGTGCCCCTCCGTACCTCTTCGGGAACACCTTCAAAATAGGATTCAAAATATGAAAATTTTGAAGTTTAAAATGACATTGAATTTAAAGTAGACATAGTGAATGACGATTTTGGTCAAAGTGAGTAGACTGTGGCTGTGTTGATTGAAATAGAAACTGTCAATCTAAACTTTAATTAATACTTTCATTACAATTTTTTCGGTCTATGACAATGCTAGAAAACCATTCTCAACTGGTTATTATTACAAATAAAAACTCTAATAATTATTTTAGCGACTAAAGTTTGCAATCAAATACTATTAAACGAGCAAGGTTTGTATGTGAGTGTGTATGTGTGTCCAGAGGATCTCGAAATCCACTCGTCAGAATTCAATGAAACTTTCAGGGTAGACTAATTCCTATCTAAATCGACAGAAAATGTAGGTCTCATGTCTGTGAAAATTCGATCTTCCGAGATATTTACAAGAAAAGTTAAGCTTTTAGTTTTATTTCCTAGCAACGGCAACTTGTTTCTATAGTAATATACTATAAAGGAGAGAGGATATAACGTCACATTCCATAGGCGTACTTTGCAAAATAAGTTTCTATAATATAAATAAGGTCACAGCATATAAAATATATATACCCACTTCGTAGATTAAATTTTGAAGTTATATTATTTACAAAAAATAAAAATAAACCTTATGCATCTGACACTTTAACATTGAACGAATTAAATTTAACCAATAAATAACAAGGAGGATTATATGTTGGGATTAAACTGTTTTTAATCTCTTGGCATTAAAAGTAACGCTTCAGTACTTACCTAAACTCAAAGATTAAAAAAAAAGTTAGTTCAAGAACTATCTATAAAAGTCACTGTCTTCACTAAAACTACTGGTATCACTATAATTATCTTTTCTGAGGTTTATTATTATAGGTTCTATTAAATTATCCATTGATAGAGGATATACTTTCCTAAATGAATTTTCCACCTTTTTAACATGATCAATGCATTTTCCCCAATGTTCTCTATTTACATCTGAAAATGCCTTCAAAAACAAATTTCGCACATCAGGAAATTTAAATGTTTTATTGGTTTGAGAAACATAACCTTTTAATAATTGTGACCAGATCAGTTCAATGGGATTTAACTCTGCGTGGTACGGAGGCAATCTGAGAATTTTAATTAGTTTTTCTCTGGCCATCTCATCTATAATATATTTTTTGAATTTTGAATTTGAATTACTAATAATTCTTCCTTCAAGGATTTAGGAGGACTGATAATATTTTTAGAATGAAGCCATTTTGAAATAAATATTATTACAAAATTCCGAATCAATTAAAATACATACGATACGGCTATGAATAAATAAAGTCTGACTTATCTGTCAAAATAACAGGTTAATTACAGTAAAAACCATGGAAACAAGATTAAATCTAGACAAAAACTATATTAGGTCGATCAGATGTATTAAAATTTAAATTTTAACTAAAAATAAGCATTGAAGGATGAGGTGAAAATAAAATTTC
Source organism: Crepidodera aurea (assembly GCA_949320105.2). Classification (NCBI taxonomy): domain Eukaryota; kingdom Metazoa; phylum Arthropoda; class Insecta; order Coleoptera; family Chrysomelidae; genus Crepidodera; species Crepidodera aurea. The sequence continues at coordinate 9,069,318 of OX439480.2, forward strand.
TACCTCTTGAACCTGTACTACGTTCTGCAAATTAAATACTGCACTCCTTTCTTCTGTATAGTATAGTAGTAAAAAGGTTTGACTTTATTTAATTTCTGGCGTTTAAATCTGAAAGAATTCAATTTTAAGTTTGCCGCTTTTTATCCATAATGACCTACAAATTTTGACAACTACTGACACGCACATCTCTGGTTAATTGTTAAGAAAACCGGACCGGACCGGACCGGCTGGGATTTTCATGAAATTTTCGCAGATGCTATAAAACATGATAAAATCAATATACTTAGCAATAGAAATTTTTGCGCGGAAAAATATTTTTCACATTTTTTTATTCTACAAATGCCCAAGTAGCAATTTATAACCAGAATAAACCTGAAAAGTATAAAAAAGAAAAGGTTCATTTGACGGACATAAATAATTTGCTTGTCAAATGACAGCCATCTCATAAATTCTAAGTTGAAAATACAACGTTGCCAATTCAATTTATATTTATAGGAACGTTGAGTAACACTGTTAAAATGGACACTTGTCAAAATGTGACACCTGTCAAAACGTGACAACTGTTAAAATGTGATACGTGTCAGAATGTTACAACTGTCAAAATGAACAAATGTCAAAATATGACACCTGTCAGAATGTAACAAATGTCAAATGTCACACGTATCGTACTTTTCTTTATTTATTACACAGATCTAACCTAACCTAAAGCTAATCTTTTTTTTTTGGCGGGTGGTAATGCTTTATGCACATCGGGTAAAGGTTCTTCCCTTCCCCGATAGTGTGAGACTACCCCTTATGGTTACTCACTAAAACCACCCCACTGAAACCACTATGCCCTACACGCTGCTGTTGCCAAGCCAAGACCAAGCGTCAGTAGATGTTGCCCTAAAAGGGTGAAATCTCCAGAAACTAGGCAACTTTTAATGCATTTAACTAACCTCTGTGACAAGCAGTTGATAAACGTCAACAACACCTGCAGCAAATTGAAAATTAACACTGACAGCTTTTTTTAATTTTCCCGCCTACTTTCAAGCCAATCGCCAATCAACTTTCTATTTATCTACCTTTCTGTAGTTCAAGTAGATGTCGCCCACTCCGTAATTTTCACGAATTAATTAATAATTTGTCAGGTTATAAGTATACTTAAATTATATACTCATTGGACTGCTTAAAAATGTAGATTTGAATATTAAGAGCGAAAGCTCGGTGACCAGATATTAAAAATTTATAGTATGCAGTAATTATATAAACATTTAATACTTATTGTTTTTTCAGGTCTATTATCGTAAATCATGATTTATGAATTTAAAACCATTACCGAACTACAATATCGGAAATTATCGCATGTTCCAATGTAATATACATGACAAGAGTTTTACATACTATTATTAACAAAACGTTTAAATCGATATTTATATTTTTATTTTCTTTTTTCCGTTAACAAATTCTCGTTGAATTTTCCGTTAAATAAATTTAAATGATTTCTAGTCATGCAAGCCGTTCAAATGGCGACGGGTTCGAAGGAAATTTGAATGAAAGGAAAATTTCCCAGTAACGCCTCAAAACAGGGTTTTACAAGTAAGCAGATATTAATTTTTAGGACCGATTCTACATAAAAATATTTCTCCACGGCCACTACTGAATGTAGTTATTCTGAAACTACTTATAATAACAGAAAAGAAACATTCTCGCTCTTGAGATTGAAAGAAAATTCTGAAACATTTGTCTCTTATGTATTTTATATGTATTACATTCTATCACTAGAGATAGAATCTGTATTCTGTGATTATTTAAAAAAATAAGGTTTGCCATGAATGTCAAATTAACTGTCAGTATTAGTTGACGTGGTCTTAATATTGGTTTGTAAAAACTTTTAATTTATTTAAAAGGAGAAGAAAATCAAACGATTCAGATGTAGAATTTGAAAATACTCCTCCAGAAATAAAAAAATATGCCGATAATATAACTCAAAATTTGCTACCGCAAAAATCCAAGCTGGAATATAAAAATACTACCTACACAATGTTGAGAGATTGAGGTTTCATTTTACTAGATTTAATTTCTACTTTCTGTGGCCGTGGAGAAAGTACAGTCTGTTACTCTGTTGGAATGAAAATCCGACACTCGTGGTTCCTCACGCTCGCATTTGCTCGCGTTCGGAATCCTCCACTCGTGTCGAATTCTCATTCCAACCTTGTTACAGAATATACTATTCTCCTAACTGGGATACGGGCTTGTGAAGAGGGCATCAAAAATTAAACCACGCGTCAAAGCCTTTCTTTATACTCTCTTCTTTTAGACAAGCGTCGAAACATTTTTTCACAATACCAGAAAAATCTGTTCTGATAATTGTTGCGTGATCATTCTCCGGACTGTTGTGAGAGAAAAATTACAAAGAAAAAAGTCTGATTAGGCGAATATATCTTAAGAAAAACAAGATATTGTTTTATTAAAAAGGTGTTATGCCAAATATGCCAAAACTGGCGATGGCATAAAGTTGATGATATTTTGAAATACACACCTAAGAAGGAAAATTAGAACCCCCCAGAGATAATTATAGAATAATTGCTAGTCAAAAATGTAATTGGAAAAACTGTTGAAATGTTTTTTCATATAAAAAAGTTAATTTTTAGGTTTTTTATATTTTTAAAGCAGAAAATTATTTATAGAATTACTAATTTGTCATTTTTAAATGCATTTGTGTTATATATTTTTTCTTCTTGTGAATTAAGTGATATTAACATTGAAATGTCATCCGCTGTATTCCAAAGCTTTCAAGATTGCTAGTAATTCTCGTCCGTATAGTGTATTGTAACAGACAAAATCAACTAAGATGTGTGGGAAACAGACAAAGGATGCAAGAAACACGTTTAATCAAAATGATGTATGAGGTAATTCATTCATCTCTTGTACAACCGAGCCATCCTAATTAATTCTGATCTTTAGATTTATTTAATGGAAGTCTTACATGATAGCACTTCTTGATAATATTAGTGACCACATGCCACTAAATTAAATTCGAAAAAAATTTCTTTTTCCTCTTGGGTGCCATTGTAGCATCATAGCCTTTGTTACTACTTCTGGTCCTTGCCTCCATATATGTACAAGCCACTTGATTCTTTCAGATTAAATTTTCTTTATTATATCTCCATTCAGTTCTTCAGTGCACTATGCACGTAGATTCGCCAACTAGAATCACCAAAACATCATCTACAATTATAGATTACATAGTCTCCGATTTTAAACCCGCTGATGTTGAGCACCAAGTAATTAGCTCAGGTCTTTCGGACCATGAAGTAGTTTTTGCCAATTTTCTCTTAGCGTAATTTTGAAAAATTTTATAACTCAGATAACCCCCTAATATTAAACTATATCAACAGCTATAGAATATTGTATCGGGAAATTGTCAAATCTACTAAGAAAAATTATCATAAAAATTGTATCTCAAGAGCTAAAAACACTTCCAAAGAAACCTGCTCTATTATAAATGACTTAAGAAATAAAACCCGTTCTTCAAACAGTGTTAATCCTGATCAACTAAACAATTATTTTGTTAATTTAAGTAATAATATCAGCTCTAACATAGATCCCTGTCAGGATGCTCTCTCCTTCCTCCTACCTACTAAAAGGATCACTAATAGTTTCTTCCTAGGACCTGTAGATAAGCACGAACCAGTGCAAACCACAAACACCATTCAAAATGAATCCTTCGAATCTGATATCTTTCCGAACTCTCTAAAAACAGCTATAATAATCCCACTTCATAACGGTGGCGAGAAAACCGAAACCTGTAACCACAGACCTATTGCTTTATTACCTACCTTATCGAAGAAAGGCTAGTGAAAAATCGCCTACTGCCCTTTCTTTCCAAACAAAACATCCTAACACCTCATCAGTATGGTTTCCTACCTAAAAAATGCACTAGTGACGCAATATTTCTTAATGAAATATATACTTCACTTAATGATACACTTTTCACAGCTTCAGTATTTTATGACCTCACAAAGGCCTCTGATTATGTTAATCATGAAATTTTAATTAAGAAACTACAAATTTGTGGCGTACGGGGTTCTCCTTTGCAAAGGTTTAAAACTTACCTAGAAAATAGAAATCAAGAGGTGCGTCCTAATGGTGAGGATTCTTCAAATGTGCCAATTAGCAGTGGAGTACATCAAGGTTCAGTGTTAGGTCCAATTCTATTTTTATTAATCATCAACGATATCACAGACTTAAAAATAAGTGGAAGAATAACGTTATTTGCCGATGACACGAGTGTAACTTGGAGTAGTTCTGATATACAGACATTACAATCTAGCATAAACAAAGATCTAGTAACTATTGAGTCCTGGTCTGACTCGAATGGGCTTTGTTTGAACACCAGTAAAACCGTACAAAGGTACTTTACAGCATATAAATCTAAGCAATAATCCGATTCTAACGGTGAACGCAGTTAAGTTTTTAGGTCTTTATATAGACAAATTCCTAAAATGGTCCACTCATATTGATACCTTGACAAAAAAATTATCTTCTGCATGTTTTGCCATTAAAACTGTTTCTAAAGAGCTAACCCCTATTAATGACCTACTTTTCCTTATTCGAATCTCATCTTCGCTATGGTTTGCTGTTCTGGGGTTCTTTTAGCTTATACCACTTCGAATCTATTTTAAAATTACAAAAAAGAGTAATTCGTTATGTATTTAATTTAAGTGGCAGGGCACACTGTGAAAATTACTTTAAAAATTTCAAAATTCTAACCCTTCCTGCTCTATTTACCTTTGAATCCGTCTGCTTAGTTCGCAAGCAGATTCAAAAGTTATCGGAAAGACCAACTCATAGATATCCTACAAGAAATTTAGATACTGATGTTTATTTAACTATTCCCATCTCTTACATTTTCTTCAAGAAAGACCATTTTACACAGTGGCAGAATTCTACAACGTACCTCTCTCTCTCTCTCTCGTTAGTCTTTCCTTAACTTATCTTCTTCTATTTTCGTCATGATTGTTTCTGCTACATTATGGGCCTTATTATTGTTCTGTATATGCTCTTCTTTGTTTGTTTAGTTAATATTTTGCTTTTTAATTGATTTTTATTAGCTTGGTACGCTCTGTTTCCCCTTAATTGTTTAGGATTACATCCAGGCATCTGAAGTTTTGTATTGTTTTACCAAATCTCATTATTTTAGTTTTTTCACATTAATTTTTAGTCCCAACTGCATCCCTTCTTCTTCAATCTCCTTTCATTTGTTCCATGATTTTCCTTTTTTGTCACTAATGTCATCTCCACATGCAGTTAATTGACTTCATAGTATTCTCAGATTTCTCTTTTTTGTCTTTCTTAAAACGAATTCTACAGCCAGATTGAACAACGTAGCTGACAGCTGACAGTGAGTCTCCTTGTCTTACACAATAATAATATTAATAATAAATATGTTACGTATATAATATATAATTCCATCACTATATTAAGAACTTCTACAAAACAGCCTGTATTTATCACTCCCTTATTTCTCAATATAGATTTCCGATAAGACAGGATGAGCCTCAGAACTTCCATTATCCCTTACTAAAACTTGAGAATGTTTTGTTTGAACTCTAATAGCGAAAGTTTGAAGTTCAAATTGAAATGTCAGCACTGCTACTTTGATTATTAGTATCTATAAATATTGTTTTTGGAAAGTTATTTGCATTTTGTTTATCTCTCATAAGCAATAGAGACCCACTCAAACAAATTTAATTCTTCTTATTCCTATAGATTTTATTATTAACATCATATCGTTAAAATATATAATAATTAGTAAAACAACCTAACAACATATAAGAAAATTATTCTGTAAATTACACTGAGATTTCCACCACCAGTTTTCCCAATGATTGTAAGATTTAAAACACAACAAAAATTTGAAAATAATATTTATTAACTTTAATCAAAATCACCACAGTTTGTAATAGCAATAAGTTCCAAAGGACATTTAACCTGAGTGTACGTTACACCAGGATTGGGAACACCTTCCATCCACAAAAATCTCCATCTGCATCCTTCTTGCAGGACCTCGGGTAATTCGCTACATTCTTCTATGGTGTGCACGCCTCCGTATCTGTCACCCCATCCATTTTCAGATGCGTTCCATTGTACTTGACAACCGATATTGCCGAGTCCAACACCTCCTCCAGGCATTTGAATATCGAATTGGTTAGATACTAAATCAGCTCCAGTGTTAATGGTTTGTACTAACATCTGTTTGCCAGACAATTCTCCTTGGAATTTCAAGAGGTAGCATTCGCAGCAGTGGGAGTAATCAATACTTCCTGTAAGTATATGAATCATTAATTTCTGTAGACGTTTCAACATGTAAGATATCCAGAATATCCTAAAAGTCCGAACTTTAGCTTGTTGTGGTTTGTCAGTAGCTTAAAATCCTTCCAATATTAAGGATTGCTGTCTCTTAGACACAATTAGGGTTTTGCAATTAATTGAATCACTTTTTAGATACATCAGTGTATATCAGGAGGTAGAAAAGCATTTTTTTACTTAAACTAGCAGTCCTACAGATCTAGACAAAACATAGTAATGAAGAAATCAAGTAGCATTCTCAGCAGTGGGAATAATCATCAAGAATTATTTTCTATTCTTTCAGATAAAGACTTTTGGACAGAAAAAACTTTCTATAAAAAAAATTCTACATGGATTGGTAATTGAAAATGAAAACTAGATGATTTCAAGCTAAGTAAAAGTTATTTAAGATATGCACTCTAGGGCGACAATTAGGATCAAAATAATAATAAATATTTATCAAATTCTTTATTTATTTTAGTCTAAATCACCACAGTTCGTAATAGCAATGATTTCTAAAGGACATTTGACCTGCTTAAAGGTTACAGCAGGATTTGAAACGCCTTCCAAAAACTCAAATCTCCATCTGCAACCTTCTTGCAATTGAGCGGGTAAAGCGTTACATCCTTCTATTGTCTGAACACCCCCGTATCTATCACCCCAACCGTCTTCAGGTGCATTCCATTGTACTTTACAGCCTATATTGAAGATACCAACACCGCCTCCAGGAAGTTGAAGGTCGAATTGATTGGAGACTAAGTCAGATCCTGTATTAACTGTTTGAACCAGAAACTGTTTGCCTGCTAACTGGTCTTTGAAGCTTAAGAGGTAACATTCGCAGCAATGGGTGACATCAGTACTTCCTGTAAGTATTTCAGGCCGTTCAAAATCAAAATTATTACAGATATGGCTATCACTCAACAGGGGATGTAAGTTAGAAATAGTAAGAAAACAATGGCGAATCACTAAGAGTAATTTATCTAGTAAGCTCCTCTACATTGCCTATCAGATTCGGTAGTAAACTGTAGGGCCCATATGGCTGTATGTATGCAGAGTGGAGGGCAGTGACTACTTGAATGGTAGGTATATGAAGAGGAAGATATAAAACACAACTATCAGCTCAAATTTGGTCAAACGTTATTTAGTCTATTATTAATTGATCGTACACTCAGGAAGCACCCGCATCTACTAACTCCTCTACTAGCATTTCTGCAATACCAATACATTCGTTAATTTGACTTGGGTATTGTTAAAAAATACGTCCTCCATAAACAAAAATCTGAAAATACTTTACCTACGAAAGAAACGGCAGCGAACCCATATGAAAGAGTAGAATTTACAACAATTGGTTGTTGGTTACTGCAAGTAAAAGCATTTCCTCGGTTTGGATTGCAGACGGAGTTTCCATTATTTTCCTTTGTACTGTTAGTAACCCCATCTATCTGACAAGACCTTACGGGAAATCCATTTTTTGTGTGAACAATAGCATCCCAGTTGCAAGAACCTCCACAACAGTCCCAGTATCGTGTGGTTATCGCTTCACCAGATAAACCTCCGGGAATGGGAATTATTTCTGGAGAAGGTTCCCTAAGGGATGTGCTCGCTGAAAGGACAAGTTAGTTTTTGGTAAAATTGATAATTAAATTCTTTTTAAAACAACCAAGACCGTCAAGGGTAATTTGTCCGGTAAGTCATTTGTTTTTCCGTTCAAACTCGGCGTTAAACTGTAAGGACTGATATATCTTGTACCTAGTTGGTTTTTTTAGCACTATTTGTTTGTATATAATTATTTGTTTTAGTTCTAGTATCATAATGATGATCAGGTGTATGCAAGTAAGTGCGATTTTGAAATAAATGAACAATTAACCTAAAAAGATATAGCTGCCTCAAAGATGTTACATTTGCTTCTTTAAAACTTAGATTTTTATAATACATAATTTTTAAATTTTTTCTTTGTAGGATTTCGACGTGTTCTAGATGACTTTGCATTGTTCCTCCCCAATTTAAGATGGCATATCTAAGACGCGATTCCACAAGAGCATGGTAAATCATTTTAAGGGCGGGGTCTTCCTGTGTATAAAATCCTATGCTGCAGACCAAAAGTTAAATCGACTGATTTCCGAATGTAATGGGATTTAAAATATAATTTTCAGACAAATTAAAGATAAAGGTCTAACTTAGGTAGTCTTACTATTTTTAATCGATAAATTTATTATTTTCTATGAAAACGACAGCTTTAAAATCATCCAATTTTTTTAACCTTAAAAGTGGCATTTAACAATCTGTATATCCTAGATTCTGAAAAAATAAGAAAAATAAACATTAACTTGACCTAAGTTAAACCTTTATCTACAATGTGGTTTAATCAGAATACATCAAAATACTTTAATATATGAAATCAGTCGATTTGAATTTTTTTTAGGCACTTCGAATTAAATTGATAGTTTGTTCAAAAAATGGCGATTAACACTTCTTAGTCCATAAGTACGAAGTATATATGTATATAATTATATATAGATCATATAGGTTTTAACACTGCAAGAAAGATGGTGCCCTAAGCAAATCTACTTTGCACCGCATGCAAATGGATCAGCTGGTATGTTTAGCGGGGTCATACCATAATTAGCCCAGTTGTCAGAGACTTTAACCTCTCATAAAATGTGATATCGCTTTAAAAGGTGTAGAAAACGATAAAAAAAATCTTTGCTGCTCTAAAGTGTATGCTAAATTCGAAAAACTAAAGAGCAGAAAATTTTACTATTATTTATATTTCAGATAACATTTGTTCATTTTAAATTTTATTTTAATGTAATAAACTTAAATATTTCTTTTCAAATTATATTGTTAATTTTATATTTTGTTTGTTAACTGTTTTATTTTATTCATTGAATTGTTTTCATTATTCTAGAATAAATTATTGATATTTTGCAAACTATAAACGTCACTAATATTCTATCGACGGTTTACTGGTATGTTGATACTTAATAGCAAATTTTATCTCAAACTATAAAAATGCCATTTTTGATTTTACTGTACAACTCAAGAAAATCAATAAACCCTGATTTTTTTTATCTCTAATTTTTCCAAAAAATTCAATTTTTTTCCCATTTCATCGTATTCCTATCTGTTATGGTTTAGAATATAGCAATGTTGGCACATAATAAAAGAAACATGAACTCAAAACACAAAAATAAGAACGCTGCAATTGTATTATTGTCTTTGTAAATAAAATTTTCTTATTTGGTTTGTCATTTTTATATTTATGCAATTTTTTTATTCTCATAAACATTTAAAAAACTTTAATCAGAAAGAAACACTCTAAGTACGCAATAAAACTTTAAAATATACGTACCTATACGAATTTAATAATATATTATGAATTTAAATTTTCGCGGGAACTCACAGCTATTGGTTGAAACAGTTCATTTGGCAACGTGGGTTAGCTAGAGTTGACGAGATTTTAGAGCATTTATATTTGCATATTTTTTATTACTCTGAACTCGAGATGCTTGTTGCGCATGTCGTTTAACTGTCATAACGCGGGAATTTTTAAAAATAATTCAAAATTATTTGTGTCGATATGTTATCTATCCATTAGAATAAAAATATATAAAGTATTTTAGAAAAGAATTGGAGGTAATATTATAAAGTAAACGATAAGAATATATATATATATATATATATATATTCAAAATAAATGATATTTTGTATGACTTTCATAATAAATTAATTTTTACTTTTTAATAGTTAGTATGTGTAGGAATCATGATTTTTCTTAATCAGTTATAATCACTACTAAATTGTCAATATTTCAAATTATTACTTTCCATGGAACACTTATTTATCAAATTAAAAAAATGTAATAATTTTGTGTATAGACCAATATAATGAAAAAATTAAATATGCGAATTTTGTCATGAAAATCGGTATATGGGGTTAAAATAATATTCTGAACAACTTTTTCTAATGTTTTTCGATATCTCTAACGCGAAGCAAAATATCGAGAGTTTGAAGTTCTGATTTTATCTGATTATCTTAAAAAATGTGCTCGTTTTCTTCGTAAAACCTCGGCTTTAAGATGATATGAAAAAAATATTGTTCGTTTAGAATTTCAATTCGTATAAAATCTAAAAATAAATATTTTGCTTTAAAAAAATTACAGCTGCTTATTTAAAACACAAAAAAGAACGTTTTAAAATCCTATCCTGTAGACCAAAAGTTAAATCGACTGATTTCCGAATGCAATAGGATTTAAAATTTAATTTCCAGACAATTTTTTTTAATCTTTAATAGTACTTTTATCAACGCTGCTGTTGTACACTCTAAGGAATATTTTTTTCAAGAAATACAGCAGTAAGATTTTTTTAGGCTTCCAAGAACACTAAACGACAAAAGAATTTAACAGTGTAAACTGTAAACACACTGAAATCAAAATAAATCCCAAGTTCACACACGCATGCGCAGGCAGCAGGACTCTTGTGCAATTCCGGACCTTTGCCATTTATCACTTCGTGAATATTTTGGATTAGTAAAAAGGTAAAAAGTTAATATCTATAATACGGTAAGCGTATTGTATTATTTGCCCAGTGTTGCCAGACGAAAAAAAAATAAATCACCATCACTAGATGAAAAAGTTGCCAGATTTCAAATATTTTTCACCAGATTTTAAATACTACTTATTTTTAGAATAAAAAAAGGTTTTTGAAAAGAAACTTTATTAAAAATGTAATAATAATAGTAACAACAACAAAAAACATTATTCATTTTTTAAATACATATTTTTGTTATGCTTTTTTAACATTTCTGGTAATATATCATAATTATGACATACTTTGCTATCCTTACTAATGATTCTTTTACTATGTAACAGACCACTTAACGTAGTTGCACTTAATCAATTTCTTGTTTTAGTTTTACCTATTTAAATTGATTGAGCTGAATATTCGCTCAACACAAGGACTGCTATGAGGAAGTGTTATTAATACAGATGACTTCGTAGATGGCTCTCTTTAGCAAAATTAGAATTATAATTTAATTAAATTGGAAGATTTCTGATGTTACTATTATCGATAGTTAACACTAACTTAGATATACTGTTATATGAAATTCTGTAGAAAGTAGTAAAAATCACCAATTATTAGGTATTTTGTTAAAGTATTCACCAAATCACCAGATTTGATATTAAAATCACCAGATCTGGTGAAATTTCACCAGGTTTGGCAACGCTGTATTTGCCTCAGTACCCTGAGTTAAATAACGCCGGCGCCGTCCGATTGCTCACGAAATCTTTTCCGACCTTACACCGGCTTGGCGGATAATTTGAAATTTGAGATTGTATAGGTACTGTGATTCTTCCATGATTGAGATGTTCACAAAACCATAGCATAACGAGTGTTGTCTGAATATACCTTTATATAGGGACAACGGCATAACCTATTACAATGGGATGGGAGATTTTGCATTTTTTAATTCTATTTAGGTCTTAGTTAAGGATTAACAAATTAAACATTGAGCTATAGTCAATATTCATTTTCAAAGGTGTAGAAAATAATAAGCATAGTTCAACAACAAAAATATAAATAGATGATAAAGCTTACTTTTATCTCGGGTTTAAATAGTCTTCAAGAAAAATTCGGGAGAAAATTTGAACCAATAAAACCGAGGAAACAATATTGCTAAAGCGATTTACTCCTTTGATACAATTATCTAGGAGTCTAGGGCCACCGTGAGCTGAACCAAAGTTCAAAGGAAGCCTGCCGCCTTGACTTAAAGAGTGGCTCTTTGATCTACAAAGAAGCGCCGATGCAACTTGATTAAGATGGTTATCATAGATATATACTAACTTTGAAATCAGCATCACTCTGTATCTATACATTTGAAAAGGGTATTTTATTTCGAATTGTTTCCGACTTGTAAATATCTTTGACATGTTCACCTAAATCGTAATTATTCATCGTTCGCGTGGTTAATTTTTCTTTCGTTTCTCATATAAGTAGGTACTTCATAACGAGGAACAAATAACTGAAAAGAAAATGTTATTTTGATATTATCAATGCCGCAGTAACAAATTATTTTAATTTTAAGAATTAAAAGAAAGATCTTATGGAAGAATCGTTTTCATTGAAAGGCTCTGTATAAATAAAATATACCTACAAAGAAAATAAATGAAAAATAAAAAGTTAAGATTGTACGTTTTTATGATACTAAATATTGTTCTCCCCTTGTATTAAACATAATAAACAGTGAATTTCTAGAATGATTTCTGTAACGAGAAAATTTCAAAGGAAGGTTTCTGTAACTATTTTGTTTAATTTAAGCATTTATCACGAGATACCAGCACCTCCCGGGCAGCATCTTATTTGACATAATTTGGCTGATATTTGACGTACAAGACCGCTCCCTTAAGATGATGTAAGTCTAGTATTGTTCTTATATATTTAAATTTATATAATAAAAACCTTAACGTTTTAGCTAGACTAGATAATTGTGTGGTCCATCTTAAATGTGAGTCTAACGATACTCCAAGGTACTTTATTTCGGATTTTAAAGAAATATCAATGACTATATTATTGTCTGTAATAGTAATTTTATCGTAAGGTGGTAATTTATGTTTATAACTGGTAAGCGGAACAAGTTTTTTTGTAGTTAACCGTAAGGATTTTGTGTTTGAATATATCAAATAATTTTTTTACATCAGTTTCCATTTTGTTTTTTTAAGTTTTTCCATGTGTTATCGCTATATATCACAGCAGTGTCATCTGCAAAACCGATTACCTTACCCGAATATTTAAAAGAAAATATATCATTAATATATAGATTAAACAAAATTGGTCCCAGTACGGTACCTTGAGGAACTCCAACCGATATAACTTTTTCCCCACTGAGTTCTACAAAATTTGCTTAATATTGTTTAAGTCAATTTTTATCTGTAATGCCTTTGAGGTGCCGATATCAATAATTATGAAATTTGCACTAATTTCAGTTTTTACATATACAATAACACCGTCATTTAACAGTCCTTAATTATAAAATGTCCTTTAACCATCTAGATTAAAAAGATCAATATCATATAATTGAAAAGTCTCTGTTAGCATAATGCAATGCAAAAATATATAAAGTTATGTAACAGAGCTATACAAAATGAACTAGCTCTATATTTTTAACCAAAATGATAAACAATACTGTAATCTTAAATTATTTAAAATGCATTTTCCTCTTACCAGCAACAAATAATAAAAATACTGTGAACTTTACTAACATCTTGATTTACTTTTAGTTCAATAAATTAAATCCACAGTATTTATATTTTTTTCATAAAACCACTCGAAAGATAGAAGAATTATATGTACTCGAAAAGATATAAGTTAAACACGAGCTATTGTAAAAATAGATTTTATCGTCTTACATTTTTAGATAAAACTTAAAGCATCTTATTGCCACAAACAAAACCTTTTTTTTTAATTTTAACGAGAAGTTTGCTCATTTTTTTATATAACTATTTTGGAAAAATCTGTTTTTATTGATGTTTTTACTGGCGTTTGTATTGTGGTAATGCTCGGACGTAGAACTGTCCGCAATCTTTATTTTATTTATACAGGGTGTCCCGTTGGTAAACGGAAATATTTTAAAGGTAGGTAGAGGTCACAAAGGCGATTCTAAATATTCAATTGATTACTTTTCGATCGCCTTGTATAATTTTATTTTAGCACAGTGGATTATGCTATATAGGGTATAGGGATACCTGAAATCCAGGGAGTATTCTAACGAAATAACCAATAGATAAGAACTGCTTCAAAGAATTGAGGAAGCCTGCGAGGAACTGAGAAACGATTCATTTATTATAAGAAAAACGGTAAGGGACACCATTAAACGTGCAAGAAAGTGCATAAAACAAAATAGCGGACATTTTGAGCAATTTCGTTAATTATTAATAAATGTTTGTTAGTTACATAATTACTATGAGCGCTTATTGTCCCGCTTTACTTTATACTGGGCGTTTAAAAAATAAATACCTAATTGAAATTTTTCCCCTAAGTACGGGCCTGCAGGTACACCAGTACAGTGTAAAATTATTTTAAGCCGAATAAACAAGAAATTGGTAAATGACGCGAAGTGAATTTTTGAAATTGTTAAAGAAAAAATGAGTTTCATAATGTTTTTTCTAAATTAAATGAAAATTTTACTTTCAGTTTCAAAATTTTCCAATTCGAATCGGTGGCGGGATAAAAATAACTTGTTTCAATTCAGTTTTTTCCCCTATATTCAGATCTAAAATGGAAATATTAAAATTGTGATATACAGGGTGTTGTTTTGATATTTTTAATATGTTTCAATTTTTCCAAAAGCCGAACCTGGATTTTCATATCTGTCAATATTTCAGTACATTATTCGTGAGAAGTGTAATCTGTATGCCAAAAATGGAAAATATATACTAAGTGATTCAAAAGTTCTGGCCAAATGAATAATTATGCATGATTGATAAAACACCCTGTAACTCGGTTATGGAAGCCAAGAGACCCATTCTATATGGGTTATTTGGAATCGTCTTTGTGACCTCTACCTACCTTTAAAATATTTCCGTTTACCAACGGGACACCCTGTATACAAAATTCTTCATTTTAATCAATAATAATAATAATAATAAAATGCTTTTATTTGCCTGCAAAAAAAAATACAAACAATAAATACACATTTAAAATATGCTAAATTTCATCGCAAACGTAAAAAAAATGATCACAATTACTGACGCTGCAGCAAAACCTGTATAAAATTTTGTTTTAAAAAACTGAGAGACTTCGAGAAATACTGTTAAAAACTAAAACTGAATTAAAAGTAATTGACCGTTTAAAAATTGCGGATATCCCAGAGACAGACTATGAACTTCTCCACGAAAAACTAATTTGTTCCTCAAATAAATAGGATTCGACGTCAAAATAATTCGGTATATCAAAGAGGCAAGTAATTTGGTGTCATATATTTATAAGTATATGTATATTTATAAGTTATACTAAAACTAACTTCGTGGCGCCCAAAATTTTGCATTGGTAATTACTCTTTAAAATCTTTTTAATTACAGATTATGCCATCAACTTGCTAGTAAGGTTCTAAGCGAATCCACGGTGCATTCCTTATTTTTTTTATTTGAGCTATGTTGGACAACGTTTCAGAAATAATTAACGTAACATTTGGCGCCCAACGTCAAATTTTTAATTGTAACTTTTATTTTAAATATCTTCCGCCTCATCAACTGATAAGTGGGTATTCTCTTCCTCGAGAGTGTCATTCCCGGCTGCAATTATTTCTTTTGTGGTGTATTTCTCGACGTTGGTGCAGTTTATGCCAGCACAATTTTTCCGTTCTTCCTGCACCCACAAAAAAACCACAGTCGATTTTACATCCTTAGAATATTAGTTTCACTATATTCGGAGGTCCAGGTGGTTATGTCATCCTTATGGGGATTAAATTATTTATCAGTTAGAGTTTCCCTTCTGGTATGGTTAACATACTGAGTTACCGTGCTCTCACTGACTCTCCTGAAGAAGCCCTACGATGGCAGGCGAAACGTCGAGACCTGTTCTCTAAATGACAGGTCCAAACCCGGAAGACGTATTAACTCTGAATCTGACCGTGGAAGCCTACGAAACGATTTGATTAAATTATTATTATCCATTTTTCTGCTGATTTCTATTTTCTAGGTAAGTTTTAAATCATTGCAAAGGAGAACCCAGTACGCCATAAAGTTGTAGTTTCTTAATTAAGATTTCATGATTAACACAATAAAAGGCCTTTGTGCAGTCACAAAATACTGAAGCTGTGAAAAGTGTATCATTAAGTGATGTATATATTTCATTAAGAACGGAAAACATTGCGTCACTAGTGCATTTTTTAGGTAGGAAACCATATGAGGGCAGTAGGCGATTTTTTATTAGCTTTTCAATTATCTTCGATAGGTAGGTAGGTGATAAAGCAATATGTCTATAGTTACAGGTTTCGGTTTCGTCGCCACCCTTATGAAGCGGGATTATTATAGCTGTTTTTAGACAGTTCGGAAAGATACCAGATTCGAAAGAATCATTAATCAGCGTAGTTAACATGTTAATTACTACATCAGGTATATTTGAAAATATTTTAGTGGACAAGCCATGATTTTCCACAGGAAGATTTATCTTGAATGCTGTTTATGGTTTGCACTAGTTCGTGCTTATCTACTGGTCCTAGAAAGAAACTATTAGTGATCCTTTTAGTAGGTAGGAGGAAAGAGAGAGCATCCTGACCCGGAGCTATGTTAGAACTGATATTCTTACTTACATTAACAAAATAATTGTTTAGTTCATCAGGACTAGGATTAATAGTGTTTGAAGAACGTGTTTTATTTCTTAAGCCATTTATAATAGACCAGGTTTCTTTTGAAGAGTTTTTAGCTCTTGAGATGCGATCTTTATAATAGTTTTTCTTAGTAGATTTGATAATTTTCCGATACAAGGTGATTACATTCCTGAGGCCTTCCTGACCTCCAGGTACACCGGCGGCTCATTTGGCCATCATATTCAGGTGAAGCAACCCAAAACACCCCCAGGTACTGAAATTCTTATGGTTCGGATTTTTTCTGTGCCAGATATGAATTTTTTCTTCAACACTTGGAAAGAATGCACTTTTTGATGCAGCGATGCAATTTCAAAAAAGTAAAAAATCAAAATATGACACAAAATTTCTAGACAAGCTAACGAAGCGAATGCAAAAAACCCCATCTCAATCGGACTTACTGCACCAAAATTCCAGATTTTTCAGATTTTTCTGCTATATTTTCTCGACTATTAGAGAATTTAATTAAATGAAAAAATTATTAGAAAATTTGATAATCGGTTACAAATATTGACAATAAACCTAGAGATCGGTTAAACATTTTCTTAAAGAAAGTATCAATTCTCGCCTTTCGGTAATAAACTAATTTATTTGAATATTTTCAATTAGTTTTCCAATTTCCTTCCGTCAATCTTTTCTTTATTAAAAATGTATTCATCGATTCACGACGTGTAATAATAGACATCGAAATATTCTTGTACTTTTTGTATGTATTTTGTTAGTAAATTAGTTTCGTTTAGAAATATTTTTAAAAGTATAATTTTCCTCCGGTTTACGATTTAGGTAGATCGATATTTAAATTAAAAGTAGTATCTGTATTTTAGCATATACGAAAACAAAATATGGCGGAAACCTACCACAGTTTGAGGTGGACAATTCGAATAACTCTCAAATAATTCTTGTGTATAACACAATTCTTAATTTTTTTGTTAAGAATTCTAGCATTATGAAAGGGTCGATGATTACTATGTATAGAGATCAAATTCATAATTTTTCAATGAGATCATCTGCAGTTTCGTACTTCGTCGTTCTATCACCTAATTCTCTAATGACGAATGCGTGGGATTTGTGGTCTACTCTGATACTCTGATGTAGATATGATACGGGAATCTTTCTACGCCTAATTCTCAGCCATCTTAATTATTATCATAAAACCCATTGCTATACACTATAACAAATAATGTTCAAGTGTAATTTAGAATTTACAAGATCATAAAACAAGCAAAATAGCATGATCATATCTCATTCTTATTTTACCAATTTTTAACATAATCAAAACATAAACGGTAAAGTTGAAGGTTGCGGCAAATTATGGATAATACACAATAAAAGTATGATTAATTAATGAGTAATTCGTATAAATCATTTCTTCCCCATTTCAAATAACTTATTTTATTTAATGCTTATTCTTTTATACAACTCATGGCAACGCTGTACATATCTATGTTTCTGTCTTTGTCCGTTTGACTTATAAGTACATTTTAACGAGCGAGTAAGTACGAATTCCTTTCTTACCTGCTTCTACCAGGAGCGTATCATATAGGGTTGATTTAGAATAACGAATATTTAATGCCTAATAAATGCATTCAGGAGGGAGTGGGTGGCTCAGTGGTAGAGCACTGGACTCATAATCCAAGGGTTGTGGGTTCGAATCCCACCGTCGGCAGAAATCTTTTTCTGATTTTTAATTAATTAAAAATTTAGAAATTGATTTTCATATACCAGGTGTGATTCCCCACTCGACCATTCACTGTTGGGTTCTAATTAACAGTGCTGTTCCTAAAGTGGCGCTGGGAAACAGTAACAAAGCCTACACAGAACACGAGGCTAATGACCAGAGTAGTCGATGCCGTTGACACATAAGTAAAAAAAAAAAAAAAAAAAAAAAAATGCATTCAGGAAATTAACTTAGACAGAAAATAAGTGACAAATTGAAAGTGTCTGGTCAAGAGGCGGTCTTGATTGTGTACTGATACAATATAGTCGATTTTAAAGATTATTATTTATTAACGTTTATTTCTAAACAATTTATTTATTGTACTCATAAAATGGGAGACATCGCAGTGCCCTCTACGTTCAAAAAGATAAAACGATCGAAGTCTCGGTCAGTACATGAAAAACAAATTGTACTTCAAGTATTTCACTGTCTTGAAAGGGATTATCCTCGTCCAAAAGATAAGTTAGTTGACATGTGCTCTGACTGTACGGGCGTGTGTACCCAAATCATCTATTTACAAAATACTAAGTCAAAGCAGAATTCATGGAGAAGAACAAGAGCCAAAAATTTCTACCAAACGGTGAACTAATATTTTCATCTAAAAAAACTGGAGATTACCATGAGGAGATGAATGAAGAGGTGTTAGAAATGTGGTCTGGGAAATTCTACAATGGTTAATAGATAAAAACATCCATTATAACAAAGATAGTCTAAAGGCGGAATTACTACAGATTACAAAACTATATGTTTATAAATATAAAAAATTCGCAGTTGATGAAATGGCGTTAAGTCGTGGAATGACAGTTTTAAGATTACCTCCTTACCACTGCGAATTTATTCCTACAGAATTGATCTGCGCGCAAGTAAAAGGACAAGTAACACGAGAAAACAGAACATTTAAAATGGCGGGTGTACAAAAGAAGCCATTCAAAGCATCACTGCAGAAAACTGGAAGAAATTCATCAAGCACGTTCTGAAAGAAGAACAAAAAATGTGGGACATAGACCAACGGATTGACCAAAATATTGAACTTATCAACTTTGCTGACGATAGCGGTAGCGACAGTGCATCTGACGAATCTGAGGTGGAAGATTAGACAAAAGGGAGGTATGTATAAAGATACAAAAAAAAATATAAAATAAAAAAAGTTTTTATTTTATTGTAAAAATAATTAACTATTTATTTGAGTTAATTCTTAACCCTTTCAAAAATTAATAAGCACGCCACTGCCTTCAATATGCCAAGGGCCAATAAAATATTCAATCATTTTTGTTTCTAGTATAGTAGTAAATTTGACAATTTAACTTATAGTGGAGGCCCCTTGAGTTTTTTGTAAACCTTCGAAAAGTATTTATTTTGTTAATTTTAAATGGAAAATCACAAAAAGAAAGGTCCGCGCCATTCTGTATTAAATGGGCGCTTTCACATTAGGCAGCACGACAACGACACGACAACGGCAACGATGCCGGTGGGGTTGAATTTACATTGAAATAAATGGAGTGCTTTCACATTAGACGACATGCCGTGCTGGTATCGTCCCCGGCAGCCGTCTTCCCACTCGTGTCGTCCCGATTTTTGAAACAAGATGTTTAGTAAAACAATAAATATATAAAGCTGATAAGTTCAATTCAGTGTTTTAACATGGCTTTTAAGTTTGATAGTTACCTTAATTGAACTGCTTGAAAAAAATTGCTGTATTGAAAAATAATATGAAAATAATAATAATAGAACATCAACTAATAGGCCCGCCCCCATTTCCTTAATCTAATTTTGTTTTAGTTTTTTTGCCTTAAGTTCTTTTATGTAGTTGTCTATTCTTGTGTTTTCCTAAATTTTCTTAAAAATATAAATAAATTCGTTCATTTTTAATGTTCTATTTTCTTTTCTTTAAATTTAAAAAGATCAAACTATATTTTTTTTCTTTAGAAATGAACTTCTGAGAATTCTAAAAAATCACAATAGCGATGAATCATTAAAGAAATATTATACAGGGCGATGTTTTAGTATTATTCAAAACAGCTTGTTCCTTTTGGAAGCCGATTCTCGAAATTGACTAAAACGGTTGTATTATTAAAAATATAGCACGAGCTGTGGTGGAACTAGTAATTAAAAATTAAATTTTTGTACAAAAAAATAAGAAATTGAGTAATCGTGGGGGCAAAAAATTGTCTATTTCTGTACTTTGTAAAATCCTTATTAGAGTTTTCAAAAACCATATACAGGGTGAAATGTTTTATATGAATAAAACGAACTAATTTTTTAATACCGGACCTGATTTTTTCTAGCCTCGGTTAATTAGATGGTAGTAGTTTTGCCAAAATATGAGACAAATCAAACTAATCGTTCAAAGGTAATGACCAACAAATATTTCAGTCAAAATTCACAACCCTCATATATTATTAAACAATGGGAGCAGACACTTTTTAATGGTCATTTGATATTCCCCATAGGGGCTTCAATACAGTTCCTCATAACTCATCCTGTATATCAGGAAGAGAGTTCTAAATTTTTAGTGCAGACGTATATACGTATTGATAGATTTCTTGCCAACATTTTTCTCTTAATATTTTTTTTTATTATTTTCATATAATTTTTCAACAGAGGGATTTTTCAAACCAGTTCAATTAAGGTAACAACATCAAACTTAAACGCCATTTTAAAACACATGAAGGAACTGAATTGAACTAATCAGTTTTATTTAGTTATTGTTTTTACTAATTATTTTGTTTCAAAAATCGGGACGACACCAGTGGCCAGAATGCTCCTTGCCGGGCTGCCGTCTGCTGGGACGACAGTTTTTATTGGTAGGTACTTAGTAGGTACTTAACAACGTCGTAAAGCAATTTCGGACCAATAAACCTTATAATAGATTCTTAATAACTTTTATTGGGGTTTATTCTGCTATTTTGAATTACGTGCTAATCGAATATTTAGAAAAATGTTTATATTTAGGTAAAACATCTCACCCTCGTTTTAATCATTACCCCCTTCAGTCTGGATGATTAGTACAGGTAGGCGCAAATCTCATACAGCGAAATCTGATTAGTTTAATTCAGTTCCTTCGTGTTCTAAGATGGCTTTTGAGTTCGATATTGTTACATTAATTGAGCTAGTTGAAAAAAATACATGTATTTGGGATAAAAGTAATGAAAACAATAAAAATAAAATATTAAGAGAAAAGTGTTGGCAAGAAATCCATGAATATTTGGATAATGAATTTGATCAACTGTCAGTTGCAGAAAAGAAAAAAAGAGGTTATTATTTGTAATTTGCCCAGTTGCCAGAGCCAAAGGACCTCGGGGTCCTTTAGACCAAAAGTTTAACCAATTACCTGAATCTATAAAAAAATGTACCATTCTTAATAATTTTAAAATGTTACTTAAAGAACATATCAAAAACTTATAATTTATGTTGTTGTCTAAATTTTAGAATGTTTTTGTTTAAAATTCTTTTTTAATTTTAGTTTGTTTAATGTTAGTTTGTTAAATTTAAATTAATCGACATTCGACTTGTAGTATCATTTTTCTTTATACCATCGTGTAAGCTGCTCAATATATAATCAAATGTATTTTTGGTCATCCGAAAGTAATTAAAAAATTTAATTTCGTTCGGCGACTTTTATAATTGGGTGTAACCACAACTGCCTAAGTTTTTGCCTTCTACGTCGTCGAATATGTAGTAAATATATTTTATTATAATCCGCCATGCTATACTACGATCAACAAAGTGAAATAAAAATCATTGTTGGTGTCGTGTCGTCGTCGTGTCGGATGTCGTGTCGTCAAGTGTGAAAACGCTCATGTCGTGTCGGTGTCGTGTCGCTGTCGTGTCGTCGTCGTGTCGTTGTCGTGTCGCCAAATGTGAAAGCAGCCAAACTATGAAAATTTGCTCCTATTTGTTTTAATAAATATCCAAGTAGTTTTTAAATAATATGGTTTCCCACCCTTCTCTAAAATATCTTTGCATACTGTTGCCTCATCGTCTCAGAAATTTAAAGCTCTCAGTATTATCGAGAAACATTCCATCGCCAAGTGTTCTCAGTAGCGCGCATATATACAATTTTATATTAGAAAATCCTCAAAAAGTAATAGTGAAATTTGCTCTTAAGGTGCTGCTCAAATAAAACGTGTATTTTCACCTCTAATGGAAGGTCGCTCCTTCATCAGACTTTCTTAAATGGGAATTCTTGGAATCGTCGAAGCTCTGCTGGGTTTCTTAAGCAATGCCTTCTCTTACAAAATTAGACATATTTCGTAGAAAGGTTTTCGCCAGTTGTGTCCTCGTTATCAGTGCTTAGCGGTTCGTCGCTTTCATCATTCTTTGGTGTCGAGTTTAGTTCAGGGTTTCTCTGGATGCGTCCGGAAGGGGGGTTCTGGGGTTGAGAAGATACTGATTCTTGGTAGGTGTTGCTAGTACTGGTATTTGAAAAATTTTGTATCTGGGAAATTCTGAAGGTGGTGTTTTGAGTCTGCTGAGTTTACTCGTTTGTGATTTAGGTTTAGAATACTTATTTTCATAGGATTTTGTTCGTATTCCGTTTGTTATCATGTATCGCAGTCTCTCAGCGAGTATTGTTCAATTTATTCGTTCGTAAAAAACAAATTTGACTGATACTGTTTCTACCACAACTAATAATGTTCTAGCCAATTTATTTTTTAATTACTCTATATTTTATGCTTATATTAACCAATCTGCTATGAGTTTAAAAAAAATTAAGCCTTTAATTATAAATTTAATAGTCCAATTTCTATATCAAATAAACTATACCATTCGCTAAACCACTGTCTAATTGAACGTATTAATCAAGCTTTCCATGTCTCTTTATCTATATATACCATTGAAACAAAACAAGTTGCACCCAATACATAAATTCATCATCTTACCTAATAGTTCACACAAGATTAAATCCCCAAAAGCAATTTCTCATCGAGTTCGATGAATAGCACAGATCCCGTTTTAGAGGTGGTCTCTAAATAGATTTACCTTATAACTAGTGAATTGGGACTACCAATTTGAATCATTTGTATGCATGGATTGACATTCGGTCTCGAATTATTTCAGCCAAAGGGCACGCAATGTACGTAATTCAACCTCAACAATTTTGACCTATAAAAGACTTAATAAATACTGTGTTTATTTGTTTATTTATTTACAGTAAGAATACAAACAGGACGCGCCCAGTACAGTATTCACAATTGACTAAACTAAAACAAAATAAGTAAATCGTTATCGAACAGTACTTAACAAAATATAAAAACAATGTGTATATAAAAAAGGTGAGAAAAGTATCATTTTTTAATAGTATTTGTAAAAATTATCAAAGAGAAAGAGAACATATCTATATCAGTTTTAATAATAATAATATATAAAATAAATAAATTCTTTTATTGCCAAGAAATCAAATAAATTTGACAAAGCAACGTCAATACAAATGATATAAAAGGACATTAAAAATGTTAAAACATACAGAAAATATTTTTTCAAATATATAACTAGCCAAACACCTAGTAAGTTTAAAAAAGCAAAATAAGAGAAATATGAGAAATATGTATACAACAAGTTTAAAAATCTGGTTTACTAGTCAAAAGTTTAAAATCTAAATTTAAAATCATAGTAGCACTTTTCTCTTAGAAACTTGGTGGTGGCTTTCTTGAACTTTGTTTGATTATTGATGGACCTTACTTCTTGTGGCAGTAGACCATATGCCTTGACTGTCATATAATAAGGACCCTTCTTAAAGAATGCTGAGCTACGAGCCGGTGCCATCCGATCTCCCTTACTCCTTGTAACAACTGTAATATCAGTGCTGTAATGATCGCTATTTATCGAAAAGAGATGAGGGTGTTTTTTAACAAACATTACTAGGGACATAAAGTATAATGATGGTTACAGTCATTATGTTTAAAGATTTAAAGTAGGGTTTACACGATGTTCCCCCCCGCATAACTCTGATGATCCTTTTTTGAATAATAAATATGTGTTGAGCCCCTGAGAATGAACCCCAGAACATTACACTGTAGGTGATAATTGATTGTACCCCAGCAAAGTAAAACTGCCTTATGGATTCCTTAGTCAACAAGTCTTCTCAACAAAGCACAAAAACTATTCAGTCTAGGCTGAAGTAGCCTTATATGCTCGTCCCAATTCAGAGAGGTGTCCAAGGTGACACCCAAGAATTTGATGTTATCAACCACTGGAATGGATGTTCCTTGTAATTTTATGTACATCGATTCTGTCAAATGCTCCCGCTGCACCAGAGCACACACAAGCCCCAAATCCTGCTCTACCAGTATAGCTGAAGTGTCATCAGCGTACTGACAGAGAAGGCCAGTGGCAACTGCATCTGAGAGAGTGTTTACGTACAGCAAGAACAGCACAGGGCCCAGGATTGAGCCTTGAGGCACACCCTGTGACATAAGAACTGGCTTGGAATAATATTCTCTATTTCCTCCTGAGATGCATACCACTTGTTTCCTTCCCTCCAGATAGGACCCTAACAAAGTAACACATAATCCCCGTAAGCCATAATATTCAAGTTTATGTATCAACATTTTGTGATCTATGGTGTCAAAGGCCTTTGAGAGATCAAAAAAGAGCCCAGCCACTTTTTTATTACTATCAAGATTATCTATGATGCAAGTGATTGTTTTGAATATTGCTAGTTGAGTTGATCTGTTAGAAAACAAATCTTTGGATAACGATGATAATCCATAGTTTGAATTTTGTGTATCCAATTGAGAGAAAACTTATTGTTTATGTGGACTTAAAGGCACGCATGTATCCTTGTTGTAAATGTAACCTGTGTGGATTCATCGGCATTAACTGTAATTTTCCAACGTTCAAGCCATGTTTGCAGCAGTTGTAATTCTGAAGTTTGATGGTTGCTCTATCGGGACCTGTACCTGATGTTAAAATTCCTGTATCATCAAAAAATGTAGCCATTAGGATATCATTATTAGTAGGTACATCAGAAGTGAAAAGGAGATATAAAAAAGGACCAAGTACACTACCTTAAGGAATTCCAGAATGGATAGGATTATAATTTGAAGTTGAGGAATTACCTTTGACTTGGAAAAATCATTCGTTGATGTAGGATTTGAGGATAAGGTATATTTGGCTAGGCGTGCGTTTCAATTTATATAGGAGACCATCGTGCCAAACCTTACCGAAGGCTTGCTTTACAACAAGGAAAAAGAGAAGCACATATTTTCTTCTCTTCTAAGCAACTTTTTATATTGTTTACAATCTATATCAGTGAGTAACAAGATGATATTATATGATTTACTGCATCTGTGCAGTGGGCAATTTAAATAATAGTTAATAATGACTAATTATGGAAAGATTTTTCACTTGTGCTTTGGAAGGATTGTTGAAATTCATATTACTTAGAATTTCGCTTGAAAGTATTGTTTTGAATATTGCTAGTTGAGTTGATCTGTTAGAAAACAAATCTTTGGATAACGATGATAATCCATAGTTTGAATTTTATGTATCCAATTGAGAGAAAACTTATTATTTATGTGGACTTAAAGGCACGCATGTATCCTTGTTGTAAATGTAACCTGTGTGGATTCATCGGCATTAACTGTAATTTTCCAACGTTCAAGCCATGTTTGCAGCAGTTGTAATTCTGAAGTTTGATGGTTGCTCTATCGGGACCTGTACCTGATGTTAAAATTCCTGTATCATCAAACAATGTAGCCATTAGGATATCATTATTAGTAGGTACATCAGAAGTGAAAAGGAGATATAAAAAAGGACCAAGTACACTACCTTAAGGAATTCCAGAATGGATAGGATTATAATTTGAAGTTGAGGAATTACCTTTGACTTGGAAAAATCATTCGTTGATGTAGGATTTGAGGATAAGGTATATTTGTGCGTTGGAAGGATTGTTGAAATTCATATTACTTAGAATTTCGCTTGAATCGATTTTACAATATCTTAAAAACTGTTGTCTGTGAACTAAAAAATATAAAAATTAATACGTTTAAATTATTTATTGGTATTTAAAAAACCTTCACTTAAATAAAATTTAACTATTTAATCAGTTTTATTAATCTAATCTCGAATTTCATTTGTAGAAATATTTACTCGTTTGAATAATATCTTTTATTGTCAATTTTTATTACTTTTGCGCCTTTTATACGCGTATTTCCATCTCAAATTTATGTTGAAAATTAAATAACAGAACAAACAGTTTTCCGCTAGAATACATTTTATCCGAAACGTAATAGGAAACATTTCAAAGGCAGAAAGCTTTCCTTACCTGTTTTTTGTAGAAATTTATTGAACTCCTTGAAAACGAAAACAGAAACGACAAGAAAACAAATACAAGCATTAGGAATGGTAGAAAGGAAAACCCAGATTTAAATTGTGATGCAAAATATTTTACGAAGAGGATTCGGGTTGTTTTATTTAATGATATTCCCATAATATGAAGATCCCGAATTTCGTATTGAATATTAATATGAATTCTGAAACAAAACTTCATTTGCATTTATAAGTGGATATTTTCGTGACTGTTCAATAGTAATTTATGCAGATAAAATTAGTGGGAAGAATAGTAAATAAATAAATCGAGCTTTCGAAAATGTTTATTTTCTTTATCAATACAAATAACATGAAATTCAGAAAAAATTACATATGTTAAAATTTAGAATGACAAAATGAAAATTCCTAAAAAATCAGTATACAATTGAAACATACAGAGTGAGACTATAAAATGTATAAGTATCTATAAATATATAAAAAATCTGTTGTGTCGCCACGAGACTTTCCCGGCAGTTATAAAATAAAAATTTTAAAAATTAATTTGGTGTTAAGATTTTTAAAGTCCAAATCAAATTCGTTTCAAATTTTTTTAAAGTAAAAATGACATTTGAAATATTATAAAAGGAAAGACATTTCACATGTCAAAAAAAAGTAAAACAATTTTTTAGGGTCGCAATTTTGTTTACTTTAAAATTTTTTTCCTTTGCTTAGTTTTAAAATTAAGGAATAAAAATTTCAGGATGTATTTACAAGCCAATAAGGCACCTAAATGCCAAATAAAAACTTTTGTGTAATGTACATAGGGCTACTGCGCCCCCTGGTGGGGCGATTTCAACCAAAAATAAACGGATTCATTCCACGGTGATCCGATACCCACAGACTAAATTTCAGCTCAATCGGATCAATCGTTTGGACGCTACGGGTTGCGATTTTTTAGTTTTAAAAAAAAATTTTTAGGTTGGGTTCAAAATTAAGGAATTAAAATTTCAGGATGTATTTACTAGCCAGTGAGGCACCTAAATATCAAATAAAAACTTTAAGTCTTATATTTTTTTCGCGATGTACATAGGGCTCAACCAAAAACTACTGGGTTCAATCCCCGATCACGATTAAGCGTGCGGACGCTATCGTGGAAGAATACAGACAGGCAGACGGACAAACTTCCATCTGGAAATCGTTTTAATCGTCTCAGGGGACCTCAAAATGGATAAATCCGTCGTTATCTGAATTTTTTAGCGCGTTCACAATACTTTCCTTGGCGAGGGGCCGGAAAATTAAAATCAATTCAAGGAGAACGAGTTGAGAAATTTTCTTAATAGATATATGTATATTGTACTGAGGTCATTGATATCTGTTCTTTTATTTATTGATTTTTCATTGTTATTTATATGAACCATTTCAAGAAAGAGAAGCCTATTGAGATTTCGTTCATTATCGATAATTTTGGCAATATTATAGTCAATCACAGGATCTTTATCTATTACATGTTCAGCAAGGCGACAAGATCTCACATTCCTTCTGTATACTTCATCACAGCTGCTGCATGGGATTTCATAGATTATATTTGATTTATTTTTGACTGGTATAGGTGTTTTCAATTTAGAATGTATTTGTAAAGTAGTTTTCAAATTGGTTTTCGCTATTTTAGTATTGTCTTCATTTTTGAACAAATGTATGAGTTTTGATGTCAAACCATCTATATGTGGTAAAGATTTAAAAATTGAAATTTGGTCAGTCGTTGGTGGATGGTTTGAATTTGAAACAGAAATAGAGGTACTAAATAGAATTTTATTCACTAAAGATTTGGGATATGAGTTTTCTAAAAGAATTTTTTGAAGTTCTTTCAGACACTCATCTCTGTTTTTGAGGTTATTAATTATCGGCGACGGTGGCTCAGTTGGCAAAGGCGGTTCCATTTCAATATGTACCATTAATAGGTCTGTCCGTGCTCTGGTTCGTGCTCCGGTCTGGACAATGAGATTTTTAAATAAAAATTTTCATTGCCTACTTCTGGGCATTATTTGTAGCGTATTTAACATTGATTACTTTGATGTTAGTTTACGCTGCAAAGATTTAAAATCCTGGAGGGGTCCATCGTTGTCGATGATGGTGTTGTGTGGTTTTTCTGGGGTTTTCCCACAACTGTAAAGCAAATGCGCCATCAAGCATCAATAAGTCGCCCCATAGCGCCACGGCAAATAATAATAATAGCCGTCCCTTCCCCGCACAAGCTGCAAAGCTTCTGGGGTTCACTCGTAGGGGAGTGAATTGCAGGGCGTATATTATTATTATTATTATATTATTATATGATGGACAAATAAGGACTAATAATGAGGAAATCTTAGAATAGGTTCAAAACGTATTAATTTAGGTTATAATTAAACTGCTCATTGGTCCTAAAGACCAGGTAGCACTGGTATAAACACTGAAAGTATTGTAATCGCAAAAAAAAAAGTTCAGCTTTCAGTGGATTTACATGTTTTTAGACCCCCTAAGTCATTTAAGACCATTTGTGTGCGCTCTAACTCCGACTGCGATCGAAATTTCCTATCCAAATTTTATATTTAGCATTTTTACAACATGCTAATGGGCTGATTAGATTTTGGGCAAAATCGGACAACCGGAAGTGGGGATTTACTCTTGAGAATTTTCAGATTTTCGAAATTATTATCGTGTCTATTACGTTAATGTAAAAATATTAAGAGAAAAAATTTATTTTAAATTAAATTTACTATAAATTTTGTTTAAAAACTTTTTTCAAATTTTGTATTCATAAGCCAGTTAAAAATAAAATATGGAATAACATAGTTGCATAATAGCGCAAGCGCAGTAGAAGTGGTTTGTTTCATGGAGACAATTGTACGCTCTTGCCAGGCATGGCCTGCCTTAAATATGTACGAGTAATTGGATTATGAGCCCGTATGGCCGTTAAAGTATGGTAAAGTCATGTGCATGGCCACATCCGATTTTTTAAAGTTATTTATTCAGCAGAAATATTGGAAATTTCTCCTTTAGATACAGAATAGTGTTTCTCTCTTGATTTATTATCCACTTTTTTTTTTTTTTTCAAAATAAACACAAAATTTATATTTTTTAATCCTTTTTTTTATTTACCTACCCTTCATTGGACTTAAACTTTATTAACATTACCTACCGACTATGCTTTTTATGATCGCATGTGGTGGCCTTTAGTTTTTGCCCATAAAATTGATTTAATGATTCTACAAAAATATCAGTGTAATAGGCCTAAAAGGGGAAACCACTTAAAAACGTGCCTATAGCTGGCTGTATCTCACGGGTGGTGTGGAAACGAGCTTAAAATCTGAATTATGGGTTTAATAAAAAGCAAAAATATTCGTCAAATCAACTAACCGTTCAATAAAATAGATTTTTAAACTAAGATTAACTTATTAAAAAATAAGTAAAGGTAACAATTAATTATTAATTGTTTGGCAGCTGTTTTAGATTTGTTGATTTTGTCATCTTACAAACTCATGTAAGATCACCCTGTAAGTGTGGATTTTTAGCCTGCCTCCAATTAATATAACGATGTAATATAATCTAATACAGTGCGTAAAAATATTTAGTTTACAATATTTCGTTTATTTGCTATTGATAAAATTTGATATTTTTACAGTTTAATCATTTAATTTCTCGAAAACAAGCCATAGGATTCAATTTTACCTATTAGAATTTTGAAGGAGGACGTCAAGATCTACATTATATCCAGTATTCAGAAACTTTGACAGTGACTTTTTTTATCGATATTTCAGGCTATTTCTGCATATTAAAAATACATACTTTGAACAGAAATGCCTATTGTAATATAAATCGCCCTGTACGGAACCTTTTCAAAATATTTTTCAGGGACTTTTTGGTACACATTTTAAGATTTCGAGATTTAACGCCCATGGACACTATTGATCAGGACATCAAGTACTATAGCATATCAAAAATTCAGACAATTTGACGGTGCTCCTGTTTCAATTAGGATGATGCGTGGTTCTTTATTTTGATTTTCATGGGATGGTTTGAATGAAAATTTAGGAGCCGATTACTGCGTATTTTAGCGGAGCGCTCATTTGATCGCGTTTTGGCTTTTAAAACACGTGTAAATAATTTGACTTAGAAAAAAGTTAATGAAGGATGTCATGGGAAAGAAAACATAAGAGGAAAAGTTAATACGAATAGAATGAGAGGAAGAAAATCCCATGGCATGATGCAGTCTGTGAAGACAGTCCTGGGCCGCAGGATTTTGGAAAGGAAGTGGTTTTATTGAATATAAGGAGTTTCACACTACGGGAGAAAGGGAGAACTTGTATCTGGTGCGCATAAAGCCACTCCCCAAAAAAAAAGACCAACACTAAAATAGTACATCCAGCTCTTGGAGAACTCGTACCAAAAGAGAAGACTGAAGAGGTCCAAACCTCACAAGTTGGTGTAGTGTGTATCAAAGTGACTAAGCAGAGATCTGTTTGATTAGTGCATAAGCAAAGAAGTGACAAGAAAAATAACTAAGAAGACTTCAAAGAGTGACTCTTAGATTTTAAAGTTAGTATGATAGGATAGAAAAAAGTTGCTTATTGGTCACTGACCATATTCTAGCATTATGAGACAAAAAAAAAGTATAGTAATTATACTTCTGTTCAATAGTTGTACCCGAATAATGCAATTATGCCTTACTTGGTCTAAAATGTAAATAAAGTTACTTGATTTTAAAATACTCCCTCGGGGGTACTTTGTACTTGATACCTATATTTTGTACGTGTACTTTTATACTTACTTAGTTGGTATTTTTTAAATCCGAAAGTTTAACACTCTTATTTGTAGCACTCAACCAAATGTACTCAAAAAATCTCATAAATAAATCATATACGCTATTGAGTAGAAAAAAGAAAAAATGCGTGCCTTTTCCGCCAATACAATATATATGAACCCATCGATATATCGTGACTAGAATAAAAAATCAACTCGTACATCATCCACACCTGGCGAACGTCGACATAGTTTCCCATTCAGGAAGGTAAAAGTTATCATAAATTTTCCCATTCTCGTACGGTTTTCTATTAGATTTTCGTTTATAATGCAATCGTTTAACTTAAAAAAAATTCTTTAAAAAGTAAATTAAAGTGAAAAAAATTATTCTTTCTAGAATTATACCAATCATTAATAGAAACGCATACTAAAAATAAAAATCACTCGAGATAGCTGGAGTTTAACGGTTTAATAATTAGCAGAAAGAAAACAGGATATTTAGAATGTATTTTGACTGCAATTCAACTCCAGTACCTGCAAGTATAGATTGTCGAAATGATCCAAAATTATAGGTTTCTGCTTCTAACAAAGAACTTCGAATCATATCGAAGTAGGTGGCACCATATACACATTCGGACAAAATATTATTGTGGTAGTAGGATTTAGCGAGAGCATAAAGGAAAGCTTGTTAAATGTTGAGACAGCCTTACAATTTCTCCTCACTTATCACGAAGAAGGGGATACGACTTATCAATAACGAATCGTTCGTTCGTTCGCTCGTTCGCTGCCGCTTGTGTCCGTGACTCCGTCACTTCAATAGCTAAGTGGGGTCAACAGAGGGGAGTGCAGCATTGCGTCTTTCTCGGCTATATGACCTTATATTATTATTGCTTTCCTTTTTACTCTTGTAGATTTCGGCCTATAGCAAAGAAATATTTTGTCCGAATGTGTATAAAGGTTAAACAAGTACACCTCGAACTACCCGACAAGAGACGCGCTGGAACCCGATTATATCTGGAAAATCTGGCCCTTTGATTCTTAGACCAGGGCCAAACCAATTTTAAATATTCGAATCTTTAAAAAATTCTTAGCAGTATGTGGCTGGTCGGAAAATTTATGGTAAATTATAAGTAAATTTACGATTTATGTCTGAAATATGGATCCTATCGAAAAAAGGTAAATAAAATAGTTGTAGATAATTAAAAAATCTAAAACTTTTGTATTAATCATTTTTCTACATAACCTCAAAATTATCTAGGAAAACGTTAAAAACCGTTTTTATCGTTTTTAATGAGCTGTAATTTGTTCAAAGTAAAATATTTATTTTTCGATTTTATACGAATTTAAATTTAAAGAAAAGGCTAATTTTTTATATTAAAAATTAAAGTATATATTATATTGTTGCTTACTATCTATTTCCCCAAAGTTGTTCGTGAAACAAAATGTGAGAAATTAATTCACTTTTATTCAATATTTTATTTTTAACTTTAGTTTACCGGAAATGTATCTTCTTTGTAAGCAACCTATTAAAAACTATTAATTTTATTATTATAAGATTTAATAAATAGATTCTTTAACCTCGACTCTAACTCATTAATATTTAAAAATTTTACTAAAATATTTTTTTGTTTATTACCTTCTGTCGTAATCTTAGCCAGAATGTAATTATTTGTTGGGCGCCATCTACTCAGTCGGTAGTAAAATGAGTCTTAATCCCAGTCGTGCTTCTGTAATTGGCTGTGAATTGCCAAAAATCGATAATAATGACTCAGTTGGTAAATGTAGAAATATTTATTAACAATGAAATAAAAAACAGTTGAACTTATGGTTGTTATGAAGGGTTTGTTGGACAGAAGAAGGTAAGCGTAATGTTTTTTCTTATTTATGAAAAAAACAATAATACCAATTTTACCTTATTCCTGTCTAAATTTAGTTACTTGCTAAAATGTAATCTAACCTAATTATATGAAATACTTTTGGCCTTGTTTTGTTTATAGACGTTTTTAAATATCGATATTTAATAGTGAATAATTCGTACCTTTAATACGACTTATATTTTTTTAGTTACTTCTGGTTACTTCATTTCTAAATTAAAAATGTGATGAATATAATATCCTCCAGGAATCAAATCAGGAATATAGGATAAATTACTACGGAATACAGCTGGATATGGATAATAAAGCAGGATGCAACAGGATCTGCATTCTCTTTCAGGAACAAACGAAGGAATAAATGATTGGAATTCTTTTCTTGATTTACTTCTCAACTTTCTCTCACTTAAATTTGACAGCTAAAATTTCTGTTTAACTTCTTTCATCAATCAGTATGGCTTTGATTCTAACTTTCTTTTGCTCTGATGTGGACAGTTTAAAAGATATTGAGCAAAAGCCTCGCTTGACAGCGAAATTTGGTTTTTATAAACCATCATATCAAAGCCCACTCGATTGGGATTTGACAGAATTTTAAATTAAATTATTATAAAATTCTCGAAACAAAAATAATGATTTTGACATAATTTATTTACTATTTCTACTTATATTAAATTTACATGAAGACTTTTTACTTTCGTCATTATCGATTTCTTAAATTATATTAAACATTATTATTACTGCCTTTTTTACAGTAATACTTTAATTTTAGAAGTCCCAACACTTTATATTCCCGATTTATTGTATTTCCCCTGAATTTAAATTGATCATATTGCTAAATCAAGATATTGCATTTTGAGGTTAAGTTTAAAATTTATTTCTCTTCTAACATTTAAAATAATGTTCTCATTGTTGTAGTGATCTCAGACTTATCTGAGATTATTCTACTTAAACTTTTTCTATTTGGATCTTTGCTAAATTATTTGTAAATTCTAAAATTGTCGATGAAAATCCCTTTTGTAAGTTCCATGTTAAAATTGGATATCTAAAATTTTATATTTTCTTATACAGTGTGTCCCAAAAAGTTTTATACAAATGGACAAAAGTTCATCTTACATTTCACGAAAAAAATTATTCTTGATCAAAATCTCTGCATGACTTGTTGATCTATAATCAGGTTCAAAATTTGACCTCATCAGGTCAGGTCAAGGTCATTTGAAGGTCAAATTGAGGAAAAATTTCTAGAAAAATCTGAAAAAATTCATACAAAGGTTTTTAGGGTTGCTGAATCCGATGTTTTCTTGACCTCATCAGGTCAGGTCAAGGTCATTTGAAGGTCAAATTGAAGAAACCTAGAAAAATTATTACAAAGGTTTTCAGTGTCGCCGAAATCGAATTCAAGATCCGCTTGACCTCATTAGGTCAGATCCTGGAACGGATCTAACCGTAAAATGACCTTGACCCTGACCTGGAGGTCAAGCAGACCTCGGATTCGAATTCGGCGACACCGAAAACCTTTGTATTTCTTTGTATTTCTTTCCGATTTTTCCCAGAAGGTTTCCTCAATTTGACCCTCAAATGACCTTGACCCTGACCTAATGAGGGCAAGCGGACCTCGGATTCGGATTCAGCGACCCTGAAAACCTATGTATGAATTTTTTCAGATTTTTGTAGGTTTCCTCAATTTGACCTTCAAATGGCCTTGACCTGACCTGATGAGTTCAAATTTTGAACCTGATTATGGATCAACAAGTCATGCAGAGATTTTTATCAAGAATAATTTTTTTTGTGAAATGCAAGATAAACTTTTTGTCCGTTTGTATAAAACTTGTTGGGACACACTGTATAATTACTACTCTAAAATTAGTTTCAAACTTTATTTTCTAAATTACATTCTGTCTAGTGATTATTTAAATTAAAATAAATAGTTATTTATTGGTTTTGATTAATTTATTTGTTTCATTATTACAATATGTATACGTACCAGAGTTTATCCACTCCACTATAATTTTTTGCTCTCTAAATAAAATTATTTTCCTTTTCTTCGATTACTAACAAAAATATTTTCCTTTCCTTCATCCAGCCGAATCTTTATTAACACTTTCAAAATGTATTTCGAGGTAAATTA
The DNA here is from genome assembly GCA_949320105.2 of Crepidodera aurea. NCBI lineage: Eukaryota > Metazoa > Arthropoda > Insecta > Coleoptera > Chrysomelidae > Crepidodera > Crepidodera aurea. The sequence continues at coordinate 9,104,755 of OX439480.2, forward strand.
GTCTAAACATTCGTCTGGCACAATTATCACGAAGTGGAAGAAGGATGTAAATTGAGTAAACCAGTAAGGAATTTTAATTATTAGATTCGACATCCTAAGACCAGTTTCTGTCTTTCGACTTCATCAGTTAGGCTTTTCGAATCCAATAAATAAAATTCCAAACTCGTACAAGTCAATAGCTATATCCGCTATAAGATAACATTTTTAGATGTGCTACCATCTGAAAGGGATAAAAAAGAAGAGAGTGACATCTTGACTAGATTCAGTCAAAATTTAATGTCAATACTCTCTTCTTACCATAGATGGTAGCACATCTAAAAATGTTATCTTATAGCGGATATAGCTATTGACTTGTACGAGTTTGGAATTTTATTTATTGGATTCGAAAAGCCTAACTGATGAAGTCGAAAGACAGAAACCGGTCTTAGGATGTCGAATCTAATAAATTAAAATTCCTTACTGGTTTACTCACTTTGTATTAATCTCTGAAAGGGATAAAAAAGAAGAGAATGACATCTTGACTAGATTCAGTCAAAATTTAATGTCAATACTCTCTTCTTACCATAGATGGTAGCACATCTAAGGATGTAAATGTTATACAATATTTATTTTATCCTTGTGTTCTTTTGACAAAAGTTAACAGTCTCGGAAATTTACTTTCAGAGTAATATGTTAGAAGGCAGGGGCAACTTAGATAAGGGACACCAAATTTTTCTGACAAAAAAATCAATTTATATCCGCTGTAACGTGAATTTTGTTTTTAAATTCAATTACGTCAGTAAACACCCTGGTAGAATTATTTTCTAAATTGCCTGGTCGAGTAGAAGAGACGTAGAAATGTATTTCAGTATTTTAATATGTTTATGTCCTGGTTGTTACTATTTTTTGTTCTTATGTACAGACAGACTTGGTAAAGTTAAACTAACATATACAGGGTGTTATTGAAATACACGTACATATTAAAACTGGGTACTATGCAGACCCGCACTGAATGTAGAAAAATATAATTTATTATTTATAAAAGAAGTTATTGATTTTTGAAAATTAATTCTAAAACATACGTACTTCACTGACCTCAACATCAACATTAATTAATCTGCAAGTTTTTTTCAGATGCTAAGATAAGAAAACTAGTTTTATAAGAATTAACCATGTTGCCAAGCTTTTCGAATTAATTGCTATTTCTGAAGACTGGTTTTTACTACCCCTGTTATCTAGTGGCAAAAACTAGAATATTTTATGAGTGAGTTTTTAAACTAAACATTTTTGAAACTGTAGATTAATAAAGTTTTAGTTGATTTACGAATCTGGCTAACAAGAGCGCCTTTATTGCCAAGCTGGTAAAATTAACGATTATTTTTAAATATTTTTTACGATGCCAAATATTGAACTAACCGATATAGTGCTAGTTTATGGAGCAGCTGGAGAATTTCCAAATCGGAGAATTCCGGACTGTCGTACGTTTGTTTCAACTGTTCAGCATCTAAGTGACCATGGGAATTTTAAGAGTGTCAATGCAGATCGAGGGAGAAGTAGAACCCAAAGAACATTGGCGGCTGAAGAAGAAATACTGGAAGCTGTTGAAAACTGGCCTCAACTAAGTTGCAGAAGACTAGGTCTTGAAATTGGAGTGTCCTCATTTGTTGTGTGGCGCACACTTAAAGAGCAAGGTTTTGTCAATGGCTGGTTCAAAAATGTGTTGATATTCCCAACTTTTTAAAAATAATATTGTTTACTTTAAAGGCTTCATTCACTCGTGATGGGGTGTTTAGTATGCACAATACGCACATCTGGAGTGATCAAAATCCTCACACCGTTAGGGAAACTAGACATCAAAGATAATTTTCAATAAATGTTTGGGACTAGACCAATATTTAATCGGGCCTTATCTTCTCCACTTCTGCACTTTTTAAACGATAGTTTACCAGTATTAGAAGATATACCGTTATAATTAAGGCAATGGATGTGGTACCTACTAGATGGCGCTCCTCCTCACTTTGATTTAAACGTACGACAGTTTTTGAACATTCCCCAAAAGTGGATAGGCAGAAACGGACCTACTAAGTGGCCTCCAAAATCTCCGGACTTAAATCCAATAGATTTCTTTTTGTGGGGTCACATGAAGCAACTGGTTTATAATGAATCTATTAATAGTGTTGAACAATTAACCAATAAAGTTAATGCGGTAACCGAGGAACTACGACAAAATCCCAGGTTAATATCTAGCGTTCAAAGTTCTTTACAAGTATGTGTAAATAATAATGAACAATTATTGTAATCAACTTTATTTTGCATGAATTGTTTTTGATACGGCAACAGTGCAATTTCTATGAGTAAGTTCACTTTTAATTTCACTCATTTATTTGGCTTCTTTTTGTACGATAAAATATAGAAACTAGGAGGTCGGAAAAGGGGAGTTTTGCCCAATATTTAAATTTTAGAATTTGAAGTTAAAATTGGTGTCAATCGTTTTTGGTCATTACATACTATTTACCATTTTAATATGTACATGTATTTCAATAACGCCTTGTATACATATAGTGCAAGACGACCTAAAAATAAGTATCAAAAGAATCAGCCATATCGTTGAAGTTTCTCATTCCAAAAGAAACATTTTTATCCATTCCCGTCCACGAAGTTCAGAGGTTGCATGTATGAGATGAAATTCCTAGATTAGCTTTCAGAAGATGGATTTTTCAAAATAAACGAATATTAAGTATATGTTTACCGAAGAGGCACAAATTACACTGGACTGAGTTTGCAATTTAAGACATTCCTACGTTTACGCTAGTGGAGTGAAATTTGACGAAAATATTCTGAAAATTAATGTAAGAGCTAAGTCAATTTTTTTAATTTTTTCGATTTTGTACATAAAGAGAAGCTTGTAAAAAATTTGTCAATAAATTTGGGCTGGAGCTTCGCGAGATATGCAACAAAAACGGCATTTTTGGTATTTTTCGAGAGAAAAAAAAAATTAAAATGACCGTGACGAAGTCGAGTGAGTATCGATCCGTATTGTAGGGTTTTCTTAAAAATGCATCCTAACCTCAAAAAACGAATTTGCACACATTATTTTTTATTTTTACTGAATCGGCAATAAATTACCAAAGAATCCTCGAATTTTCTTAAAAATTGGAGAAAATATGTATTTTTATGTCGGGAAGACATGGTAAAAATAAAAAAAAATGTATTTGTCCAGCCAAAATCGGAATTTTTCAAAAAAAATTGAATTGGCCGCCATTTTTGGAAAAACAATAGTAGAGAAAAAATTTTTATCTCAAAAAGAAGGACTTTGTGCGTACTTGCCCAATTTATGGAATAATAAAAAAAATTCGATTTTCATTTTTTTACAATTTTAATATTAAAAATTTAATTTAAACTTGTAATATAGAAATTGTCTTTTTAGATAGTAAATTTTCAAGAAGTAATTTTTTGAGAAAAAATAAACAAAAAGAAATACAAACTGAAATAAAGTTCAAAAATAATGCAATTTTTTGCAATAGAACAGCATTTCACCTTCAGTATTTTGTAAACTTTTATTTATTTGGTTTTTGAGGTTATAAATAATTTTTGACGGCATCCTAAACCTAACCCATTTTACACAGGATTACCGACTGAGTTTTAAATCTTAAAAAGATCGCAAAATCGTTCGTAATGATATTTGAGACTTGATATTAATTCGTTCGCTCACAAAAATCTTACTTTAGAACCCGAAATACATTTTTTATTTTTTTAAACATTTTTTGGGCTAAAATATAGTTTTTCTAAGAGAATCAAACATAAATATCGCAATAAATTATTCCCTAAATTGGGCATTTTAAATAAAGAAATAAAATGTTGGATTTTCTTAGACAAAAATACACACATAATCCTTCTTTTAAGATAAAAAATTTTTCTCTACAATAATGACCTACAAATTTTGACAACTACTGACACGCACAGCTCTGGTTAAACGTTAAGAAAATGGGACCGGCTGGGATTTTCATGAACTTTTCACAGATGTTATAAAACATGATAAAATCAATATACTTAGCAATAGAAATTTTTGCGCGGAAAAATATTTTTCACATTTTTTTATGCTACAAATGCACAAGTAGCAATTTATAACCAGAATAAACCTGAAAAGTATAAAAAAGGAAAGGTTCATTTGACGGACATAAATAATTTGCTTGTCAAATGACAGCCATCTCATAGGGGGGGATTTCAAAGTAGTGACTGCGGATTACTCTGTAATCCATATTCTTATGTATATCTGCTATCTCTTGTGTATTTACCTTTTACATTTAGCGTTAGTTCATACTTATTTTCTTTGTTTTACATATATTTTTGTTAGTATTTGTTAAATTAAGCGTTATATAAATTCAAAGTTGAAAATACAACGTTGCCAATTCAATTTCAGAAATCATGGGTTTAGGTAAATATTTACAGGAACGTTGAGTAACACTGTTAAAATGGACACTTGTCAAAATGTGACACCTGTCAAAACGTGACAACTGTTAAAATGTGATACGTGTCAGAATGTTACAACTGTCAAAATGAACAAATGTAAAAATATGACACCTGTCAGAATGTAACAAATGTCAAAATATCACACGTATCGTACTTTTCTTTATTTATTACAAAGATCTAACCTAACCTAAAGCTAATCTTTTTTTTTTGTTTCGCGGGTGGAAATGCTTTATGCACATCGGGTAAAGGTTCTTCCCTTCCCCGATAGTGTGAGACTACCCCTTACGGCTACTCACTAAAACCACCCCACTGAAACCACTGTGCCCTACACGCTGCTGTTGCCCGTCCCGGAAATGGGGCCTGTCCGCCGTGACTATTCGCGAAGATCAAGCGTTAGTAGATGTTGCCCTAAAAGGGTGAAATCTCCAGAAACTAGGCAACTTTTAATGCATTTAACTAACCTCTGTGACAAGCAGTTGATAAACGTCAACAACAGCTGCAGCCAATTGAAAATTAACACTGACAGATTTTTTAATTTTCCCGCCTACTTTCAAGCCAATCGCCAATCAACTTTCTATTTATCTACCTTTCAGTAGTTCAAGTAGATGTCGCCCACTCCGTGATTTTCGCGAATTAATTAATAATTTGTCAGGTTATAAATATACTTAAATTATATATTCATTGGACTGCTTAAAAATGTAGATTTGAATATTAAGAGCGGAGCTCGGTGACCAGATATTAGAATAAATTCTACATAATCTGAAGTTAAATGGAAATGTCATTTTACCTATAAACGTCAAAAAATTTCCAGTGTAATTTCATGCTCCTTCCCCCAGGAGGAGACAAAAATTAGTTGCTATAGTAACGATACAAAATAAAGGCTTTTAATTGGTCGAAACTGTTAGGTGTGGAATTTTCATAATAATCAGATGTTCTCCGTTTTGGGAAACGTTACAAAAATATATTGGTAACAAATTTTAACATCTTAAATTTTACAATCTTGTCCATGTTGTGATCAAATTTTGTGAAATTACCCGGGACCTTTGGAAGATATTTGACTGTATTCGTTATATTTATTTTGCTTTACCACTATTTTAAATTAAAAACTAATAAACTATCCAGTCTTATTTGATAAAAAAATCTAATTTCTCTTACTTCCATTAACGAAAAATCCGATTAAATCAGCCTGCGATCGACAAGTATTTCCGTGTAAACGTCCAACAATACTCTTATTTCTTACACGAGAACAAAAGGGCAAGATACGAAGAGGAAATAAATTTTACTTGCTCAGGACCGTATCGTTTGCTTCAACCGTTTTCCTATAGATGGCTTTAGTCGAAATAACTAGATAATAGAAATCATGAAATAAACTTCAGAATCTGTCAATATAACCCCAATTCTCGGCGTGTTTTAATTTTCTGCTTCAGTTTGAAGGAATCTGCGACCAAGACTCATCGAATGCTCTGAAATACTTATGGTGAGGTCGCTATTAGTAAAAGTGAGTGGTTTCAACGCTTCAAGACATAATTCGAAATTTAGAAAAGACTTGTACACACTTGAATTTAGCAACGGAGAAAATCTTTTGTAACTTTGAAGAAATAAAAATCTCTTAAGTGTGTAAAATTTAAAAATAATCCAACAGATTTTAATTAACAGAAGTATTGGTAATGATGTCATTACTAATCTGATATCTCTACTCAAAATCTGTCTTTCACAAGACTTTTTCCCTTTTAATGATAAATTCTATAAACAACCTAAGGGCTGGGCCATGGGTAATCCCTTATCTCCTCTTCTAGCTGATATTTTTCTTGATCATTTAGAAAAGACCTATATTTTTAACTCCAATAAAACTCTTTTAAATAGTCCTTATTCTAAAAAATAGTTAAATAGTATAGATATGTTGACGACGTTTTGGCATTCATTGGTGGTTCTTCTATTGATGTGGAAAATATACTTTCTCTAATTAATAATATTCACCCATCCATTTCTTTTACTTTGGAAACTGAAGTTGAAGGCTATCTGAATTTCTTAGACTTAACATTAACTAGATTTAACATATCCATATCCTTTTCTATCTTTAGAAAACCTACTCAGACTGATCATTTAATTCCTTTCTCTTCTAATCAACTGTATAACCAAAAAATGGCCTCTCTTTATTGTTACACTCACCGGTTACTTAATATTCCTGTTTCGAAGGCAGATTTGATTCAGAAGTACTTATTCTTAAACAATTAGCTGTGACTAATGTTACCCAGGGAACATAGTCGATAAGTTTGTTTCAGAGAGAATCTTTGTCCAAAGAGCTATTTTTCTTTTTTCTAACGTCTGTTAGTTACTGTAGTCACTACCACCTATAGTCAGCTGTTTCTTGTCATTTGTTATTTACTTAAAATTTATAAAATGTCGCCTCGATATCAAAAATATTTTTTAAAAATCTTTTAAAGTTTTATCAATTTTATCAATTTCATATATAACCATGTGTTACAATAGTTTGGAACTCGTTTGTGAGGTATCTTTTTGACGCAAGTTTTTATAGGCTAGTTAATTATTATATAGAAACTTGTAAAACCCCTCTTTTAGGATGCTGCTCTGAAGATGACCGTATGGTTGAAAGCGCTTAGCAAATTTTAAATAAATTTTACACACTTTTAAGAGATTTTAATTTCTTCAAAGTTACAAAAGATTTTCTCCGTTGCGATAATTGGAAATGTTAAAATAAGTCCTACCCCACCCGCCGGATTTTCCGGACGTTGCTCTCTATGCTTGTCACTTGTTTCGATCAATGACAAATCAGCACTTCTGGTTTTGTGAAGAAGTAAGAAATTGGATCTATTAGTGCCAAGTTACAACAGCAGGAGTTGGTTTATTTCATTTTAATTATTATAATATTGTCATTTTATTTTTTATAGAACCTGAAAAATATGACTACGCACCTGAAACAGGCCATTTAAAATATCCTTTATTCATGTATATCGGAAAGTTACTTTAGAATTAGGCAAACAGAAGTCTATTCCGATCTTAAAGAAATTATACCACAAGGAAGTGTCCTAGGACCTGTCCTATGCTTACTGTACACAGAGTTAGAAAACAATACCATAGCCGCCTTCGCCCACGACAATGCCATTCTAGCAGTAGGAAAGAGCAATGAAGAAGCAACCCACAAGCTGCAAACAACTGTCCACCTTATCTATGACTGGACGAAGAGATGGAAAATTAAACTTAATGAAACTAAATCACTTCATATTACCTTTACAAACAAAAGGATAGATCATGTTCCAGTCAGAATAAACGATAACCTGATTCCATATTCAACAACAGCAAAATACTTAGGTATTACCTCAGATGGAAAGTGCATGTTAAAAAGAAAAGAGAAGAACTTGGACTGATATATAGAAAAATATACTGGCTAATTAGAAGAAAATCCACTCTGTCTATACATAATAAGCTTATGCTTTATAAGCAGTTGCTTAAGCCTGTATGGACTTATGGTATCAAACTATGGGGATGTACCAAGTCAAGCAACTTAGCAATCATCCAAAGATTTCAAAACAAAGGGCTGAGGAACATAGTAGATGTCCCTTGGTACATTCGCAATAGTGACCTCCATAGGGATCTGGAAATGGACACTGTTGACCAGACCATCAAGAAATTAGCCAAGAGTTATGAAGAAAGACTTAATCCTCATGTCAATGTCGAGGCTATCCAGCTCCTTGAAAATACTGGGTTAGAATGAAGACTTAAGAGGACCAAGCCCTTTGAGTTAGCTTAGTGTTTTTAGTGAAAAAGCAGAGCTTGTGTGTGCACGTTAAACTTTAGTGCAATCCATTCTACAGAACCTAAGGAACGATGATGAGTATACCTTAGTTTTAAGTTTCAAACTCTATTGGATTAAGTTAGAATTAAATTGCGCATGGGTCTGTTGACCAGATTTTAATATACTAAATGCCTTTATGGGTGTTTAATAATAATAATAAAAAAAATATGTCTATTGAATATCACACTATTAAAATTTTCAATTGAAATCCAAGACATCTCGATTGCTGGCTCGTAATTGGTATTGAGCTCTTATTACTCTGTTGTTAATCCCTGTTAAGCAAATGATTTGAAATGGGCTAAAGTCTAATTGGCAGCTCAAATAATCGATTTTAAATTAGTAATGACAACTACAAACTTCGAATATTCTGTTATTTTATTTTAGTTTTGATAGCAAATTGCCTTGATTTTTATTTACAAAATTTTAAAATGACTTCATATCTGAAAATGTTTATCAATACAATCTATATTTACGGAAAGCGAATAGACTGTATTTTGTTATAATTATAATTTTATTCTTATTTATTTATTTAAACAGCAATCAGAAATTACAATCTAAAAGCTATTTTGTTGGCTTAGAAATTATTTGTTGGATAGTTTCCTCTCTGTCCTGATGAAGTTTCTCCATCGAGCATATCTCTTCCGCGTCATTTAAGGTATTAGGCCATTTTCTTTTCAGTCTTGTATTAGGGTTTTCCATCACAAGTAGTCGGAGGAGGGGTATAGTCCTGGTCTTCTAATTTTTCGTGGTGCGTGGTTCTCTTGAATTATTTCTTGAACGGTTTGACTTACTAGTGCATACCCATAGTTCCATGACATAAGTCCAAATAAAGCTTTTTCGAGTGATATGTTTGATTTTTTTCCTACTAACCAATATAGTTCCCCCATTTAGCTGCTTTCTCTTTTTAGTTATGTGTTCTCTTCAATTTAATTTGCTGTCAAGATGGATTCCTAAGCACTTAACACTTGTCGTGCTAGGAAGTTACATTGTTAAGAACAACAGGAGGACATTGTTCTTTTCTACTGGTAAAAGGATTATGTTGGGATTTGGAGCCATTCTTCTATATGAAAGAGATGTTCTTGGAGGTTTGAACTTGCTATTCATGAACTGCTAAGAGGGCCGTGCTGTCTGCTAATGTTCCTGTAGTGTATGGGAGATCAAATGTGTAAAATAATTATAGAATCTGTCCTAGCACGCTGCCCTGGCAAATGCCTTGGTATGATTTCTTTTTCATAAAAAAGTAGCTAAATGTTGCCTAAACAAGCTCGCGAAAACCGCATCTCGATATCTTGTTCCTAACCTAAAATTTTATACGGAAATCACTTAAATTTTTATTTTTTAAACTAATTAATTCCTTTTATTATGTGAGTTGTGGCCTTAAAAAGGACCGTTTTAAAAATGAAAGGTTTTAATGCCCCCGTAAATGTTCTAAATGATGACCATCACGCTCTATGCATTGCTGAAGCCTCTCATGGGTAGACAAACCTGCAGCTTCAATTTCGGCTCTCGGTATGTTACGTAATGCAAAACGAATCCGGTTTTTCATATCTCTCTGGTGGTAGGTTGAGTCTGAAAATCAATACAAGTTAAGTCTGGTGATCGCGCAGGCCATGGAAACAGACTTCCTCTTCCAATCCATCGCTGTTGCAATAATATGCTCTCGCACAATAATGGAGAATTTTTATTTCAAATTCTTTGGACCGATGAAGCCACCTTTAAAATCTGCACAATATGCATTATTGGTCTGCAGAAAATCCGCATTGATTGCGTGAAGTTCAGCACCAAGCACGTTGGAGTCTAAATATGTGGTGTTGCATACTGGGAGGCAGAATTATTGGGCCATATTTTTTCGAGCAATCCCTAAGCGGTAATATCTTTCTTGACTTTTAGGCCAATAAATTACCGTTGTTGTTGGAAGATGTGCCACTGGAAACATGTCAAAACTTGTTTTTACAGTTGCATGGTTGCCGAGCACATTATGCTATTATTGTGCGAGAGCGTATTAATCCAGTATTACAACAGCGGTGGATTGGAAGAGGAAGAAGAGTTTCCATGGTCTGCGCGATCACCAGACTTAACTTGTCTTAATTTTCAGACTCAACCTACGACCAGAGAGATATAAAAAACCGGATTCGTAATGCATTACGTAACATACGAGAGCCGAAATTGAAGCTGCAGGTTTGTCTACCCACGAGAGGCTTCAGCATTGCATAGAGCGTGATGGTCAGCATTTAGAGCATTTACGGGAGCATTAAAAACATTTCTTTTTTAAATCGGTCCTTTTTAGGGCCACAACTTACATAATAAAAGGAATTAATTAGTTTAAAAAATAAAAAATTAAGGGATTTCCGTATAAAATTTTCTTTGGCCTAAATTTTAGGTTTTCGGGAGCTTGTTAAGGCATCATTTAGCTACTTTTTCATGAAAAAGAAATCATACCAATGCGTTTAATTTTTTTGAGAAAATTAACCATTTCTGACGAGATGTCGAAAGAAGCCCTCTAGCGGCGACATCTGAAACTAACAAAACTTCAAATATTATAGCATTTGTAGCCCAAGAATAGCTCTTTTCAACTAGCCCACGTTTGTTAAAATCGGCTCAGCCGTTTCGAATATACAGGGTGTTTTTTACTGAAACCTTTGAATACCTACCACCACTTTATTTTTATAGATACAGCAACAATTGTTAAACAAAAAAGGTTCAAATTATCCTCTACTTTTGTTAGGTTAATATAGCGAAATTCATAGAAACATCACTTTCAAGATTGCAGTTACGCCCCCTAGAGGTCATTTCAGAAACTTAACAATATTTTCCAGGTTTTTCTCTTGGCCGTTTTAGTTATAACTTTTTTTTCCGCAAGCCTCTACGATGGATAGTTTCCCAGATACAGTACCTCGCATTCTTATTTGGCCACCCTGTATATAGGAGCCCGTCGTGCCAGACTTTGTCAAAAACTTGACCAACATCTAAGAAAACTGCTGAACAATACTTTTTTGTCTGTAATGCCTCATTAATGGCAATATTCTGGTTGGAAGCCAATCTGGTGATCAGGAAATCATTTTTTATGCGAAGTAACAGTTTTTCCAATAATTTAGAAATTGTAGACAATAAACTAATTATTAGGCAACGGTAGTTATTGCTTTTCCAGGTTTTGGTTCGATTTCTGTATAAGGCCTAATACTAAACAGTCAGAAATCATACTAATTCCAAAACCTGGAAAAGCAATAACTAAAGTTATAGCGTTGTAAATGTAAGTTAGCATAGCTAATCCTTTTCTTGGTTTATAATTATAATTCTATTTGTGCAAGTAAGTCATTATTGTTTCTCGCTTTGATTATAAAATCATAATCTTTAAAAAATTATGCACCGTAACAATGAAAACTTTACCCCAAAAATCAGAGAGTCGCTTCTACTTCTCCACAGTTCATTTGGATAGTTTTTATAGTATTATTACAGAAATATAGCTCATGTAACAGTACCTGAAAATGATCTTAAATGCGGTCCTGTGTCAACCAAGAACGAAACCTCCACACTTTATCGCTCTCTCACATAATTACCGTCCGAGGATCACTTGATTTTAAGAGCCAACATACATTTTCTTTTTTATTTTTCAGGATTTTCAAACCGGCACAAAGGGGAAAACCATTTAAGGAGATCGCAGGTTCATTTATCTTCCAGTTCTAAGTTAATGGTCAGTATACTTTCTCGGCTTGCCAAGATGACAATTTTAAAGTAGAACTCTTATGATTATTTAGTGCTCTTTTTCATTTTTTAAATACTTGCGTAACTTTTAAAAGGGTCAACGTTTGATATAAAAATATTATCAACTAGCTGCCTTAACAATACGAACATATACTGCGTGGGCCAAACTTCTGCCATCGGAGGATTACGTCGTTATGGAGAGATAAAACTTTCAAATTTCGTGTGAGCTAGTACAGTTACTGGGTGCACATATCGAAAATAATTTCGATTATACAGGGTGTTCCAAAAACTCGTGGCAGCACAAACTTACATTTTTTAACGCTCTCGCTGAGATATTTTCGTATGATTCTTTTTAAGGAAGTTATGCATTTTGTGAAGACATGTCAAAATATATCATCTGATTTTAGCAAACCTTGTTTTAAAAAAATTCTACCGCCCAAAATAATTTTTTCTGGTTTAACAAATATATTTTACTAGACGTAAGATTTCATAGAAAATCCAAAAACGATGGTTCCAAACTCGTACCATTTTGTTCAAGGAAGTTATGCACGATTTTGTGAAGACATGTCTTCTTGAATAGTTCTGAAGTTCTGAATTTTTTTGTGGATCTCTGCACGACGCTATTTTGATACATGAATTGACATACGTCAAAAACTATTGGAGATGAGTCTAAGAAGCCCGTGTGCCTTATGTCGACAATTTAATGGCGAATCTAAATATGTAACAAACATGGCGTACCCTTTAAAAAACAGAACATAGTTGTGTATCTTATTTTGTATACCGGGTGTATCAAGGATGCGTTGATACACCCGATATAAATGTGCCTCATTGTCGGACCTATCATTTAAAAAAATCAAACCGATAGCTTGGATAGAAATAAATTTATGGAACAAGAATGTACCAGTGGCGGTTCTAGAAATTAAGCACGGGGGGCACATACAAGTTTTTTTAATGATCTGATTCTATGCTTAATATTGCCAAATCGTTCAACATTTGTTCACCTATTATGGATCTAAGATAGGTTTTTATATGTTTTAATCTACTAAAAGTGCGTTCAGCAGTTGCACTATTAGTGCCTATTAGTGAAGTGAAATTAGAATTTTATATGGATGTAAAAAAATAATGTGCGCGAATCCGTTTTTTGAGGTTATGATACATTTAAAAAAAATCTACATACGGATGGATGAATTTTTTTTTATTTTTCCACGACTCTTAGAGCTGGAGATATTTAAAAATTGTGAAGCAATCCACTCGAAAAATACCAAAAATGCCGTTTATGGCACATATCTCGCGAAGCTCCAGCCCAAATTTATTGAAAACTTTTTTACAAGCTTCTCTTATGTATTTTTTTTTTATTACACGAATAAATTATTATTATTATTATTATATAAAATCGAAACTTTTTTACAAGCTTCTCTTATGTATTTTTTTTATTACACGAATAAATTATTATTATTATTATTATTATTATTATATAAAATCAAAAAAATTAAAAAAAATTGACTTAGCTCTTACATCCATTTTCAGAATATTTTCGTCTAATCGTACAATTTGACTAGATTCGGAAATGCATTTTCAAGATAATAATATTTCTTCAGTTGTTACACCAATTTCATTATCTTTAAGTTCTCTAAATAATAAACTAAAAGAATGGTATTCAGCCATAACATCACTAGTTATTAAATCGAAGAGGCGCTAAAAGCGACATTTTGTAAAGGGCGGGGGGGGGCATACTGCCCCCCTTTGCCCCCCGTGGCGCCGCCGCTGGAATGTACCAGGTATATAATAGATAAATTTTTAATTTGTATTTGTATATGAATTGGGTAAGGTAGTTTATAAGTTAGTTAAAAGTTGTTAAAAAAATAGTTATTTTGATTGTTTTCAGGCGAACTACTCCTTGAAGTTTCCTGCAAATGTAATGTATATTTTATTTTATTTCTCGTTTTCTTGTAAATGCTTTCAGGAAATAAAGTCATTTGTTAAACATGATTTTTCTACGTCTAGAAGCAATATTAACTTAACATTACTTGTTGGAAATATCACATAAGCCTAATGATTTTCTTAAATTAAAAAGTATTGAACCGTTAAATAATTTAGAGGAATTTCAATTTTATTACACTTTTTAATTAAAAATGTTGTATAGATATTTATATAAACGGGACTCTTTAAAATCCTTTATGACCTACAACGAAAAACTTTGTTCAACCTCGAGAACTTCCGAGAATGGTCTTTTTGTAGGTTCCTGCAATAAAAGCAGACTAAACTTTTATAATGTTTTATTTATAGGATAAAATAAGTCGAATCTACCAAAGTAAAGCGTTCTCTTTCCACTACGATTCCATTGAACTGGAAGATGAAAGAAATTGCAAAAACGAAAAATTGGGGAGGTATTTTTGATATAAATTTCACTTTCACATAACTTCGATAAGGAGGATTATATCATCTTTTTCAGCATATGGAAATCGTTACATTGGCATAAAAATTAGCGTTTATTTCTTATTGAACGATATAAATGATAAATTGTATTGATAAATTCTTGATAAAAACTTAGGAAACGTTGGTATACAGGGTGTTTAATTGGTAATTGCACATATGTTCTGTGCAGATATTGATCACAGAGGGTTTTGCATAAATATAATCTAAATCATAATAGCTTTTACATTCTTCTGACTACAAAACATGTCAACTATAGTACGCTTTGTAAAATGTTAACAAATAGTTATTTATGGTACTACTGTGTTATGTTGAAAATAAGTCACGCGAGAAAATTTATAATATAATATAATTGTTAAGTACTCTAATTTAGAGAACTTCTTTTGCTAGCCCGGAGCATTGATGAATACTAATTAAAAATTCTCGTCCATTCTCGTTGTGGACGTGTGGGAGTGTGAAACGATGATGGCTATCGGTATTTCCGGTATATCTATCTCTCTTTTCATCTTACTTCCACTTATTGAAGAACACAAAATTGAAATGTTTTAAAAGTTTTTAACGTCCGGACACATACGTGACTCGCAACGTTGCCGGTTTGTTCTCGCAAATTCCGATATGGCTTACGTGACTCACATCATGTCGGATATGATTTTAAATATTTGGTAGTCGCGCCGTGTTGCCGGTTTCATACGATTTAACTATTTGAATGTTGTGTTTAATTTTACTGATGAAAATTAAACAATAATATAATAAATTCTCAAGTGACTTAGGAAACATAACCCGCGAGTGGCATACAATGTTTTATCCAACAAATGGAAGAAATCGTATTTTTATAAGATAATAATTAATAAGCTTTGTGATCAAATCAAAGCTACTTGCGTCTCAGTACCCTATAAATGTCAGAATGAAAATTAGTCAGAATTACAAAGGGATAATATTATTAGACATGGCGTATAAGATCCTGACAGGAGTCATCAAAAAACACCAAACATCGCCCTGGTGATCTAGGAGGCTTCAAAAAGGGATAGTAAACAATAAATCATATCTTTAGAGATTTGATTTCAGGAGTTTTCGAGCATGCTCGGGTCTAACGGGAATTAATAGGTAATGAAGGACCATATCGGTTTTCAACGCACATCATTAGAAAGCTTAGCTTGTCCCCTTGTCAATGGCATTTTTCTTTTTTTTTCATATTTTTTCGTTTTCCGGAAAATTGAGAAAATTCTCACCCCTATGAAAAATCGATATTTTTTTGACGATCATTTTCTTTTCGTGCTAAAATTTTTTGGGGTTAGGAGTTGTACTAAATAAAAGATCATATTCTGATCTTTTCATCAATATATATGTATCAGGTATCAAGTGCACGAGAAAAAACTCTACCTTCAAACTTTCTCAAATTCGATTTTTTTTACAATAAAATTATTAGTCAAGTGCAAAAAGTGAAAAAAAGTTGGTTATTATTGCCTTATCTTTTGTCTTCAGACAAAAACGGGAGGATATTCAAGTTGTGGGAGGATGTTCAAATCCCACCACAATAATGTTGCGAATTTTCATATTTTCAAAATCACCAATTTTTGAAACGCCGGTTTTGCAAAAAATATTAGTGTAGCGAAAAAAATCATTGGGACAACTTTTGTAGGTAATCAACTGCTCTTCATTTTTTGTCTAAACAAAAATGCTCTAAGGGTCATATTTCGGCAGATATCGTCGAAAAACGGATATTCGGGAATGTACCTATGAATACCTGTAAATTAAAAAAAAAATTGACGGACAGACTTGATGCCCAGGTTTGGGATTTTTGTCTCGTTAATTTACTGGACTACTACTATTAATAGCCTGTTCTACAGAACCATATACTATTGGTGTTGAGCTTGAAGTTGTTTTTTTATTTATTTATTTTTTCTATAACATTTATAATTTTATATTTATTTTTGTACGTCCAGTTGTAACATTTTTTAAAATTGAGGATCATCCAGGGGACCGAAACTAATTATTAAAATATTTAAACCTGTTTAGGTGGTATGAATTTAGGTGTTTTATTTATTACGCAAACTGTAAAATAATGTATTTTCCAAAGTATTATATATTTATTAATAATTTAATCAAAAGTAAAACAATATGGTTTTGGTTAATCAATATATTATATTATATAACCGTTTTAATAATTATTTAGTTAACAAAGGTAGGAATTTGGAAAATGGGAAATAAATGTAATCGACATAGTGCAGCCGCAACTACAATGCCCTGTTAATTTTGAATAACGTATACTTGGTGGAATAAAGGTAATGTGCATTTGTGATGAGCAACATTTGACTAATGATTTGATTGAATATGAAAACAATTTTAATCTTTCTTCTACTTTTCTGATAGAAAATACTATTTCCTAAACTTTAAATCTAAAATTATTTAAAAAAATTACGATTTATAGCCAATTAAGACTTTCACATGATGATTGCATCAAGTGAAATTTATTTGCCTATGCAAATTTAATATATGGATTCATGAATATTTAGGACTAATCATTAACAATGCATGTATGTATAAAACCCGCTTGATTTGTCACAGCACTCGGGCCTTACGAACGATCCATTGTGCACACTACCAATTGAGAATTAAATCAAATCAGAGCTTCGTGCACTAATTTGACTTCTAATTTTTTTAATTTTCTGTTTAAAAAAGTAGCATTCAGGTATTTTCCTCTTTATAATGAATAACACAGTAAAATTCGATGTGGAGGAATCCTCTTTGCTTTGCTTACATCTTTTAGTAGCTCTTAAAGTGTCTATCTCTAGTAAGCATGACAATCCTGATGTTATTACAGTCCGAGTTGGTTCTTTATGAGCTTTGTTTGCCATAACTCACTCTGTTTAGACAACTCCTGTTGTGATGATAGTAAGCAAGGTTGCTTACTTGGTCAGGCACTGTGAACGGTTCGTTAGTTTTTTTAGCTAACTTTCTTGAATGTTGCTGTATCCTTAGATCAGCTTAACTCAATTTGCTTATCCTACAACTTATTCATGAAGTCCCAAATTACTCATACAAAGTATAAGCATGCTACAGACTAATGCTCTAGGTCAGGTCAGGGTCCAGATCTATAAGCAACCCATGTATAAGCTATACCTGAAAAGGGCGTAGGGGTGCGGCTCAGCGATGTCAGGCAATCAGGAAAATGCACATCATAGTAGGGAGCTTCTGTGGGCACTGAGGGGTGTAAACCATTGCTTGGATATAATATTTTGATAATTATTGTACAAAACCCTGTACAACTTTGGATAAAATATTTTTTTCGTCGACCTCTACAAAAAATGACATTTTACGTACTAATTTCCGAATGAAAAATCAACTATTAGTACGTTTTTGTAGAGGTCGACGAAAAAATGTAATATGCGCCTCAATTTGCAGACTCAACTATAATAGACAGTTTTTCGTCCTTGGCATATAAATAGCTATTTATCAGTTATATTTTATAGTACGCGAAGTTTAAATTATTAAAGTAGATACTCGAAGAGAGAATATTCACACGTTTATTATGGCTATTTGCTTGCAGTAATAATCAGAGAATATACTTTAGGAATTTTAGAAGAAAAAATTGTATACACTCAATATAAAATACTG
The DNA here is from genome assembly GCA_949320105.2 of Crepidodera aurea. NCBI lineage: Eukaryota > Metazoa > Arthropoda > Insecta > Coleoptera > Chrysomelidae > Crepidodera > Crepidodera aurea. The sequence continues at coordinate 9,122,768 of OX439480.2, forward strand.
CAACTCAAAAGTTGTCTAAACTGATATACCTTTGTATGACTAAGTTTTTAAAAGCTGTTACGTGAATTATTGGCTTGAGTTTGTCGTTTCAAGAATGGTAAAAAATAACTTACCTAAAAAGTATGAATGTGATGACTAACCTGAAACAAAAACGTCACTATAATTAAATTTGTAGATCTTATAATAATTTGAATTACAATGTTACTCCAAAGACTCGCAGAAATATTAGCCAGTTATTATTAATTATTATTAATTCAAGAAATATGGTTTTAATGGGACGGTTTTTGATTGGCTAGAAAGTTACTTACCAAATAACTAAGTTTATTAGTGAAATTTCAAATCCTCAGCTAAATAATATTGAAGTGCCGCAAGACAGTGTACTTGGACCTCTATTTTTCACTTTGTACATTAATGATGCACACTTCTGTCTTTCAGGCAGAGGTATATGCTATTCTCCAATGCGCGAGGGAGAATAATAGGAGAAACATAGTTAACGCGCGTATTAACATTCTATCAGACAGTCAAGCGGCACTCAAGGCCTTGTGCAGCAAGGAAGTGACGTCCAGACTTGTATGGGACTGCAAAGAGGAACTGAGATCGCTGGCAGACCGTAATCACGTCAAACTGATATGGGTGCCGGGACATCAGGGAATTGCAGATAACGAGAAAGCAGACGAACTCGCAAGAAGAGGCTCGGAAAACCCCCCAAACTAAAGGCAGACACTAGAAATAACAAAGCGTACAGCGAGATTGTTTGTAATAAATTGTATTTGGGACAAACACAAAGATTACTGGGAAAACGTCCCAGGAAACAAACACGGGAAAGAGTAGATCAAAGGAACGTGCCAGAAAAGAGCGGCAAACCTGTTAAAGATGAACAGAAGCCAGCTGAAAACCGTTACAGGACTCCTTACTGGCCATGCGCCAGTAAAGGGGCACCTCAACAAGATTACTTGCAGACTGTACGGTAAGGAAACATAAACAGTGCGAGGCACTGGACCGCAAAATACAGCAAATTTTTGGGCAGCCAGTAGGTGAACCAGAACTATACAACTCCCACCCAGTACAGGACCTGTACAAGCTTGTACAAGGCACTAAAGTACTGGATTGGGTATTGTAAACATATAAAGAGAGGGATGATACAATGGGCCAACAGGCTTCGGTCAGACAGGCCCAACCAGGGTGTGAATTTTTTAGTGAGTATGCCTGGAAAGGAGATTCTCACAGGGTTTTCTTCACCTCCGCAAAAAAAAAACATTAATGATGTGGGAAATGTATCGAACAAAAGTAAAATTCACCTTTTTGCTAATGACACATTAATCTATTTTTATGAGAAATATTTTATTGAAGTTAATGAGTTAAAATCTAAATATATGTTTGTCAGTGCCGGATTAAGCTAAGGGCTAGCAGGGACTACAGTCCGGGGCCCCAGCGTGACAAGGGGCCTTGACAATGGCACATTCATTGATACTTTTGTGTACATAATCTGATATTTATTCCATATGATGTTTATTAGTGAACAAAAATAAACATTCAAAACAATTTCTTTTGAATTATTCCAAACATTTCAGAAAATATTTTTAGTAGGGAGCCTCGAAATACTTAATCCGGCACTGATGTTTATTGGATAGGGAACTAACATTTAGTAAACACATTGATTATATTTTCAGAAAAATAGGAAAAAAAATTGTCTTTTTTTCGAAGATTATCACCATTTCTGACTATTCAATCTAAATTAACAGTTTGTAATTCGTGTATATTGCCTCACTTTTTTTATTGCTGTTCGCTGATATATACAGTATGCTCAAATTATGAGAGACTTCAAATTATTCAAAATAATGCCATGCGAGTAATACTAGGATGCAATCGATATAGTCAAATACAAGACATGTTAAATACACTAAATGTCCAGTCAATGATATTCTTGTGCAATAAAATTTCGCTCAACATGACCCTATATTGGTATGGTTTAAAAAAATGACACAAAATTAGGGAATTTGTAATGGATTAAAAATGTATTAAAATAAACAGATATCGTAAGTTGTTTAGAAAAAATTATGGAAAGCTTATTTTTAAAAAGAACATAACCTTTTAAAAAATAAATGTCAAAATTACAAAATTTTTAATTTAAATACCAACTCAAATGAAAAAGTTTGAAAGTAACTAAAATTTGGTAATTTGATTTTTGGAAAAAAAAGTAGATGTTGATTGAAAAAAAAAGACAGGTACCACCACCACCCTCTTAATATCATAAATCTTAAGATTTTAAATCTGAAGAGGTACCTAAATAATTGTTTACCTAAGCAAAATTTGATTATAAAACTTAAGGAAAAAGATAAACAAATATAAATTGTTTGTTTTTGATAAACCACAAATACTCCTATATAAACTAAAATGATAACGGAACTATAAAAACAGGTTAACAAAAACAAATGTGTTTACTGTCAATAGACAAGAAAATATGTAAAAATTGTTATATAAAAAATATAAACATTGCACCCTTACTATAAAAATAATAAATTTATTTTTTCTGTAAACCTACGTTTCCGAAAATATATTTTATATCATCATCAGAACACTATAAATAATATTCATAATAGATGATGATTTTGTATCCTTTAAAGTAGATAAGTTAAATAATGGTATTTTCAAAATAATAATAATAATAATAATAAAATTGTGAAATTACAAAAAAACAGTGTAAAGTTTGTAAAAAAAAACTCTTTATAATCGTAAAAACCACCCTCTGAGCAAATCCCTTTTTTTAAATTTCGTGAACATACAGAGTGTTAAATGCAACAGTATTTTCACATAAAACATCGTATTTTTTAAAATATCCATTATAACTACCATATTTTTCTGAAAAAAGAGCTAAATTCAAGTTTAATATAAAATGTTTAATTTAAAACAATATAACTGTGTGCTACCAACACGTAATGAGACACCCTGTATATTTAACAATTTTAAAATATAGAACTTGGGGTTCTCTGTAAATTATATTAATAATTTTTTCTCGTAGCCCCTATTATAACGGAGATATCAAATTATATCAGAGGTAAGTAAAAAAATAAAAGTGGTAAAAAAAAATAATTGGTTGCTTGACCATCTCAGAAAAAATTAATATTTGGTAGGTAAATTCCCTTATGTTTTGGGGGTTCAAAAATATTTTTTCAATATTTTTACTGTTTACCGTTTGGAAATGGCGGCCATATTTGTTTTAGGCTGCACGCTATTTTTCGCGTTTGCAGGCATCTTCGATTTTTTAAATTGTACAGCAATGGATCGAAAGCTTGCGATACATCAAGGAAGACAGTAGAGCTAACTTTTGTTTCTTCTATCGATGATATTAGTTATTCTATGGTTCTATAGTTGAATGGTTTTCTCTAAATCCAAACTGGTGTGATGGAATTAATTTCTTTTCTTCTATAATAGGTTTTAGTATTTTTAGTAATATTTTTTCATACTGTTTCGAGATTACAGGAAGTAGGGATATAGGCCTGTAAGACGTAATTTCATGTTTTGGTTTCCCTGGTTTTGGTATCATGTTAACTTCTGCTACTTTCTCATTCTAAATGATGCATTAAATAGGTATGTAAGTTTTACTATAGCTTTCCTCGGAAGTGGTTTTAGTATCTCTCCCATAATAAGATCGAACCCAGGCGCTTTCTTAAGGTTTTTAAAGTTTTCTTTTATTTCTGTACTTACTTCTTTTGGTAAGGTAATCATGATGTCCCTTTCATCTAGAATAGAATTTTCCTCTTCTATGAGTTCATCTCCTTCGTTAAGCATGAATATATTTTCTAGATGTTCGGCGAATTTGCTAGCTTTAAAAAAAAAATGAGGAGAGAAAAAAATTTTGAAGGAAGATATACAGGGTGTTTCATTACTAATTGGAAATATTTTAACTGTAGAATCCTGAGCTTAAAATATGAAGATTTCTCCCAAATCACTTAAATAAAATGTGTCTCCTGTCTGAGTTACAGGGTGTTTTATTTAAAGATTTGAAAATGATTTTCGACCATTACTTTAAAACTATTTAACGCATTATTGTCATACTTGGCGGTAAGTCTAGGTACTATACACCCTGCTAAATTATGTTAAATAAACGTTTCTGGCTACTACCAAAGGCGTACGACAGGGGCAAGTGACTGATTGATCCTTCCCAAATTCTACGTCACTGGGGGAATTGCAATTTTATCACGATTTTTGGTTTCTCCAATACTTTCTACGTAAATATCGTACTCTTTCTTCATAACGATAAAGTCATTATTTTTCGAGATATCTTAAGTTAAACATGAAGCTGCACAATTATTTTGATTTTAATATGTATTAATTATGTCGGTGTTTTGGGTCATTGGATTGCATTTATTACACAAATGAACCTTTAATCCGTATTAACAAAAAGAAAACAATCTTATTTGTCGATATTTCTTGAAACGAATAAACACATTAAATTATTAAAAACAAATTGTGGTTCTGAAAATGTTATAATCTAAATAAAAGAACAATGTTAATAACAAGAAAATATCAAAAAACATATGAACAAAATTTAAAAAGCTTTTATAACAAATGTTCAATATGACCCCCGTTGACCTCAATAAGTTTATCCATTCTTTCGCTGAACGATCTTCTAACTTTAAAAAATATGTTTGGCTGATTGGCAATAAAATTAGCGGAATTTACAATTTGCTGCCAAAGTTCCTCACGAGTATTTATTGCTTGGGAGTATACTAGTGATATCATATGTCCCCAGAAATAGAAATCTAAGGGATTACCGTCGGGAGTTCTAGGCGGCCACGGAACTTCACTACCTCTGCCAATCCAACGATGAGGAAATAGATGATCGAGATAGTTCCGCACTATTAGACGATAATGAGGTTGTGCTCCATCCTGCATGAACCATTAAGTGGCAGTTCCTCTAGATAATCGAACAGTGTAGTTTGTAAAAATTGTAAATACGAGTTACCATTCAAATTTGCTGGTAATTCATAAGGACCCAACAAATTATCTCGAAATATACCGCACCATACATTAATCTTAAATTCGTGTTGAAAATGTGATTCTCGGAATAGATGGGGATTTTCAATATCCCAATAGTGACTATTTCTCCAGTTGAAAACTCCTCTACGTGTAAATGTGGCCTCATCAGTAAACATAATTTTTTCAATAAAATTACGATTTTCATTTTTTTTATTTATGATCCAATGAGCAAAATTAATTCGTACATGATAATCTCTAGACAATAAATTCTGTACCGGTGTAAAGTGGTAAGGTCGTAAATTTTCTTTTTTCAGTATTCTAAAAACTGAAGTGTGGCTTAATCCAGTCATTGCTGCTAAACGCCGAGTGCTTAGTTCGGGATTATCAGCAATTCGCACTAAAATATCATCCTCCTGATCCACAGTTAATATTTTCGGTCGTCCCATACCACTGTTACGCCTAAATTGTCCAGTTTCTCCTAATCGACTAAAAACATTACTGAAAGTCTGGCGATTGGGTTGAACTCTGTTTGGATACATTTCTTGATATCTTCGAGCAGCAGCAAGTCAGGAATAATTTTCGTTTACATAAACACAGAGCATGTCTCGCATTTCAAGATTAGAAAAATTATTGTGCCGCGGCATTTCCACTTAATCGACTTTTTAAATTTTACAATAATCACAATCTTAAAAGCGACAGTAACAATAATTAACAGTAATGACAGCAACCTACTAGATCGAAACAATTGAGTCAGACCAGAGCCAACTATACAAAATCTAAGCTTATTTTCAATATGTCGTACGCACTTTAATACCACGACAGCATGTAATGACAATGATATGGAAAAAATGATTAAAGTAATGGTCGAAAATCATTTTCAAATCTTTAAATAAAACACCCTTTAACTCAGACAGGAGACACATTTTATTTAAGTGATTTGGGAGAAATCTTCATATTTTAAGCTCAGTTATTTATATACAAAATGATTAATCAACTATAGTGCCTCTTGTAAATAATTGTAGGTTTGTTAAAGACATATATAAATATTCCACAAGATCAAGAAACAATTTTTATTTAAAAAAGAAAAACTCCATATCTCAAATGTGGCCCTATTTTTAAAAAACGAAAAATTCGAAAAAATTCGAAAAATCTCAAAGTCGGTACCACAAAGTATAATAAAATTAAATAATAAAATTATACAGAAAATGCAATCACGTCCAAATCGAAAATAACTACTCTTGGTACGATTTAGATGCGAGTTGGACGGCTATTAACCAAACCAACACTTTGATTTTGATATTTGAAGAGTTTGTCATTCCTAGACTAGTTTCGGTATTCTTGTACCTCATCAGTAGGAACTAGACAATCTCGACACCACGTCTCTAAGCAGTGTCTGAAGAAAGCATTGGAAACACCGGGTACTTATAGCCACTGAAAGTGACGAAGTCGGTGTGTGTATATCCAACGCCCTCTTCACTCAAATATCAAAATCAAAGTTTGCAGGTATGCAACCCATCAAGCAGGTTCGGAGAAAATAGACAGACTGTCAATTTTTGAAAAGAAAAACTTCTCCATATCTCAAATGTGGCCCTATTTTTCGTTTTTTAATTTTTATTTAGATAGAGTAAGCACTGGTTATATAGTTAGAATAGTCTGTTTTATAAGGGATTAAAGCAATACAATGAATTGCCTGATTTTATTAAAAACTGCAATAATTTAATGAGCTTTAAAAGAACATGTAGATTGTAAATATAAGTGTATAACTATTTATTTTTTTTTGTTAACCTAAATGTAAAAATAATACTAGCCAAGAGCTAAATTACAGGATTATTATTATTACTTCTATAGGAATTTCTCAACTGAATTTAATCTAATAAAAAAATATTAAACAAAAAAAAAATAAACAGTCTTTTTGAAGCTATGAATAATTTACTTTAATTCAAAATTGGGCCATTCGCCATTTATCGGTGTCACTCGTATAATCTTCGTTTAACGTACGTTTTTTAAGGTATCCGCGAGAGAACGCAAGGTTACGTATGTACGTAATCCTGTTACGTTAACGTTAACGTTAACGCTATTTCCAGACAAATGCGCGTGCGTAGATGTCAATTCGGGTCTTAACGTTTACGTGCTTGGCACAACTTCAACTCTCTAATAGAAGCGATAAAGAAACGTTGAGGTGTCCAACAACGTTGCCTCATCTTTCATACTCTCTTATATTCCAAGAAAATCTTCTCGCAGGCCTTTCCTAAAAAGAAACTAGTCAAGATGAGATAGATATAATTTTTTAATAGTGTTTGTAAAAGTTATCAAAGAGGAAGAGAAGATATCCACATCGATGAGTGACGAGATTGTATTGTATGATTTACTGCATCTTTGCAGAGGAGAATTTAGGTAGTAGTTAGTAGAGCTTTGACTAATTTTTAAAAGATTTTCCCCTCGCGAGTTATAGGTTGGAGTAATGAAATTATTTTACTTAAAATTTCGCTAGATTCAATTTGCCCGTTGACGATTTTGTAGATAAATTTAATATCTGAAAGTTGACGTCTGTCGACTAGTGATATGAGCTTCAGTTCTCGTTTGCAAATATCGAAGTCTGCATAAGTATGAAATTTTTTTGAAAAATATTTTATAAATGTATCTTGGACTTTTTGTAATAGGTCGATATAACAGTTATAATAGGGATTCCAAATAGAAGAATAGTAGCTGTATAGGATCAATTTCCCATTAAAAAGGCTAAACCGGAATTTATGATTCGAGTAGACGAATTTACTGAGGAAGAGGTCAAATTGGACTTTTGAAACCGTTAAAAGTGAAAAGGTATAAAAAAAACTATCATAGTGTTAACATTAATTCATTTTTATTTTAATTGTGTTCTATTTTATTAATTTAATAATATTGTCAGTTAATAATATTTATAAAATTGAAGTTTTCAATATATTTTTTTTAATCTAAATTTTAATTAATGTTCAGAATTTGACAATATTATTTTTCTTTGACAGTAGGGTGACTTTTAGTTTTAATTAAGATTAGGAGTGAATGAAGATATGAATGGAAGTTAAATTTTGATGATTAGATAGTAAATTTTAATAATTTTGAAAGTTTTGTTATTGTAATAATAATATTTGTTTATTAAATTTTGGGGAAAAAATAGGGAGAATAATAATTTTTCAGGTTTTCAAGCAAGTTTAAAAATTTTAATTTGAACAATACAATTTAAATTTAAACAATTTACTGGTTATATTTATTTAGAAAGAACTCACACAAACCATGAGAATTTAAAATTAAAATAATTTAAATTAAAAGCATTTTTTTTATAATAAATTAAATTGTAAAATTTGTTATTTTACAACAATATATAACAATGTTTATGAAACTATTTTTTATAGTTATTTGTTGCAATAAATTATAGATATTGTGAAAAATTTAATTGTTCAATTTTCAGCAAAGTTGGATTTGTCATAATTCCATTACGTTGAATATCCACGTTATTTTTGAATGCGAACTATTTCTCAAAGTATTTCAATGCCTTGCATTATACTCATGAAAAGCTTTTTAAGCTTTAATCCAACTGGCACAATTAGAATTTAAACAACTGAGTGGAGGCTATTAATTAAATTCAGTGAAAAATTCAGTAAGGCGAGTGTTACTAATTTGTTTTTTTTTCTTCTGTCGCTTAATAGAAGGTTTTTTGAGACAGTCATACAGGGTGCGCCAATTATTTCCACTCGATCTCTAGCACCGAAACTAAAAGAGATATTAACAAGATTTTTTGTAGGGGTAGACAGTGTCACTCGGACTATAATTTTAAAATATTTTGATGTATACAGGGTGGCTAATTTTTGTGGAATGAAAATTAATTTGGTTTTTTTAAATTGAACACCGTGTATATGATTATGTTTTCTGATTCTACTTAATATTAGATTTACGGTAGTTTTTTGTATTTGTAAATCCGACTCGGCGTTGACAATTTATTCCTATTTTAAGCAAATTTAATGAAAAAACAGCACTTCAGAAATATTAGCACAAAAACCACATTTTTTAAAAAATTCCTCAAAGAAGCTACTATGATGTAAATAAAACATGCACCTATCACAATAATCACACAACATCTTCACCTGTTGCACAGAGTGTTTGCCGATGGCGTGCCAATAGTCTAGTTTTCAAATGGCAATAACTTAATTTTTTCAAATGGGACACCCTGTATATTTTTCTTCAGTTAGAAGCTCTCCCTAATACGCATTAAAAATATATAAGGTTTTGCACATCTAACTTTACTATTTACTTTAATAATTGACGTTAAGTGACAAACAACATATTTTACACAATTTTTAATAAGAAATCAAGTTACCAATGAAAATGACAGTAGGTATATTTTGTTATGGCATTAATTGTCAACATAAAATTTTGTATTGTATCACGTCTACTATATTTAATCGGTATTGTGTATAAAAAATGGATTTTAATAAGAATTATAGTGTTCAAGAAAATATTGATATGATATGGATACTCGGTGAATGTCAAAAAAATGCGTTTCTTGCTAGTAGGGTCTATCGTCAAAGATACCCAGAAAGACGTCATCCACAAAAGGATACTTTTGAGAATTTAAAGAATAGATTTGATAGAACAGTAACCGTCAAGTATGAAAAATATTCACGTGAAACTACAGCTGTTACTATTGACAACGAATATAAGGTAATGATCAGTATAGTTGAAAATCCCAATATAAGCACAAGGCAATTAAGCAATCAGTTAGATATTTCCAATACTACAATTAGACGCATAATAAAAAAGAATAAATATCACCCCTATCATATCCAGCTTCACCAAAAATTGTTATCACGTGATTTCGCGCGTAGAGTGGAATACTGTAGATGGTTAATAAACAGAGCGTAACTTTTTAAACAAAGTTTTATTCTCCGACGAAGCCACGTTTCATAAGAACGGTTGTGTAAATAGACACAACTTCCATTATTATTCGGACCACAATGAACATTTATTTAGAACCACATCACAGTATCGATGGTCTTTGAATGTGTGGGCGGGAATAATAGGTGATTATGTAATTGGTCCCTATTTCTTTGATGGGACTGTAAATGGAGCTATATTTTTAGATTTTTTAGAACATGATTTTCGCAACTTATTGCAAAATGTGCCTCAAAATTATCACAACGGAATGTGGTTTCAATTAGATGGTGCCACACCACATTACCTATTAGATGATCGCATTTGGTTAAATAGGGAATTTCAGGATCGTTGGATAGGAAGGGGAGGACCTATAAATTGGCCTACTAGATCGCCTTGCCTTACACCTTGCGATTTTTTCTTGTGGGGTTTTATTAAAAATATTGTTTACAAAGAAGAGGTTACCACAAAAGAAAATATGAAAGAAAGAATTACTGCAGCATTTAGACAGGTGACCCCTGCAATGCTAGGAGATGTACGTAAATCAATAAAAAAAAGGACAAGAAAATGTATAAATGAAAATGGAAGACATTTTGAACACCTACTATAAATTTTAACTTTCACTATTGTAGTTTTCTTACGATTAAACTTTGTAAAAGTTTGTACTTATTAAAAATTGTGTAAAATATGTTGTTTGTCACTTAACGTCAATTATTAAAGTAAATAGTAAAGTTAGATGTGCAAAACCCTATATTTTTTTAATGCGTATTAGGGAGAGCTTCTAACTAAAAGAAAAATATACAGGGTGTCCTATTTGAAAAAATTAAGTTATTGCCATTTGAAAACTAGACTGTTGGCACGCCATCGGCAAACACCCTGTGCAACAGGTTAAGATGTTGTGTGATTATTGTGATAGGTGCATATTTCATTTACATCTTAGTAGCTTTTTTGAGGAATTTTTTAAAAAATGTGGTTTTTGTGCTAATATTTCTGAAGTGCTGTTTTTTCATTAAATCTGCTTAAAATAGGAATAACTTGTCAACGCCGCGTCGGATTTACAAATACAAAAAACTACCGTAAATCTAATATTAAGTAGAATCAGAATACATAATCGTATACAGGGTGTTCAATTTAAAAAAACCAAATTAATTTTCATTCCACAAAAATTATCCACCCTGTATAAATCAAAATATTTTAAAATTGTAGTCCGAGTGACACTGTCTACGCCTACTAAAAATCTTGTTGATATCTTTTTTAGTTTCGGTGCTAGAGATCTAGTGGAAATAATTGGCGCACCCTGTATGTATTAATTGTAGATAAAGAAAAATTAAAAAAATAATATAATAAAATAAAAAAATATCAACAGACGTAATTTTATTAACAAAGTGATTTGTTTTGGGTATCGTCAGATAGAAACTTTAATACGTACATTGTCTACAGGACTACCAACTTACTGGCCCAGTGACAGAAACAAAATACCAGATTTACTAGACTTTGCCATCATGAAAGGAATCACCGACATTTACTCCAAAATTGAATCAAGCTTTGATTTAAGTTCAGATCATAGTGCTGTAATCATTATTCTAAGCACAACAATCGTGTGGAGAGAACCATGTCCAAAACTTTGTTCGAAAAAAACAGATTGATAGCAATTTCAAAACATTATTAACCAAAATATTTCTTTAGATCACAAAATCAAAGTCCCCAATGAGATTGAAAATGTAGTTGCACATTTTACTACATTAATTTAAGACGCAGCTTGGAAGGCCACACCCTTAAATAAAAAAAATATGCAGAGATATCTCAACAAATTATAACTGAAAAAAGAAGAGCACGTGCTAAATGGCAAAGAACAAGAAATCCTGTAGATGAAGCTCTTCTAAACAGATTAACACATCAACTTCGCACAACATTACAACAAATTCTTAACGAAAATTTTGAATTCTACATTACCAACCTAACACCAAAACATTGTGACGAGCGAATAAAACATTTAAAAGACCCACGATATCAATGCCACCAATTAGAAAACCCCATAGAAATTGGGCACAATCGGACAACGAAAAAGCTAATGTATTTTCAGAACACCTGGAAAATGTTTCCTCTCCTAACCACATAGTCAATGTAAATTATGAGGAAATCAGTAATTTGCTCAATGCTGGTTGCCATCTATCACCTCCTATTAAAGCATTCTCACCTACAGAAATTCAAAAGGAAATTAAAAATTTAAACCCCTTTAAAGCTCCAGGCTACGATCTAATTACGGGTGAAATATTAAAACACCCGCCTAGAAAAGCTGTTGTATTACTAACGATAAATTTCAATTCCATCCTATGTTTATGCCATTACTCTATACAATAGAAGTATGCCCACATCATTATGATTGCGAAACCAGGTAAACCACCTACAGAGCCCAGCTCGTACCGACCTATCAGCCTACTACCTATCATGTATAAGGTATTTGAAAGACTCCTCCTGAATAGAATCCAAGATCTTCTAGATGTTGATGAACTTTTACCACAATATCAATTTGGTTTTCGTCAACACGACTCCACAATGCAGCAATGTCATCGCATTCCTCGATGTAAAGCAAGCCTTCGATAAGGTTTGACACGATGGTCTACTATATAAATTGAAAACGCATATGCCTAGCCAAATATGCCTTATCCTCAAATCCTACATCAACGATCGATTTTTCCAAGTCAAAGTTAATTCTTCAACTTCAAATTATAATCCTATCCAATCTGGAGTTCCTCAAGGTAGTGTCCTTGGTCCTTTTTTGTATCTCCTTTTCACTGCTGATATACCTAATAATAACGATAACCTAATGGCCACATTTGCTGATGATACAGCAATTCTAACATCAGATGCAGATCCCAATAGAGCTGCCATCAAACTTCAGAATTATTTACAACTGCTGCAAACTTGGCTCCAACGTTGGAAAATTACAGTTAATGCCAACAAATCCACACGGTTACATTACAACAAGGAGACATGCATGCCCTTAAGTCCACATAAATAATAATCAAGTCCCACAAAAATCTGAAGTAAAGTACTTAGGACTTCATCTGGACCAAAAGCTTACTTGGAAAAACCACATAAAAGCCAAAAGAAAACAGTTAAATACAAAAGTCAGACAAATGTATTGGCTACTTGGAAGAAGGTCTCAACTCTCACTTGAAAATAAAATATTGATTTACAAGATTATTCTAAAGCCTATTTGGACATACGGGATTGAACTCTGGGGTTGTAGTAAGCCTACCAACACCAAAATACTACAAAATTTCCAGTCCAAAACTTTTAGAATGATAACTAACGCTCCATGGTACGTCTCCAACATAACCCTCCATAATGACCTCGGAGTTCAATTTATAAGAGATGCCAATGATAAGAGAATTGTACCAACCACCACTAGTTACTAGACGCCTTCACAGGACCTGGCCCGAAGACCTCGGGGATTAGGTGAAGACTGGAAGACCGTCAATGGACGGTACCCCCCCACAAGCCATACACCACACATCAAATTTACTAAATACTCACTATGTTGTTAAGTAGATTGTATATTAAATATAAGTCAAAAAAATACATACATTGAGTATGTAGAGATAAATTTTCACCAGAACATGCAAAAATATTTTAAAAATTCTGCATGCATAGCACGAAAATGAAGATAACAGTTTTTCTGAAACTTCACTTGAAATGAAAATCTGATTCTCCTTGTATGTATTTAAAAATGTATTTTATGTCTCAGATATTTTATGTCTCAGATATTTTATGTCTCAGATATTAAATCTTTCAAAAGTAACTTCAAATAAACGTTGTTCCAGAGACAACTAAGAAAGGTATATTTCTATCAGTGTACAGGTCACGTCTACAAACTTTTTATGTGCTTGATCGGAAATGTTCTTTATGTGCGGATGATGACAACCTACCGATTTGCCATTTGGCGTTTTGGGATCCATCCTTCTGCTCCAGATTGAACAAATTGATAGTATGGAATAAAATATTAGATATGTGTGTATGAGTATTATTATTATTCGATTTGGTATGTAATTTTTGTTTTAGTAAAATAATGGAGAAACATATATTTTATTTCATATTTTGAGCAGAGTTTTTTATTACAAATCAATTCAAAACTGAACAAGACGCTAACGAAATACTCCAAGAAGCTTAAATCAAGAGGGAGAGAGAGAGAATATGCTTTATTGTCAAAGAAAAATTACAAAAATTTTATAGACAAAACACAAACAAAATATGAATAACAATTGCATTGGATATGCAATATAACTTAATGTTCAAAATAAAATTTTCAATTTAACTTAATTTAATTATTGCTCCTACATGCTGCAACCCAAAAGTTTAAGGCACGTTATAGAATTCTGCCACTGTGTAAAATGGTCTTTCTTTGAGAAAAGCCCTAGTCGATCTTCTGAACTTATCATATGAAATTATAGATTTTAACTGTATCGGGAGGTTATTATACAATTTTTTTGCATCTTAGGTAATAGAATTTTTTATTAGGTCAGAGGTTTGAGTAGCATGTAAATTTCTTGTAGGATACCTACGAGTTGGTCTTTGCGATAACTTTTGAATGTGCTTGCGAACTAAGCAGACGGATTCAAAGATAAATAGAGCAGGAAGGGTTAGAATTTTGAAATTTTTAAAGTAATTTTCACAGTGTGTCCTACTACTTAAACCAAATAAATAACGAGATTTAAAGTGGTATAAGCTACAAGAACCACAGAACGGCAAACCATAGCGAAGGTAGGTCATTAATGCAGTAGCTCTTTAGAAACAGTTTTAATGGCAAAACATGCAGAAGATGATTTTTTTGCCAAGGTATCAATATTCAGGAATTTGTCTATATATAGACCTAAAAACTTAATTGAGTTCACCGTTAGAATCGGATTATTGATTAGAGTTATAGGCTGTAAAGTACCTCTGTAAGACATCGCTACGGTTTTACTATTGTTGAAATAAAGCCCATTCGAGTCAGACCAGGACTTGATAGATACTAGATCTTTGTTTATGCTAGATTGTAATGTCTATATATCGGAACTACTCCAGGTTACACTCGTGTCATCGGCAAATAAAGTAATTCGTCCACTTATTTTTAAGTCTGTGATATCGTTGATGAATAATAAAAATAAAATGGGACTTAATACTGAACCTTGAGGTACTCCACTGCTAATTGGCAGATTTGAAGAATCCTCACCACTAAGTCAATGGATGGACGAAAAGCTGCCGCATTAGACTTAATGAAAATAAATCAGTGCATGTAAATACGAACAAACACACTGGACAAATACAAAGTGTCTAGACATGAAGTTAGATGCGAAGGTACGATGGAAAAAACATATTAGAAAGAAAAGAGAAGAACTGAATCTTAAATATAGAAAATTGTATTGGTTATTAGGTAGACATTCTGAACTATCAAATTGATGATATACCAGGAAGTTCTAAAGCCTGTGTGGATATACGGCATACAACGGGGGTGTGCCTGCTCGAGCAATATCCAGAGCATGCAAAGATTCTAGAACAAGGTACTGAGAGGCATTGTCAATGCCTCTTGGTATGTAAGAATCAGCGACCTTCATTGAGAATATCTTAGAAAGAAATAATAATTTTTAATGCTTTAATGCGTACAAAAAATGTGAATAAACATGGGTAATCAGAGAAGGACTTGTATGTGATGTCATAGAAGTCAACATTCTTCTGCACCTTGTATAACAACGGAGTGGATCTCGTTATGGTGATAGAAAACAGTAAATCAGAAGATCAGAAAGCCCATATTTGAGGAACAAAATTGATTTCAAATCAAATTCTTAAAATGCAATAAAACTCGTGAATCTCTATGACAATGTCTTAAATATCCAATAAAACTTCCCACTTGAAAAACATCCAATCCTCTCACTTTTATTTCTTGGTGAAAATCCAGGAATAAAGTTTTGTAATAAACTTGAGATTAAATATTTGAACCTAAAATAATATATCTCATACTCACATACTTACGTAAATGTAAAACTTTCCAAGAATGTAACGTAATTGGGGGAAAGAAGATTATACGTCCCACTAAAACTAATAAACCTAATCGGCACTCCTGTAATCCTTTACAATACGCCTGAGGTATTTTCTGATAAAGCTTATTAGAAAACTAAAATGATCCGTAGCTAATAGTCAAAGCGGTATCTGGATAATTTCATAAAATACACTTTAGGGTATTAATGTTTTCTCCATTATCTATTTTTAAATAATGGCTTTATTTAAGTGACTATTTCCCTCGTCTTAATTTCCACCAATTACAAACGCGCAATTTTGAATTACAAATAGGTTTCTAGATGAAAAAACTGTATGACAGCTTTCGGAAAAAGTATTCATTCTTTTCTTGTGTCAGTAGTATCACAATCTGAACAACTGATGCTATGACACTTCAGTAACGTGACATTTAATGTCTTGCATTAAAATTTTTTGATATTGTGGCACTGATTGTCACGAAACTTCCATTTTTTTACTTTCATTGTTGGTAGCCTATATTGTGTTGTTTTGTCTTATTTTTTTAAAGTTTTTAGTTTTTTTTTAATAATAAATTTAAAAATAAGTTCAACAAGTGCCCTGTTTATGGTACAAGGCAAATCCAGGATATATGTGGGCGTGTGAACAGCTCATGACATTCAGTGTCATGACGCCAAGTGTCATGTCTGAGAGGCTGTATACACAGAAACCACCTACTTGATAATTATAGAAATTTTTAGACATGCATTCTAGATTTTGGTGTATTGAAACAAAATATTTTGACATATATGTCACTTCCAGTTTCATTATTGGTATTTTAAATAGAATCCCCTATATATTTTTGATACTTCGTTAAATTCTAATATCAGTTTATGAACCTTTTACCTAGAATTATCCGGGTTGGAAATTTTTTTTTATATAAAAACAGATGCAGGTTCACTTTTAATCAGTATTTTCTAATTAACTAAGTGCTAATATAAACAAAATTGTAGCCACTTAGGTCATAAGCCCATATCAAATAAAAGAAAATAAATACAACTCTTAAATTACATACAGGGTCTTCAATAAAACCATTTCAAAACGTAGTACACGGAATGTAAATTAATTTTAAAAGACAACTCCCATTTTTTCAATTTTAATTAAATATTAAAAATTAAGTATGCATTTATTTTAAATTTTTTAATTATTTTGATTTTGTATAGTCGGCACTAATCTGCTTTAGTCATAATTCAAAATAATGTATATCAATTAACAAAACGAAAACAAAAGCAGTTTATATTGTTTTTATATTGCAAATAAATTTTATCTTTATACCCTTAATACTCTAAAACCTTGTGAAAATGTGGGTGTGATATTGAAGTTAATTAAGATTTTAAAGAATTTAATATTACACTCAGATATTAATATTCTGATACCCAGTTGGCGAAGAGAAAAGAATGTAAGAAAAACTTACAGAATGAAACTGTTTTTTTTTTATTTTAATTAACAACCCTCTCCCTCTCAAAAAATCTTTTACGTAGTTAAAATAAAAGCCACACGCTTTACGAACCACCATTTGCGATCTAATGAGTCTGGATAGAAAATCCGGTGAAAAAATCCGTTTTACAAGTTCCTTAGCCACAAAAATTACAAAAGGAATTGTCTGACCTCAAAAAGTTGGCTTATTTTAAAATTATTCTATATATATTTCAAGTTAGTTTCATTACAAATCCATCTGAAGAATCGAACTAACGTTACTTGAATGATAAATTGTAGCCCACACACACTCACACCATTCGTGAATCCGACTTGAGCGGAGTCTTCCCTAAAGGATAAATCTAAGTTTTCTCTAAAGGGAAAAACCCCCCCTAGCACTCCACCACCCCACGTAACACTTTTGTTCCACGGCCTCACGTACATCTTATCCCCCTTTAGGCCATGGGAGATCATTGTGTGATCATCTCTGTTTTAGGGGTAGCGTTAAGCGCTTTTCTCCCTAGATTGTGTGGCCCAGCTTTTGTTTCTATCATTCTCTTCTCCCATGGCTCTCTCCCTCTCCGTTCCCCTCTTGATCCTATGCTGCCCTCTGCATTTCCTCTAAAATTTAGATCTGATAATAGATAAAAGACATTATAAATACTTAACAGTTTTTTCTTTAATAATTGAAACAAGAGAATTATTTATAATTTGACCAACTTTATATTTGTGGAACGCCTTTAAAAAATTACTTTACTACTTTCATTCGAAATCGATAAGATCATTAAATAAATGGTTCAAATTTTTTGTGTTAATTTCAGTGGAAATAGATTTTTAATAAATTATTTATCATTTCTTCTAATGGGAAATCAATAGAGCCCTCTACTATATAAATTAATTTTAGTTTACCTCCGTATACATCGCTAAGCGATTATTTTCATTTATTTTTTAGTCATCAGTGAAATTGGGATCACAAGCATATGAAAAAGAAGAAAATGCTTACAACCATGGGCGTAGAAGATAAACAGCAAACATTTTTTACAAACCGTAAAGTAATATTAAAAAAAACTTATAGAAGAAGAGGAAATTTCATTAATAACATTCTTAAGGTAAAAGATACACAAACACATATAGTGAAATAAAAATACTGAATTAGACATAATACAGAGAAATTTTAAAGCAAAACTAGCTAACAGAGCCAAGACGTTTAAAGTGAACTAGGAGACAGAACAGGATAGAATTGGCCTGGATACTTGGACATCAGGGTATCGATGATAATGAGAAAGCTGACCATTCTTGGTAAGGTCTGGAGTCCCGCAATGGTCCCACCTTGGTCCTCTTCTATTTAATCTATTTATCAACGATATTGGTTTCGTTTTTGATCACTGTAAATTCCAACGTTTTGCCGATGATTTGAAAATTTGTCTTGAGATTATCAATACAAATAACTATGAGAAGCTTCAAGCTGATCTCACTTCACTACATTCTTGGGCTATAAAAAACGGAATGTCACTTAATTTAGACAAGTTTCACTTTACTAGATCTAAAAACCCAGACTGAATTGAGTTCGTGATCCCGGGGTACTAGTTGATAGTAAATTATCCTTCACTGAAATCTGTGTACTTATCTCCCCAACAAAATTTACAGTATGCTTCTCCACTTTGGAATCCATTTTATCAAATTCATATAAACAACATCGAGGATATTCAAAATAAGTTTCTGAGATTTGTTGCTTTCAAAATGGGTCTGCAGTATGGAACCTATACGTACTTGCATATCTTAAGCACGCTGAATTTGTGCTCTCTGATCTTTATTTATTTCTTTATTCATTTATTTACTTTATTGCAGTACACCACAGAGTAACCTAATTGGTACATAGCAACGTCATTAAACTATAATTGAGAAGAAATATTAAAATATAAAATATAGAAAGTACATTTGCAAACACATAAGAAATAGATTAAAAAACAAAAAATTTAAGTAACAAAATATCTAAAGTCTTATGTTTGTAGTGATACTTGAAAAATATTAATATTAGGAAAGTTATCGTTGTAGTTACCCAATAGCCTGTTGATAAATGAATTTCTACCGTAATTAGTCATATGAGTCCTCACATGAAAAAGTGTCAAATGACGTGTGCGTCTTTGAGGAATAGAGAAACGGACTAATTCTAGCAAATCTTCACCAATCTATCTGGCCATTGAGTAAATAAAGAAAGAACAGTCTTTCCTCTTGTCGTCTTCGTTGCAAACTTTGAACACCACATAGTAATAGTCTTGTTTCGTATGCTGGAAAATTACATTTAAAAAGGAGATATTTTAAAAATTTATTTTGTACTCTTTCAAGCCTATTATTATGTATGGTATAAGATGGAGACCATATTATGGAACAATATTCAACAGTACTGCGCATCAAACTGTTAAATAGACACAATATTGCCCGAGTATCTTGAATGTGTTTGGAATTTCTCTTTACGAAGCCCAGTAACCTAAAATCCCTTAGAATGACACTGTCTAAGTGTAAATTAAAGTCGAATAGGACTCCAAGGTCGTTAATTGATGAGACTACTTCTAGAGAGCCATTATTTATATAATAAAGGATATTACTAGGGTTCGTACATCTATAGAATCTCATCAGTTTACATTTTGACACGTTTAGCTGAAGAAGATTTACTTCACACGAGGAAACAAATCTGTCTATATCTAATTGCAGATAATTAGTGGCTCGTGATACCGGAAGGAATATTTTTATATCGTCTGCATAAATAAGATACCGTGCATACTTGAAACATGAAGAAATGTCATTAATAAATAATGTAAATAAAACGGGGCCAAGATGCGAACCCTGTGGAACACCAGAAGTTACAAAAACTTCGCGTGACACTGAACCACAAATTGAAACGCGTTGCCGTCGGCTTGTAAGTCCCAGACACTCCAATATCGGCAAGTTTCTTAATCAAGAGAGAATGACACACTCTATCAAAAGCTTTGGATAGATCGGCGTAAATAACGTCTATTTGATTTCCCGGTTCAATAGAGTTAGTTAGAAATTCCTGGAACATGCCAAGATTGCTAGATGTGGATCGGCCTCTATAGAATCCATGTTGATTAGGGATAAGGTGGTGTTTATAACAGCTAAAGATGTCATCTGACAGTATCGTTTCAAAAACGTTTGAGAGAAAGAGAGAGAGAGAATATGCTTTATTGTCATAGAAAAATTACAAAAATTTTATAGACAAAGCGAAACTAATCATAATAAAAATAAAAATAAATTTCTAGACAAAACAAAACACAAACAAAATATTGGATATGCAATATCCGTCACTATAAATTATTGTTCAAATTAAAATTTTCAAATTAACTTAATTTAATTATTGCTCCTATATGCTGCAACCCAAAAGTCTAAGGCACGTTATAAAATTCTGCCACTGTGAAAAATGGTCTTTCTTGAAGAAAAGCCCTAGTCGATCTTCTGAACTTATCATATGAATTTATAGATTTTAGCTGTGCTTGCGAACTAAGCAGACGGATTCAAAGATAAATAGAGCAGGAAGGGTTAGAATTTTGAAATTTTTAAAGTAATTTTCACAGTTTGTCCTACTACTTAAACCAAATACATAACGAATTGCTCTTTTTTGTAATTTCAAAATAGATTGAAGTGGTATAAGCTACAAGAACCCCAGAACGGTAAACCATAGCGAAGGTGAGATTCGAATAAGGAAAAGTAGGTCATTAATGCAGTAGTAGAGGTCAGCTCTTTAGAAGCAGTTTTAATGGCAAAACATGCGGAAGATAATTTTTTTGCCAAGGTATCAATATGAGTGGACCATTTCAGGAATAAAGACCTAAAATCTTAATTGAGTTCACTGTTAGAATCCGATTATTGCTTAGAGTTATAGGCTGTAAAGTACCTCTGTAAGACATTGCTACGGTTTTACTGGTGTTGAAACAAAGCCCATTCGAGTCAGACCAAGACTTGGTAGTAACTAGATCTTTGTATATGCTAGATTGTAATGTCTGTATATCAGAACTACTCCAGGTTACACTCGTGTCATCGGCAAATAAAGTAATTCTTCCACTTATTTTTAAGTCTGTGATATCGTTGATGAATAATAAAAATAAAATTGGACCTAACACTGAACTTTGAGGTACGCCACTGCTAATTGGCAGATTTGAAGAATCAGCACCATTAGCACGTACCTGCTGATTTCTATTTTCTAAGTAAGTTTTAAACCATTGCGAAGGAGAACCCCGTACGCCATAAATTTGTAGTTTCTTAATTAAGATTTCATGATTAACACAATCAAAGGCCTTTGCAAAGTCACAAAATACTGAAGCTGTGAAAAGTTTATCACTAAGTGATGTATATATTTCATTAAGAACGGAAAACATTGCGTCACTAGTGCATTTTTTAGGAAGGAAAACATATTGATGAGGTGTTATTATGTTTTGTTTGGAAAGAAAGGGTAGCAGGCGATTTTTCATTAGCCTTTCTATTATCTTCGATAAGGTAGGTAATAGAGCAATAGGTCTATAGTTACAAGTTTCGGTTTTGTCGCCTCCCTTATGAAGAAAGATTATTATAGCTGTTTTTAGACAGCTCGGAAAGATTCATTAATCAGCGAAGTTAAAATGTTAATTACTACATCAGGTATATTTGAAAATATTTTAGTTGGCAAGCCATCATTTCCACGGGAAGATTTATTTTGAATGCTGTTTATGGTTTGCACTAGTTCGTGCTTATCTACTGGCCCCATGAACTATTAGTGACCCTTTTAGTAGGTAGGAGGAAGGAGAGAGCATCCTGGCCCGGAGCTATGTTAGAGCTGATATTCTTACTTACATTAACAAAATAATTGTTTAGTTCATCAGGACTAGGATTAACAGTGTTTAAAGAACGGGTTTTATTTCTTAAGTCATTTATAAGAGACCAGGTTTCTTTGGAATAGCGGCGAGTAACGAAATTCCACGGTAATTATCTACGTTGGTTTTATCGCCTGTTTTAAATATTGGGATTATGTTAGCATATTTCCATTGATGTGGAAAATGTTCTCTATCAAATGATCTTTGGAAAATAGATTGCAGAGGGATTGCCCATCTGGTCCGGCGCCTTTGGAGGAATCAAATTCCACAAGCCTGTTCCTTCTCTCTTCCTCGGTGAAAGTATGAGAGGACATATTAGAGCTAAAGTTCAGAGGTGTTCTGTACTCAGTGCTAACAGAGTCATATTTCTGATAGCAGGATTGGAAATGAGAGGCAAATGCATTCGCTATAGTGAGAGGATTGTCGCATATGTCATTTCCAAATTTCATAATGCTTGGCAGATGTTCATCTCTTCTGAGGTTTTTAATAAAATACCAAAAATATTTTATATTTTCCGGAATCAGATGCTCCGCATTAGTGACAAAAGTGAGGTAGCAAAGGTCAATACGATCTTATAGTACTGTTCAAAGTACTAAATGGTAATGTATTGTTTGGTATACCATTTCATCATTTCAATTGCGGCTATTACTGTCCTCTATCTAGATTCATGAGATTAGGTAACCAATTGAATAGTGATAATTTTTGTCTGACAGGATTAAATCTTATATATTTCAAAAAATCATTGCAAGCAATCGAATATCTGGGTTTATTGTCCTATTGTTGTCTTACATTTCATGATGTATCTACTTTATACTGTTTGTAGGATGTTTGTTATAATTATAATTAAGTTTTAAGTTCAAATTATACTAATACACTATTTGATACTTATCTATTCAACTATTTAATATTTTATATTGTAAAAGAAGCGTTTTCCCGTATATAAATAAATAAACTTGCAAAACGGAGATCAGGAGGAATACTCGAAACGAAACAAACCCCTGGAGCATCTAAATGAGCAGTCCGAAGGGCCATACAAGTCTCGATCAGGGAAAGACACCTGCAACACTGGCAAAATGTGTTTGGACAAAAACCCGGAAAATCTTTAATAGAAGAAGGAAAAAACAGAGCAAGAAAAGGGACCAAGATTTACTACTAGCAAAAAAGAAATAGACAAAAAAGTAACATAATAATAATTAATATACGCCCATCAAGTCACCCCCTTCCAAGTGAACCCCACAAGCAGAGCTTGTGCGAGGGAGGGACGACGACTTACTGCTTATGTGAGAATTTGGTAATTCAGGAAAATACACCACTTAAATAAATTCAAATTAATTAGCTCATAACCAATTTCTTTGTTGGTGTTTACTTAGACTATAATAAATTACACGAAAGAAATTTAACTTGAACCATTTATGAAATTTCCCAGAACAAGGCATGAAATAAAATATACATACAAACTTTTATTTTTAGATTTATATGAAAATGTTTTACCGTTTACCTCGAAACTCCCTACACGCATGTTTCAACTTGTTAGGGTTTTCTCTGGAGATTTAAAAGCGAAAGTTATCTATCCATTTTATGGTGAACTCGGAGAATGACTAAGTAAAAACTAACTGGAGTTTATCACGCTTTATACCTATCCTAAATTTTTTGTGGAACTGCCGAAAACCTCTAGATATAAAAAAAACGAGAAAAAATTGGTTAGATTCGACTATGCTTTTTGTAGTACAGTAACCATTACAGTACAAAATAATAAGTTGTTGTTCGTAAAGGTCAAATAATACAAACCTTGAATGAATCATTTAATAATAACCTCCTATGCATTATTTTTTTTGGTACGCCACCCAACAGAAATCCATTTACAGTGGGAAATCACAGTTAGAATTTTT
This sequence comes from Crepidodera aurea, assembly GCA_949320105.2. Lineage (NCBI taxonomy): Eukaryota > Metazoa > Arthropoda > Insecta > Coleoptera > Chrysomelidae > Crepidodera > Crepidodera aurea. The sequence goes on from OX439480.2 coordinate 9,146,871, forward strand.
TTTTATTATTAAACACCCATAAAGGCATTTAGAATATTACAATCTGGTCCACAGTGACCAATGAGAAATTTAATTCTAACTTAATCTAATAGAGTTTAAAACTTCAAATTAAGCGTTCCTTAGGTTCTGTAGAATGGATTGCACTAAAGTGTTAAAGTTAAACTTTAGTGCAATCCACACAAGCTCTTCTTTTGCACTAAAAACACTAAACTAACTCAAAGGGCTTGATCTTCTTAAGTCTTCTTTCTAACCCTGTATTGTCAAGGAGCTGGATAGCCTCGACATTGACATGATGATGAAGTTTTTCTTCATGACTCTTGGCTAATTTCTTGATGGTCTTGTCAACAGTGTCCATTGCCAGATCCCTATGGAGGTCACTATTGCGAATGTACTAAGGGCCATCTACTATGTTCCTCAGTGCTTTGTTTTAAAATCTTTGGATGATTGCTAAGTTGCTTGCTTTGGTGCATCCCCATAGTTGGATACCATAAGTCCATACAGGCTTAAGTATCTGCTTATAAAGCATAAGCTTATTATGTAGAGACAGAATGGAGTTTCTTCCAATTAGCCAGTACATTTTTCTATATTTCAGTCCAAGTTCTTCTCTTTTCTTTTTAACATGCATTTTCCATCGAACTTTGGCATCTAAGGTAATACCTAAGTATTTTGCTGTGTTTGAATATGGAATGTAAAGTTAATGTGGTGATTTGGTTTTATTAAGTTTAATTTTCCATCTCTTCATCCAGTCATAAATACTGTGGACAGTTGTTTGCAGCTTGTGGGTTGCTTCTTCGTTGCTCTTTCCTACTGCTAGAATAGTAGTGTCGTAGGCGAAGGTGGCTATGGTATTGTTTTCTAACTCGGGAATATCACATGTGTACAATAAGTATATGACATGTCCTAGGAAACTCAAGCCTTAATTCCTTTAAGATCGGAATAGGCTTCTTCTTGCCTAATTCTAAAGTATCTTTCCTATATATTCAAATGGAATTTATTATTAATGCGGGTTTGTTTCGAATTTGGGTACATAATAAAGATTTATAAGTTGGGTTTTTGGTTTAGATTAAAATTATTAATTAATCGGAAAAAATTATGTGTAGGGGTCTTTAAAATGTGAGAGGGTTTTTGTTTGTTTTGAAGTAAGTTATAAGGGTTGTCAAAGTCATATTATAAAAATAAAATCTTTGAAAAATAAACTGCGAAATTTCATATTTCATTACAAATAGCGCCCAACGTGGGGCCCTAAAATAAAGGGGCCCTATCCCTATTGTAAGTTATTATTAAAAAAAATGGAGTCCTATGATGATGGATGTTCTAATAATGATGATGACTGATATAGGAAAGCAAATGAATAAAAATACAGAATTTGGAAGCCAAAATGGGAAAGATGGAAGGCAAAATGGGAAATACAATGAAAGAAGAAATGAAAGGTATAGAAAATAGAATGGAAGAAATATCACAAGACTTAAAAATGTATACAGATAAAAAAATAGAAGAAACAAGGAAAGATATTAGAAGAGAAACGATTGAAAGAATAACAGAGGAAGAAGAGTTACAGTAGCAGAAAAATAAGAAAGTAATAGAAACGGAGTGTGTTGAAGAAATATGTCAAATAAAAGAGGATGGAATGAAGAATAAGGAAAATGTTAAAAGGTTAAAAGATTTTGAAAGAAATAGAAAAAAATAAAAATATAAGAGAAACGGTTACGGGAAATGCTCTAATTTGGTTCTCAAGTAAAGAAGACAACATAAATAATTTATTTTGATTTTGATTTTGAAAAGATGTTTTATAAATGGAAAATGAGGAAGAAAATAAAGAGCTGTATGAAGGGAAGAGAGTTAGATGGTACGTGGAATGATGGTTACTTGGAGGAAAGTGGGTTAATTATAAGTTATTTGATTTGATTGATTTGAGTTATTTAAGACCTAGATTAATTAATAGTTTGGTATTTTTTTGAGACAATTATAAATTTTAATTATGTGGGGGAATTTTGAAATGAAATTTATTATTAATGCGGGTTTGTTTGAAATTTGGGTACATAAAAAAAATTTATAAGTTGGGTTTTTGGTTAGATTAAAATTATTGATTGTTTGTTGATATTGATTTAGAAGTAATAAGAGTTATCAAAGTGAGATGATAAAAATAAAATCTTTGAAAAATATATTGCGAATTTCATATTTCATTACAATATATGAATGGAGGATATGTGTATATTGTTGTGGAAGGAAAAGCTTGATGATCTTATGTATTAAGCCTTCATGCCAAACCTTATCAAACGCTTGTGCTAGATCAAGAAAGATAGTAGCACACATGTTTTTCTCTTCTAATGATTTCTCTATAATGTTGGTTATTCTATGAACTTGGTTGATCGTCGAGTGCTTATTTCTGAATCCAAATTGGTGATCAGGGATAATTTCTCTTTCTTCGATAAGTGGTTTTAGTCTTTTGAGTAGGAGTTTCTCAAATAGTTGCGACATAACAGACAGTAATGAGATCGGTCTGTATGACGTCCGTAATTTTCCAAAGGTTGGGTACATACTTCAGTCTGAAGGCAGCATTTATTACAGTTACAAATAAAATTTAAAAATTAGTAAGTATAAATAAAGTGGAGATATGAGATATGACAAAAATATCAAAATCTGATTTTTTTTTAATGAAGCAATGCTGCAAGAAAAGATGTCACACCTATGATTGATAGCATTGTAGTTGTTGCAAATTCTAAATCAGGGTGAGTTTTTCTGTACATTTGTTCTAGAGGCTTCGAAGTAATTAAGCATACTCAAAACAGCATTACTGTCGATTTGGACATGAATCGATCACCTTATAAAGAAAAATCAGAGCAGCTGTGTTCCTCCTACTTGCAAGAGAAGTAAAATTACGTCTCTCTAATAAAGCGGTATTAGATATTCATATAGCAGGGTAGGCACCATCATCATTGAAAGAAAGATATTTCATAAAGCGTCTATGGATTCGTTCAAGGCAAAAAAAATTCCCTGAGAAGCCGAAGGCATTCAATTTACTAATATAACATGGTCAAGCTTATCGAAGACCTTGAAGAAGTCTGAATACATAACATCAACAATTTTGGGTAATTCAGAAGAGATTGGTGGTAGTTGACGTACCTTTGAAGAAGCCATATTGTAACTCAGTAATTTGATTTTTGACATGATTGGAAAGTGATTTATTGAGCAGGATTTCAAACGATTTTGAGAAATTATTAGCTATTTTAATAGGGCATAGATTATATAAACCAGGTTCCTATTTAGGAAATTTCAACATGGAAATATGGATGTGATCATTCTGTATACAATTAGTTAAAATATAAAATTAAAAAATTGAAGTTAATTTAAAATTTAAATTCGAAGTCGAGATTTTGCATCTGAAAAAAATCAGAAGTACAATTTTATACATATTAAGTTTTTTAAACCGATTTCATTCCCAACCGAACTCCCCTGGGGATTCATCTGGAAACTCAGGAAATGAGCATCACATTTGTTGACGTAATTGATCCCCAATTCGACGAGGGTTCCCACTTTCGCCTTTAAACATCGTGCAACTTTAAAAGCTCAATTTATCACGAAGCGAAAATGAGACTTGTTGGAGGCGTTTTCCGTTTTTTTTGTTTAATAAAAAGCATTTGTCTTCATTTCCTTTTGTTTGATTTTCATGTTTCTGTTAGAAAGTACATTTTGCTAAAAAGCTGTTTTTGTTTACTATTTTGTTGAAAATAAATGTTTGGAAAATACAGGGCGATTCGTAACTATTCGGACATAACCTAATAAACAATTTAACATAAAAAGTCCAAACTTAAATTAAATGTTCTATGTGGTCTCCTCCTACCACTATGCCAGAGTTCGTCTCATGAATTAGTTTCATGGGCATAAACTAAGGACTTCATATGTCTCCACACATAAAAATTAAAAGCGCTATTAACCTAGCTGTTTAATTTTCAATCGTAAAATTAAACATAACATTCAAAATGTTCATTCGTATCAAACCGGCAACACGGCGCGATCGCCAAACAACCAAATATTTAAAATCATATCGGACCTTACTATCAAACTGGCAACGCTGCGAATCAGGGGTCCGGGTGTTTTAAAACTTTTAAATACGATAAAATACATTTCAATTTGTGTGTCTTCAATGCATAAGAATGAAACGGAAACAAAGACAGAGACACCGGAAGTCTATCTGTAACCATCATGTTTTTACATTCTCTCACGTACTACCCAAGAAACTTATGATCCGAGAAACAGAGTTTACAATTTTTTAATAAGTACGCGCTGAATCTTCATCATGAACGCATCACTCGCCTTAAGTTAACACGTTTTCAGGATCTTTTTTATTGCCAAGCCATTGTTGTACTTGAAATAATACTCTCAAAGAATCTTGCTGTGCTGCAGCTTCGGTTGTTCGGTACGCAGACCTACGGTAGCCTTTATACCTTAATTTGTTCAAGGACGTGTCTTATTAGGTACTGCTTTCATATTTATTTAATAAATTGCAAACACTTGGAATTAAGTCAATGATTATTTGTAGGCATAGAAGAACTGGAACGCTGCCTTGGAGAAATCATGGAAACCATGTCTAAGAAATACATACATACATAAATTGTACAGAAATTCACATCTTTTATTAGCCTATAGAATAATATTTACCTACATAAAATAAAAAATATAAATGAAAAGTGTTTTTTTGCTATTCTTCCAAAATTATGTTTCAACTCTCTTTTGCAAGGAAACCATACGATGTACAAAAAAAAATTTGGAGAAATAAATTTTAGATAATTTTCTCTTCTTTATTTTACTTCATTAAACTTTTTTTTTATTGGTTTTTAATGATTTCTCACAACTTCAGATTCGTGTTCAGCACCACAAAAATCATAAAATAAAACACTAAAAACAATTACACCAATTTCCACTTCGAACCCTCCTTGTGTACCATTTGACTGAGCCATAATATTAACATTTTTTGTACGACTGACCAAAATCGAGAGACCAAAATAAAATAAATATTGATTCTCTACTGCCATAATATTGAAGCACGTTCACTGCGTGTTTTATTATAGCTGTGAATATTTATTTAGGCTGTCCCTATACACTTGTTCCTAAAAGCCACAGAAGGAGAGCATATAAAAAAACCGAGACAATAAATGTTTTATTTTTATGCATTCAATACGACAGGAATTTCAATCACTATATTTTCAATTTTTTAAATTTATTTGAGAATTAGTTTTGGTTATTTATACATCAAGATATAGAAAAATTCGACCACTAATCCTCACTCCCTAGAGAGAGTTGATGCTATGGCCGTATTCTTGATTTGTTTAGAGGTGAGAATAGTACATATACTCCTAAGCCGTTAAGACTATGGGATTTGGCGGATAAGGAGAATAATATTTTTAACTAAACAGGGTTATTTTTGTAATATAGTGCTGGAAGTCTGTCTTATATTGTGGCGTCCCAACCGAAGATTGAGAGGTCGAAACTCCCCACCCCCATCGATTAATCTTGTTTGTGTGGTTGCAGGTCTTTCACGTAAAAGGCCATATCTTCTATCTGGGTTATGGTATCCTTTTACACTTATGTTTTCTCGGTAATGAATTGCCAGATTGCTACTCGTCTTGTATTTCCAGTATTAAACATTTTTTTAAAAGTTCTACTATGCCAGTGTGATCAAGCCTGTCATTACATAGATTTTTTTTTCAGAATCTCCTTTAGAATTGTCCATATACCTTTTATCTGTCCTCTAGTTATAACATATACATCTTCAATAGTTTTTCCAGACATATCTTTTAAATCATTTACATCGATTTCAATTCTAGACAAAGCATCCGGAGTAACATTATTTGTGCCTTTTATATAATTTATGGTAAAATCGTACTAGTTGTATTTTTCATACCAAATAAATATATAACAGATTTAGCATCGGTAAAAATATTAAATTTTCTTGAATATAAAGAATATAAAAAATATATCAGGTATTTATTATATAATAAAAACGTTAAATTATTAAGGTATTTTTGACAAGAAGTCGGTTACTTTTTCAATAAATAATATGGTTTATGAGTTTCAAAACATGAAAATATTTCCTTACAATTTTCTAAAACAAATAAGAAAGTTTTGAGTGAAACAAATTGAAACTTTTTGGTTTCACCCGACTTCAGGAATAAACAACTACAAACAGTATCGCAAAATATTTGACAAAATACATTTTTATGTACGTAAGATAAATTTAACATACAACTGAAACGCTTTAAAGTTGCGCATTATTTTCATAACATTTCCAAACGTACGTACTCTCTCATCTATCACACAAAGTTCAGGAAATTGACACGAAATAACTTTATACCATAAATATTCAACGTAATTTAAAATACTCGCAAGAGGGTTCGATATATTATTGATAAATCTGACCTAGATAACAAATGCTGTGACGAGGCTTCACAAAATATGAGTATATAAATAAGTGAACATGGAAGGGAAACTTAAAAAAATAATTTAAAACTTTTTATAATATTAAAGAAAGATTATTTTAAGGGAAAGTGATACTTTACAAAGTGAAACAGCTGCGGGGCAACGGGTGAAGCAGAGGTATCAAATTCGCTTCTTCTAACTGCGGCAGGGATTCTAACTGTTTATAATGTGCATAAACCACATGTGCTTGAGAAGACTTACAGATGAAACACAACGACTAGAAATCATTCCTAGCGAACAATTCGGTTTCCGAGCTGAACATTCAACCGAAACACAAGTCCTTATACTGGTGGAGGTTATAACCCAAGGGTTCAACCAAAATTAATCAACAGGAGTTGTATTTCTTGACGTAAGCAAGGCATTCGACAGAGTTTGGCATTAAGGACTAATATATAAGATGTGCGATATGGGATATTCCAGAGAAATGGTAAGATTGCTGCTATGGTACCTTGGTGGAAGGAGCTTCCGTATCAAGATGGGACACGTACTAGTATAATATACACAGCGAATATACCGAAATCTAGGAATACAGTGTTAAGCGCAGACGACACCGCCATCGCAGCTAGAAGCACACATTCCAGGATGATAACTCGTTATCTCCAAGAGGCAGTAAGCAATCTGGAGGAATGGTGCGTGAAGTGGAACAACGCGCAGAAAAACCAGGATGTGCTATTCAAGAAGAGAAGACACGCACCAGATAACTACAAATGTACGGAAAAGACATAGAATGGAGCTCAACAGCGAAATATCTAGGGGTTAAACTAGACCAAGAACTAACCTTCATCGAAAACGCACAGTCTGCGATAAACAAAGCCAAAATAGCAAGAGCGAAAATTCAAGGACTAATCAGACAATAATTAGAATAATAAGTGCAGTTATTCTACCAGTACTCACTTATGCGTCGGTTGCGTGGGGACAAGTCTGCGAATCCACTAGGAAGAAGATTCAAGCCAAATATAATATCTGCTTGAGGCAAGCTGTCAACGCACCCTGGTACGTTGCCAGCAGATGGTTATTCAGAGATCTAGAATCCAAGAGGGTCCTGGACGTCATGAACGACCGAGCAAAGCAGATATTTGAAAACTTGAGGAACCACCCCAACCAACAGCTGAGAGAACTGACAGACTACCTAGCAGATGCCCAGGAGGCAACTCCTCAACACTAATTACGATTGATTGCTAAAGTCATCATAAGTTGAGGATTTGAGGAAAGCACGTTCGTATGACGATGGAGTCCCGAAGATACGAATCGACGTACAACTCCGGACTACCCTAGCCGTTGCCGGCTGTTGCTGGAGCAACAGCAAAGAAGAGGAGGAGCGGTGATATAAAAAAAACCGGCCTTGGTCCCCAAAAAAGGGGGGAAAGGGAGAAGGGAGGAGAAAGCGCATCACGCTACCCCTAAAACATTGATATATAGCAAATATAATATATAATATAACTGCCTTCAGCGGGATAAATTTAAGAAGACCCGGAACTGACAGATTCAGAGGGGTATGTGTAGTGTTTGGGCATGTCCTTCTTCTCAAGAGGAAAAATGTTTCCCCTTTAGGGACGACCGCGCTCAAGTCTGGTTTCTTATTGGTGTGCTGCTACGCAACACAGGCCAAGTGCATAAATCTTAGGGGAGCCCATCCAACAAACTAGAGAGAATGTTCAGCATTTAAAAACATAGGCGAGAGAAAAATACTAAAACTAAAAAAGAAGACCAGATTATCAACTAGCCTTTAGCCCTCAAAATAATGCGGGTAATGATCCAGAAACGGACCAATCCAAGAGTTAAGTAATCTGGAACACGTGTTTAGGAAGGTAAATGAAATGATTAGCATTACAGAATTAACTTGGACAATAACTAACTTAAATGTAAATCTGAAAACGGGACAAACTAATTCATATTACACAAGATATTTAATTACACGACCCCTAAAATAGCCACAGGGGTGGCGAACCGGAAAGTTATAATTTAATTCTATACTAGAACCAAAAATGACTGATTGTTTTATTGGCCCTTGGCATATTGAAGGCAGTGGCGTGCTTATTAATTTTTGAAATTAACCCAAATAATAGTTAATTATTTTTACAATAAACTAAAAACTTTTTTTTGATATTATATTTTTTTTGTATCTTTATACATACCTTTCGTCTAATCTTCCACCTCAGATTCGTCAGATGCTCTGTCGCTACCGCTATCGTCAGCAAAGTTCATAATGACTGGTTCAATATTTTGGTCAATCCGTTGGTCTTTGAATGGTTTCTTTAAGGTGATTTTGTAAATCAGCCATTTTAAATGTTCTGTTTTCTCGTGCTACTTGTCCTTTTACTTACGCCCAGATCAAGGATTAAATTCGCAGTGGTAAAGAGGTAATCTTAAAACGGTCATTCCACGATTTACAGCCATTTCGTCAACTGCGAATTTTTTATATTTATAAACATGTAGTTTTGTAATCTGTAGTAATTCCGCCTTTAGACTATCATTGTTGTAATGGATGTTTTTATCTATTAACCATTGTTGAATTTCAGCTTTTTTCCATGGTTGTCTTGGTAATGGTTCTAAATGCCGACTGTGATACGGGGGCATTATCCATGACGATGACAGACCCAGGTTCCGAAAGTTGAATGTTATCTTCAAACCATTTTTCAAACACCTCTGCATTCATCTCCTCATGGTAATCGCCAGTTTTTTTAGAAGAAAATATCAGTTCACCGTTTGGTAAAAATCCGCTGTCGCTATATTTGTAACTATCAGGCGGCTAACTTTTCCAGACGGCTGTTTTAACCCAGTTGACGACCCTTCAATAAAGGCTTGTCGTGCACTTGTTATTTTTCCATCCTGCCATACTTGTTTGACCATATGTCCCTGGTTAACCCACGTCTCATCCATGTAGTAAATTTTTTTGTTAAGTTTCCGAAGTTCTTCAATTTTTCTGAGATAATTTCTTCTCCATACTATTATTTATGGACGTTCAATGAGAATGCTTTTCCTATCGACTTTTCCATATTTAAATTTCATTTCATGTAATATTTTCCTCAAACTTTCTTTGCTCATTTGTGGGATGAGTTCATGATCCCTAACAACCTCCTTAACTTTTTGCAAAGTGGGCAGGTCATTTCTGAAAAAAAAACTGTGAATACTTCTCTGCGTAAGCCGGTTTTGACATTTTCATCAATAGTTATTTTTGTTCGTCCGCTGCTGATTTTTGGCTCTTGTACTACCCCATGGATTCTGCTTTCACTTAGTATTTTGTAAATAGATGATTTCTACACCCGGGTAGTCACAGCACATGTCAACTAACTTATCTTTTGGACGAGGATGATCCCTTTTAAGACAGTGAAATACTCGAAGTACAATTTGTTTTTCATGTACTCACCGAGACTTCGATCGTTTTACCTTTTTGAGCGTGGAGGGCCCTGCGATTTCTCCCATTTTATGAGTACAATAAATACATTGTTTAGAAAAAAACTTTAAAATGTTAAAAATACACACAAATCACAATAAGCACACAAATCACAATAAGCACACAATAAATAATAATCTTCGAAATCGACTATATTGTATCAGTACACAATCAAGACTGCCTCTTGACCAGACACTTTCTATTTGTCACTTATTATCTGTCTAAGCTAATTCCCTGAATGTATTTATTTGCCATTAAATAATTGTTATTCTAACTCAACCCTATGATACGTTCCTTGTAGAAACAGGTAGGAAACGAATTCGCTCGTTAAAATGTACTTATCAGCGAAACGGTTTTATGGTCTTGTAACTTCTAAATTACTCTCGAACATTATTTGTTATAGCATAGATCCTCGAACAGATGCGCAAATACAAAAACAAGAACTAACAAAGAATACAGAGACACCGATGTTTACACTGTTAACAATTGACAATTTTACAATACAATTAATCGAGGAGTTGATTTTTATCATTTACAATTCCAAAGACGTGCAAAAAAAATAACCCTCATAACATCGGCTTAGTCATTGGACTATTGGGCTGAATGTGCAGCATACACAGTAACGCGCCGTCCATATTGGCGAGGTCGTACGGCGCACGACGGCGCTTTGCTTGATAAATTTTAAAAAACATTTTTTTAAATTTTATTAAACCAACTTTACATAAAACGAAAAAATTAAGTGATAAAAAAAAATAACTACCAATAATGGTGGTGGTGAAATTATCTACTACATCTTTGAAGCAGAATCAAATTAAAGAAAATGCATTTATAGCTGTTTAAATGATTAAAAATAGGTAGGTATACTGGATCTGACCTTATCTTTGGTGGTTCTGGGTCCCAGATTTCGAGATGTGGCACCCAGATGGCCAAAATGAAACCATGAAACAACCGAAAGTGGAATCTAAATACTACGTGCCCCATATTTTCATATTTAAAAGAAACACGGCAAATTCAAACTCAGAGTGAACTTTGTCAAGGCGCCTATCAGTATTTCGCACGACGGCGCCGAAGAGGTTGGGCGCGTCTCTTAGCATACAGTGCGCGTAGGGGTGCAGTGCAACGATGTCGATCATTCAGAGAGTGGTGCAGATAGGGGGGAGGGGCACTATTCCGTAATATTTGTGAAGTAATATCACTCAGTTTAAAACTAACGTTTAACTTGGTGCTTGAGGTTTAAATTATTAAAGTATGGTATCGAAGAGGGAATGTGATGAAAGAAACATTCAGAAATTTAACAGAATAAATTACTCGTGTGGATTCAGCTTGTTTAAATGCCTTCTAGTAAAATTTTAAGCAACGTTGCTTGCTTGCAGGAAATATCAGAGGAAGAACTGAAAATTTAAGTATATCTCAACATAAAATTGCTTAAAAAACAAGAAATCGTTGCGTTGGAAATATTTGAAAGCATAGAAATAATAAAATGTAAAAAAAATATATAAAAATTCATCACGACCTTTTATAAATATTTTAGACGTGACTTTTAAAACAAAAAATATCCATATATCAAAAGCTGTCGGTTTATCGATTACCCTATCGTTCTAATCGAATCATCTCCCGACCGTCCAGCAGGCATACCCAACAAAACTTAAATCGAATTTTCATGCTACAGAATTATAGGCTGTAATCCAGATGAGTCGATCCGTTTCATGCCGGCGTGTCACCTGTCCCTTTTACCTGCATATTTCAGATCGCTCATTCGCCCTTGACGACTGAGTTCGAGGGCAATTTGTTAGAACTTTATTAGAGAAAGGGTCGCTTCTCTATGAAACTAGGTAAACTATGTGCCGTAATCTCACGTTGGTAGGCAATTGATGCCGTTGGATGGGATTTTAGGACTTACTGATTACAAATTACTCTCATGAATTTTGGATTCTCTAAATTCTATATGGGGTTTTCTGAGCTATACGAGAAATTGCGAAATTAATTATACGTGAGAATAGACCCAAGTAGCATTATAGTGACAGAAATGATATCGCAACTTTGAATGGGTGACTATTACGTAATAATCACTAAATCTACCCCTATATAGTAAGAATAACGTCATTTTATTTTTGTCTAGTTGTCGTTACATAAAGTTCACTGTTGAGAATCAATTAATAGTTTTATAATATTTTGGTGCCACATTTCTTTAGAGATAGAAATTCGAGCTAGTCTACTCCTTACTGACGAGGCACAATAATGCCGAAACCGGTATAAGGATGACAAGCTCCTTTAATAATAAAATCAAAGTTTTTGGTTTAAAGCCAAACCACGTCTGGACTTTCGTAATTCAATACCTGGGGGGGCATATAGCCCAAGGAGTAGCTGTTGAAGTTCAGACGCTGGTGCAGTGTAGGACATTTAATGTCTTTGTTCTTGGGAACAAGTGTGATTTATTTCACAACTTTAGGCAGTTTTGGTACGCCCATGGTCCTTTTTTGGTATTTTTATGGTTCAAAAAATTCCACCGTCGTTAAAATTTAACCTTTCTCACCCTGTCTATTTCTTATTAGCAACATTTTATTAGAGCAAGTTGGTCCAAATAGTAATATTTTAAAGTGAGGAGTCTACCATACTTCTATGTACAATTACTTAAGGACCACCCGTATATACAAGAATACCAGGGAACCACAACAATAAAATTATTAATAAGAAGTTGCTTATATTTTATTTTCAAAATCAAAGTCTACTTCGCGGGTAAATTACGATTTTCAGAAAAAATGTAATTTTACGCGTAGGTCTTTGTTCGAAACCAACGCATGAACTAGCACAGATACAGAACTTAGTTCCTATGTAACTAGGTGGCGTTAGGCGTAGTTTGGCCTTCTAAAAAGGTGCGTTCCAACATTAGGCATATATAATAGACCTCGAATTTTTAAATTTGATGCTTAGTTCCCTGTTCTATATCTCCATCCAAATGTAATTATATAAGATCCAACAACGTCGTTGGAACGTAGCTGTCACCAAGAAAGTGTTCCCCGTTTTAGTCGTGGCAAAGATTTTGCATTACACATTAAAGTTTCTAATGTCGTGGCCGCTACGTTATGTCCACGCAAAATGCTACTTGGGGAGATTTTCGAGTTTGATTTCATGTTTGAGGTGAGCACAAAGTATACTTTTTCGACATTAGTGAAAAAAACTCAAGATGCGCTTTGAATACAAAATACGTAGAGGTGATATATTTTTCCGCCAGGTCAGCCAGCGTCCTCTGTTCTTTGATGCTATTTCCATACAAGTATATAAGTAACATTTTGGCCTTAATTGCCGCCTGAATAACTGACATGATTTGCAGTATCAGATCAGATCATCAGAAATAATCATTTTTGCTTTTAAAGCAAACTGGGGATTATTGTTATCGGCGCCGGCGAATTGTCCCATTCCGTATCTTGCGACTTTTTTTTCTACTACATTTGGATTTATTTTGATACCCCGAGTATTTTCCTGCTACTCATATATCCTGGTGTACTGTTTGGTTTACCCAGTATTTTGTCGTGTCAAGTGTAGGTATATTTCCACGACTGTCATTGGTCCCGTTATTCCCAGACACGAAAGACTTTGTATGTGTCGAAAAACGGTCTTGAAAACTTTAATTACCTTTTTACTTTCTTACTTGCACTGGCATACAGTTTATGTAAATGAAATGAGTACCTAAAGGAAATCTTCCACATGTGAAAGGAGTGGTTAATGCTGATAAAATCCATTAATCTTTTGAAGACTTCCAACTCAACATAAACGTTTGGATTTCTGTATTACTTACACGTGAGTGAATGATAGGAAACTGATCCTTGAAGGGAATAGGGATAAAATAAAATAGTAAAAAGGGTATACGAAGGTAAATAAAATATAACAAGTGTGTTGTGCTAGCAAATTTTGGATTACACCTCTTACTAAAAGAAAGTAATAAGATATAACAACTATTTCATTCTCCGTTCTTTGTTTTAATAGTTATATAATATATTTAAGTAAGAACAAGACTTTAACAAAACAAACATAATTTAGGAGCATTTCTTTGAAAATTTTAGAAGTCTTGCTGAACCTATCGCCACTTCATGACCACATAAAAGGCGAAAACAGGTCAGCAACTAGCCGATGAGATTAAGAAGACCATTGCCATATACTCTGACAGTAAAGTGGCTATAAAAGCAATTAGCTCCATGCAACTTAATTCCAAACTTGTATGCCCTACAAGAGTTGGGCAGTCAAAATAGATTGTATTTAGCCTGGGTACCAGGCCACACAGGCTACAAGGGCAATGAAGAGGCTAACTCACTAGTCCGAGAAGGGGTATAGCGAAAGCTCTGCGAACTTTATATTTTTTTTAGAATTCTCTACTACTTAATACACCAAACGCCACATGCTGAGATATATTCTTTACTTTATTAAATAAAAGCACTCGGGAAATTCTTTCACACGATACATAAACGGAGTATATCGTATACCATATTCGAAGGGAAAGTAATAAATACGAGCGACCCTATTATCCTTTCTGTAGCTATTTCGGAAGGAAGTTCTCTAGAAAATATACTCGCGTTGCAATATCTGAAAATGAATTATTGCCTCTCGTGTATTAAGATGATGCAATTTAGGAAGCATTAAAGTTAGTTTACAAAGATTTATCTACACTGAACAAAGTATAACCGTATTTGTGTACATATACGCGAAAAGGAAATTATTTGTTTAATTTTTTGTGTTAAAAAAATTAGAATTATTTTAAACGACGCTGGAAATGTTGACATAAAAACTGATTCTGCAAGATTGGGGTGTCAAAGATAAAAAAATATTTTAACTGAAATATTTAACGATATACAAATAATTTAATCTACGCTTGAATTGTTAATATTTTTTATCAATAATCCAGAATAATAAATGCTCCAGGCGTGTTGTAGGGGAAAATAAATTTGGTCAAATTAATGCGAAAGAATATACTGGCCATTACTTTATCAACCAGCAGATGCTAGCTAAAAATATGGACCGACACGCCGGCTCGCAATCAACTAACATGCCAAGGGATATATTAAGAGTTAATGTTACTGGATTAATACAGCCTCCAGAAATTATTTTAACGACTCTAGTGATAAACTGACTGATGTAGAGTATGTAGCAATCAAAAATTATACAGGGCGTTATTGAAATACATACAGGGTGTAATTGAAATATATACAAATATTTAAACTGTGTAAACCTGGAGTATACACATAGATATAGGAGAATAAGATAGAGTTTACATTTAGGCCCTCGCCAACAACAAGTAACAGTCTAAGCTCTGTGTTATTACATTTATATTACTAGTTTCAATGTTGTCAAAGTTATTACCAAAATCCTAAATCTATGTAAAAATTATCTTGGATCTGAGATATTTTGTTTCGCTAAAATAATTGTACATCTACGTTAACACTAATTTTCGAAACTAATAACAACAAATCATATTGCTAGATAAATATTGACAAAGATACTTTACCACGATTTAAGTTTAAACCATTTCTACGGAAATTTGTTAGAAGCGGCAACTAAGCGCTATCAAGCATTCTATATTTATCCCCCGTTTGAAAATGCATGATAGCACAGTTTTTATGGCTAAGGTCTTTATACCGGATTGTTCAATGCAGAAAAAAAGTAAATGTTGATACCTTCTTATCTGAATTTTCACTAGATTTTAGTATGACCATCCCGAAAAATCTCGAATACAATACATCATAAAATGTAAATAAGCAAACCCTAAGGAATTAACGAATAATTCTATACCTCAGTGACGGGGAACACGAAATTACTTTAATATAAAAAATAGTAAACTGTCAATATTAAGTACCCACATTTATTTTTATTTATTTTTATAAAAATAGTATACCTACTAGATATTAGGTTAGGACATTTCCTTAAAATTTAATAATAAATATACAGACAACCAAATTTATATGATATAGATACTAAAAAAAATCTTTGCAAAAAAATATTTTCTCATAAAACACTCATATTTCGTTTTTTTCCATTTAGTGTTAGCTAACGGTCCCTTTAATCTTGAATGGTAACTGGCATTGTCCATAACTATTACAGAATAAATCTATTATTTGACTGAAATATTCCTCAAAAACATCAGCACTCATTTCTTCATGATAGTCTTTCGTAGAATTTGAAACAAATTCTAACAAGCCTTTATCTCCTCCAATATGAGTGATAATTAAACGGAGACCTTTACCATTTGGAAATTTTAAGCCAGTTGACAAACCTTCTATAAATTCCTGACGAGGATTTGTAACCTGTTTATCTTGCCAAACTTTTTTTACAAAATGTCCTTCATTTATCCATGTTTCCTCTAAATAAAAAATATTTTTGTCTTCTCTTCTTAAATAATTTCATCTCTCTCTATGAGCGCAGATTTTCTATCGTTCTTCCCCCAAAACGAAGTCTAATTCATGTAAAGTTTTCCACAATTTGACTCTTTTAACGTTTGGAAAAGTTTCGTGTCCATTAATGTCTACTAAAAGTTTATCCAAAGTAGGTATCTTTTTTGTAAATAAAACGAATGCACTTTTCTTCTTCCTAGAATGGAATGCAAACGGGTTACTACAGCAACAACAAGAACTACAACCAATCCTGGAACTAGAAAAAATTGATATCTGTCTCATTGCTGAAACGTACTTCACTAAGGAGTCATTTATCAAATTTAAGGGTTATAAGGTATATCATACTATCCATCCAGACAATTCAGCAAAAGGCGGAAGTGCAGTTATAATAAAGGAATGTATATTACACCACCAAGAAATGGGTTACCAAACGGTAGAGATACAGGCCACATCTGTTAAAATTAAAACAAAGACTTACGAAGTTACAATCACAGCTTTATACTGGCCACCGAGACATGCTATAAAAAGAGAACAATATGCTGACTTTCTGGATAGCCAAGAAGACAGATTCATAGTTGGAGGAGACTTCAATGCGAAACATACCCACTGGGGATCCAGACTAATAACATCTAAAGGTAAAGAACTATTAGCAACATGCAACAATCTCAAATGTCAAACACTCTCAACTGGAAAGTCAACGTACTGGCCCACAGATCCGAACAAAATTCCTGATCTTATAGATTTCTTTATAATTAGAAATATATCCTCAAATTATATACATGTAGAAGAAGCTTGGGACATGAACTCAGATGTCTCACCCATACTTCTTACACTGAGTGATAGTGTGATTCAAAAAGAAAATCAGCCTAAATTAGTCAACAAACGAACGGACTGGCAAAGCTTCAAAATCAAACTTAAACGGTTAATTAATCTCTCGGTTCCGTTGAGAACAGAAGAACAACTAGACCAGGAAGTCGAACGTTTTGTCAACGATATTCAACAAGCAGCTTGGGAGAACACCCCTGATTTTAAATACAAAACAAAAGGAAATAATTATCCAAAAGAGATAAGAGACCTTATACTAGAAAAAAGAAAAATCAGAAGAAAATGGCAACAGTCCAGAGCACCAGCTGATAAAACAGCTTTAAATAATGCAACACAACCGTTAAAACGCGAAATTCAGCGTATTAAAAATGAATCGATTGGTGAGTACTTGAGTGAATTAACTAATGACAGCAGTACCGATTATTCACTCTGGAAAGCAACCAAACGATTAAAAAGTCCTATTACACATAACCCACCAATTAGAAAGGAAGACGGGAGTTGGGCACGAAATAATATACAAAAAGCAACCAGATTCGCAGAACACTTGGAAAAGACTTTCCAGACCAACGATGGTGAAGAGACCCAAGACTGGAATGAACCAGAACAGAAAGATTCAGTGATTAGACCTACTTCTCCAAAAGAAGTTTATGTGGAAATCGAAACAAATATAAATCCTAAAAAAGCCCCTGGATTTGATCTGATCACCGGGAAAATCTTGAAACAACTCCCACGTAAAGCTGTTGTCAAACTGACCAACCTTATCAATGCATCATTTAGGATGAGATACGTACCTCAGCTATGGAAAGTAGCAGACGTTATAATGATACCTAAGCCAGGTAAACCTCCCCAAGAAGTAACGTCATACCGACCACTCTCTTTGTTGCCTGTTATTTCGAAACTCTACGAAAAACTGCTTCTTAAGAGATTAAAACCTACAATAGAAGAAAAGGACCTGATTCCCTCCCATCAATTTGGTTTTAGAGAAAAACACTCAACGATCGACCAGGTGCATAGAATCACAGACATAATTGAAAAGTCTTTAGAGGAAAAGAAAGTCTGCTCCACCGTCTTCCTAGACGTGGCCCAGGCTTTTGATAAAGTCTGGCATGAGGGCCTTAACCACAAGTTAAATTTGTTTCTACCACGTCAGTATTCAGAACTCTTAAAATCCTATTTATCAAACAGATACTTCAGAATAAAACAGGAAGATGTATATTCTGATCTAAGAGAAATTAAGGCAGGAGTACCCCAAGGTAGTGTACTAAGTCCAGTACTCTACTTACTGTATACCAGTGATATTCCTAACCTTGAGCACGATACTATTGCAACATTTGCTGATGATACTGCCATTCTGGCTGTTGGAAAAGACCATGAAGAAGCCAACCGAAAATTACAAACATCTGTAGACCAGATTAACACCTGGACTAAAAAATGGCGTATTAAGTTAAATGAAAATAAATCTGTTTATGTTAACTATACTAATAAACGAAAACAACACATTTCCATAAGAATAAATAACGCTCAAATTTCCTATGCTAATACAGCAAAATATCTTGGAAAGACACTCGACGCTAGACTTCGCTGGAAAGTCCACATTAAAAAGAAACGTGAAGTGCTTGGTATAAAATATAAAAAGATGTATTGGTTATTAGGAAGAAACTCCAAGTTGTCCAAACATAACAAACTGCTCCTCTACAAGCAGATATTGAAACCCGTTTGGACGTATGGTAGTCGGCTTTGGGGTTGCGCCAGTAAAAGTAACATTCAAGTTATCCAACGTTTTCAAAATAAAGTATTAAGGAACATCGTCGATGCACCCTGGTACTGTCGCAACAGTGATCTTCATAGGGACCTGGATGTAGAAACTGTTGACACGACTATATCTAAATCTGCCAGCCATGAACAACGGCTGCTCCAACATGGGAACGTTGAGGTCATCCAGCTCCTCGATAATACCAATTTAGTAAGAAGGCTCAAGAGGACCAAACCTTTTGAACTAGTTCAGTGACAGTGCTAGTTACAAACAGAGTATTGTGTGGATTTGTGTTACACGTTACCGGTAGTGTTACTAAAATTATCAGACTCTAAGGTACACTAGTGAGTAGGACCTTAGTATTTAAGAATTCTAGTTAAGTTAGGTTGGAACAAAATTGCTTATTGACCTTCATGATCAGATTGTAATTATAGAAAACATTCCCACAGAGTGTTCTGCTACGAAAAAAAAAAAAAACTTTTCTTCGGGTCAGTTGTCTCATAGTACCGTCTATTTGAGTGGGTTTTCTCCCAGTTAACGTTTTAGGTGCTACTGTAATACTTCCACCCTTCCGTTGCTTCAAAAGTCTATAAATGGTTGCTTCTCCAACTCCGATCATATGTGAACACTTAGAAACTATACTCCGAACAGTACTATTGAAATGTTCATGTACAAGAGCGTCATCTACATTTAACACTAAAGTTTTCATATGCACGGTTAAATTGCACTTTAATTTCACAGGAATATAATTAGACGTTTGTGCCATTTTTATTGCACAAATTCACTTGATCAATATTGCTTTTTATCGCCTATTATTACAGAACTGACAATTGTGCGTGTTACAATCACAGGACTACACAAATAGAAAAGTAAATTTTAACTAAAATAATTTACAATCTGCACAACACTTTCTGCCGATTAGAAATTTTAATTATTTCTAAGAAAGTTGAGGGCTACTTAAATTGATCTTGAATTGTAAATATTTTCTACCTGTAGAGATTACATACTTACCAAGGATTGAAATAAATTGGTATTTTAAAAATTTTTAGGAAGGTAACCCAAGATTTCATTTTGGAACAAATAATGCTAAACATTTTATTTTAGAAATTATCCGCCACTGATTTATGATGTTATATTGGGGTTTATCTTCTGGGTGACAAAAATTTTGCTATCAATCATTTTCAAAGAGAGTATAGTAAAATAGTGGCGGCCATTTTATCACAACTTTGTATGTTTACTATTCTGTTTCATAGGTTATAGGATTAAAATTTTTTATTCCGATTTATCATTTCATCGGTAAGTTACATGTAAGATTATAAACATAAGTCAGGTGCGTAGAATTAGTATTTTATCGACTGCATAAACTATTTAATAATGCCTAAAGTATTTGTTTAATTTTCAAAACAAATTAAACATAATCTCAAATCGACAACATCGCATCAAACACTTTCACATAATCTCAATCCGACAACACCGCGAGAGACACAGAAGCCTTAACGGTTTTGAATTATGCGGAGTTTGTCATGTAGGCCAAACGGATGTTTTCTAGGAACATGCAAATTGTCACGTAGCCCACAAACTTAAAAAACTTTTATTATTCGACTTCGTTTCCTCCAACGTAAATGACAAAGACGGACACAACACGTCCATCGCCGTTACAGAGGTTGTCACGTACGATTTTGATATACACAGGCGTGACGCGAACTTTTCAGTTAGTGCATCATCATCACTCATAGACAGAACACCTAAAACGCGCATTATAAATATTTTCTGAATAATGTGATTATTTTACTTCTTTACTAATATGTTTTAGTGATTGTTAAAACATACGTTTACTAATAATTTGTGCGTTGTTCGTTTATTACTTACTAAAGTAATTTTATTGTTAAGTTGTTAATTTGTGATTTATTTATTTAACATTTTTTAATAAACCGTTAAATAAAAGGTGTTTGTTGTTTTTGTTAATGGAGTTGGGAAGACAATAAATACTACAGTCCACATAAATACTACAGTCCACTTAGAAGCTACGATACGGTTTAAAAAGCACAATGATAATACATCGGTTGTCCTGGTAAACTGGTACACCATAGGGATAGTTCCAGAACCCTCAACAGGATTGTTTTAACTTATTACAACGACTTATAATTTTGTAGGTTTCATATATTTTGTTAAAAATTAAATCACATTTTGTTTTTCTGCCAAAATACCTTAGTATTTAGGTAATATTAATTTTTCATTTAAACAGTTATACGAAGATATGACTTTTAGGTTTCCTGCAAATATTGAAAGGAGAAACATTATTTTTTTTTATTTCAGGATTTATTTAAATTTTTTTAAGATTACTCATTTGATTAAATAAATATATTTTCATTAGTATTTTAAATTTCCTATGTAACCGACGTGGTAAAATTAACATCGTTAAAAAAAATAAATATATTGTGTCACATCCCATTTCATTCTGTAACGGTACGCCCATGCATCGCAGCATAAATTGGACGCCATGATCACACATTTTATATATCTATCTCCCTTCATCCTTGTGCACGGAATATTTGAAACTTATGAATGACTTTTTGGGGATGTGAGTATATACGACATAAAATGTATAAGGTATATCCAAATATTGAATTGTTATAATTTTCACTAAATATAACCTCGCAATAATTTGTAATTAATTTGGAATTTCTGGTATACTAAACTTAGAACCAATAAGGTTTTCGAGGTATACGAGAAAAAATATTAATTATTCTGTAGATTCACAAAGGGTTTATCCAACAAAATATTGAATTATATTAATGTTTTTGCTTCAAACTAAGAACGTAAATAACCACTGAGTTAAATTTGAAACATTTCATTTGTGTTTTGGATTGTTTTATTTGAATTTGCTGTCTGAACAAAGTGCTTCCTCAAAATCCACTTGATTTACATCAAATTTTGTACGATGATAAAGTGTTACTTGTTACGTTAAGAGTAAAGCTTCCATTAATCTTATTTCCCGGCGACATAATAATAAAAGGAAACAATTGTTCTTGAAGTTTACTCTGTTACTTTTCGTTCAGACCGTATTTCCAAAAATCGAATTCCAAATATTCCAAATTATGGCATTTTCTGAACAACACTGTAAATTTGTATAACCACAAAATATCTAATCTAATCAGTTTTAAAAAACCATTTTTATTGTTATAGATAAATACTTCAAATTTCAATTAATTTTCATCACAATTCAACAATAATAGCAAAGGTCATCAAGGATATTTGGACACAAAAGCAACCCTTACGTAAAAAAAAAATATTTTATTTTTAACCTTTTATGTAATTTTGACGTTATTACTGACTTTTTAATATTTTGGAAATGTCGCATTACTATCCTTTATTTCCCGTCCTGATTTCCAGTTCCCATTTCCCGACCTCTTCTTCTTCTTCTTCTTCTTCTTCTTCTTGATCATCTTAAGCGGTTTTGGTCCAAAGTAATTGCAGCAACTACTATCACAATGAATGCTTACTGAAAAGAAACAAATCTCTAATTTGTTAAAAATTAAATAATGGCACAATTAACAACAAATAAAAGGACGTGGTCTAGACCAGTAAGCTATAACGTTTGTTATTTTCCTGTCAATAATCATACTTACTACTTCATTAATTAACGAAATAATATTATATATTATCAAAAAATGAACTGTGGACAAATTACCAGGCACCGAGCAGAAACAAAAATACTAAATTTCTTAAGGACAGTCATCAAGGTAACTCAATTGGTAGGTTTGGTGGGAATCGATCTTGCAGTAAAGCATAGTAAGCCGCATTTAGTCTGGGAAATCGAAACGAAAATTTAACTCACTTTTGCTAACTCGTACAAGTATTCTATTAATTTCTAAGAGTTTTTAATATATAGACGGGTTAGGCTAACGGTAAAAAACAATTTTAGACATTCTTTAGACAACCTTAACAACGATAAAGGCTTCATGAAAAAAGAAAAAACAAAATTCACTGTCGTCAGTGATTTAGTATAAGACTACTAAAGTTCTATTAATTTCTAAGTATAAATATAAGAATTAAATTTGGAAGTAAAGAAAAACCATTCAATAGTTAGCGTGGTATCATAACACAGCTCGTAGACTCTATATAATAATGTTTATTTACTAAAATACAAAAATATACATAAATATTACACAATGTAAATAAACTAGGAATGCCACTGAATCTGTTCACTGTACTATGTACAATGACAGATTGTGCATGACATACATAAATATATATATATATATAGAAAAAACATAATGTAAAAATATACTATATACATAAAACTAATAATATACATAATTTAATTTTTTTTTTTTTTTTTTTTTTTAAATTTTTTTTTTTAAATTTTAGCGAAAGAAAGAGTGACCCATTTATTTTTAATTTTAAATAATTACCTTTACAACATGAATTTGATTAAACTTTATACTTTATTATTATTATTATAATTTTAGTATTTTTAAAGCTTACAGTTTAATTTTTTTTTGAATACTTTATTTTATTATATTGTGGAAGAAGTGACGCGGCATTTTTTTTATAAATTCTTTTGTAGATTTTTTAAAATTTTTTATTGATTTTATTTCTCTAATCTCTGGTGGAATACTATTAAAGATTTTTGGTCCTAGATAGCTGTAACTGTTTTGTCCAACTGATTTATTCATACGTGGCGGCAAGAAATTTTCTCTATTCCTTGTGCCATATTGATGTAAAGCTGTGTGAAGTTCATTTTGATTTTGGAATTGATGGGTGAGTATTGCTTGATAGAATAATTGCCTTAAATCAAATATTTGAGTTTCATGATAAACATTTTCAGTAGGATATCTTCGGTTTTTGTTAAGCATTATTTTTAAAAAACTTTTTTGAATAATTTCTATTGGTTTCAATTGAGTTTTAGTAACTCCACCCCATCCGATTATTCCATAGCTGAGATGAGATTCAAACAGACTGTGATACAAAATTTTTCTCTCTGGTAACTTTAGGATTGGTGATTGGTATCAATGAATACATGATCTATTGAGGTTATGCCCTCTTGCAAAGACGCCATAAAACCGTTTTTTGTTTGATAAATACCCTCAATGCAAAGCGAATGGAGGTTTAGCACCATTACGCTACACTGCGGTGCCCCTATTTTAATTTTTTTTTGTTGAAAAATCCTATTTTGCTAACATTTTCGCATTTTCCGAGAGGTATAGTTTAGTAATATGCTGGTTTTGACAAAAGAAATTAGATTTTCCGATACAATCCC
The DNA here is from genome assembly GCA_949320105.2 of Crepidodera aurea. Classification (NCBI taxonomy): domain Eukaryota; kingdom Metazoa; phylum Arthropoda; class Insecta; order Coleoptera; family Chrysomelidae; genus Crepidodera; species Crepidodera aurea. The sequence goes on from OX439480.2 coordinate 9,170,963, forward strand.
GAAAATCCTACAAAACTAACTGTGGATAGAGAAAGATTCGTGTCTTAGAAAACTTATTTGTCATCCAACAGAAATAAAAATAGTTCCCTTTTAGGTCAGGAAAAACACGGTTTGACTACGCAATTTTCTGAGCCAGATCAAATCAAAGTGAAACCTTGTGGAATTACATCATTTTTGGCCCAATATCAAAGTTAGAAAGGTTTAGTAAGGTATTATGGCTCCCTTGCCTTATTATGTCCCCCTTTTGGGGCACAGGGGGTGGCAGCTACTAGATTGATTATTTTTTAAAATCCTTATAAGCTAGGCGCCCGGAAACTCACTTTTCCGAGACAAAAAGTGACTAAATCATTATAGTGAAGTGCCGTTAGATTTATACCTCAAACGAAGCTGGCAGTGATCAAATTATCATTTTCTCTTTTGGAATGTGTTTTTAACACTATAAATGTCTATAGTTTATTTTTTACCGCTTTTGCTTTTCCGCCCTCCACTATACCATAGAAGAAGGTAATGTGAGGGAAAAAAAAGAAAAAAAACTCGGGCAATCGATAAATTATCCTTTTTTAATGAATTAATGTTAAATACAATTTTTCATCAAAATAAATCCCTCCCGAGATAGTAGCATAGAAAACTACAAGAAAACCAATAACTTGGAAACCTATGGAATCAGCCAATTTTAACTAAAAAAAATTAGACTAATAATTGAAAGCAATAATGTATTTAGAGTTGTTTAAAATTATACAGGGCTTCCAAAATGGGCCGATTCTCTAATGACATGTTCAAAGGACAATATCGTTCTTATTATAATCCTATTATGTAGCAAATTTCATTACCTTTTAAAAATTATAAAGGTCTACTATGCCTAAGTCTATTAATTTTGTTATTTTTATTTTTGTTAAATTTTACATTTTCCACCGTAATGCCTAACATCCTGTATTTGATCAGCTTCTCCATAACAATAAATCCCAAACTTGCCATGGGAATGCCATTCTAATCAAGAATTCCATTCCCTACAACAATCATACACTCCCTGCTCATCTAGCAGATCTGGACATAATAGCAATTGACCTTCCAATAGACAATCCAACAACAATTATCTCCTACTACAACCACCCAGGCCAAATAATCTCCTCCTTATTGATAGAATACCTATCATCATTTCCCAGAGCCATTTTGCTTGGAGACCTGAACTCCAGACATATCATGTTTGGAGATCATGCCTTCAACCCAAATGGCCACAGACTAGCCAATCTGCTCATCGATCTCCCCGTTTTCAGAGCCTCCAACACTTGTCCGACCTATTTGTCTCACAATGGATCTTCTATCAATGATCACATCCTACTTACAAATCCCTGTACGGGACTGGTTGATGATAGATGCTTCATTGGAGAGACAATCACTTCTGATCACCTCCCTTTGATGTTATATACATCTCTCTTCACCCCCATCCCACCACCAGCTACAATTCACACCTTTCGCAACCTCAAAAAAGCTGATTGGCCATTATTTCAGAGATCCATCTCTGCCAACCTTCCAGAGCAACGCCCGCTCAAAAGTATTGGGACAAATTCCGAATTCTCACGGGTCAAAAATCCAAAACCCATTCACACCTCGAAATCGACGGCGTAACCCACACCTCCCCTGAAGAGAAAGCCCACGCCCACAAAACCTACCTTGAAGCCATATTCAGAACCCCCAACAACCCCTACTTTGACGAAAATTCCGCAACCAGTCCGAACACTTTGTCCATCAGACACTTGCTAATCCAGCACCCCCACTTGGATGTCGAAAACCCCCTTCACAACCCCCTTCACCCCCCACGATATCCAAGCCGCCTGTCAATCAGGCAAAAATACGGCCCCCAGGCCTGATTCCATCAACAGAAGAACGCTAAAACATCTACCTGAATCCATGTGTCCCATCTTAACCATTCTCCTTAACGCCTGCCTCTCCCAATTCCCAATCCTACTTTCCCCTTGCCTGGAAATCCGCCAACACTATCCTAATTCCAAAACCAGGCAAGGACCCCAAATCCGTTCATTCCTACCGTCCCATCTCTCTCATATCAGTCCTTCGGAAAACTCCTTGAACTTCTGCTCAAGGAGAGAATATGGACCTATTGTGAAGAGAGAAACATCATCCCTCAATCCCAACATGGATTCAGAAACCACCACTCCACTCAGGACGCAATATCCTCACTCCACACAATTGCCGTCACGGCAGTTAACTCAAATCAAATCTCCTCAGCCGTTCTTCTGGATGTTCAAAAAGCCTTTGACCAAGTCTGGCATGCCGGATTAATCAAAAAGCTCATGAACATAGGTCTCCCCCTTAACATCTCCAAATTCATCCACTCTTATCTCTCGGACAGAACCATCAAAGTCAAAGTAGGCAACGCCCTGTCCGATCCTTTCACTCCCCTTGCTGGAGTGCCCCAGGGCTCCGTCCTGGCCGCCCTCCTCTATCTCATCTACACCTGCGACCTCCCGCCCCAAACCACCCATCATCAACCCGCCTTCTATACGCCGACGACACTGCTCTGATTTCGGTAGCCCAAAACTCTAACCAACTTAGCATCAGAACCCAAAACCTACTGAATCAGTTCACTAGCTGGAGCAATAAGTAGAGGGTCTCATTGAATCCTCAATTCATTACAACTCCTTCATCCGTCCGTTGCCGAATACAGATCAGTCCCATACGACGTACTACCCCCCCATCTAGCCCGAAAAATCTCCTCACTCGAGATACGTATCCTACGACGATGCCAATATCTCCCCTATCTGTTTCCTTCTAGAGAAGTTTACAACAACGTCTCCAGCGCCCCAATTCTCTCTCGTTTCCAACTCAGGAAACCCAAAGCAAAACTCCCACAACCCAACCTCAGACCTCCCCCTCCCCCCCGAACACCAGGATCTACTGGACTACGCCCCCCTCACCTTAAGGTAAACCCCCCACAAACCCCAACCCCTCAACATAATATAATAATAATAATATAGAACATAAGAACCACCTGTACAGAATCGTGATTTAGGTTTTCGTGGTTTTCCTAAATCATATTTCCCCCCTTAGGTTATTGCTTTCAATTATTAGTCTAATTTTTTTCAGTTAAAATTGGATTTGGCTGATTCCGTAGGTTTCCAAGTTATTGGTTTTCTTGTATTTTTAACGTTTAATCTATAAATGCAACAAAATATAGGGTCTTCCATATCCATGAATAAACAAAATTTTCAAAATATTAACCTTCTAGCCACAATATAATAGTAGCTAAATCGATTTAATGGAATTCATGGAAAATTTTGCTTTCAGAAAATACAAGAAAGAATGTTTTCAAGAAGTATAATTAAAAAAAATTATTTTTGTGGGAGATAAAAATTAAAAACAAAAAAACTGTTTATAGCGTTTTTCCGATAATTTAGAGGTTATGGTGAAAAATAATAAATACAAAAGTTTTAGATTTTTAAATTATCTACACTTTTCTTTTAAACTTTTTTCGATAGGATGCATATTTCAGCCAAAAATCGTAAAAACCTTCCTTCCGAAACTTTTACTCAGTCGTTTTGATTTTTTTTTATTTACCTATAATTTACCCTAATTTTTCCGACCATCCACATACTGCTAAGAATTTTTTTTGTTTAAAACATAATTCGTCCTGGGCTAATAAACTCAACGCTCCTGATATTCTGAAATGGTTTAATATAATAATGTTTTGAATCATAAACAAGTTAATTGAAAAATAATATACTCACTATAATTTATTACCACACCTATTTATTTTATTTACATAAAGATTGCTGAAAACAATAACCATTTAATTTTTATACTTATCGTTCATCCATAATAAATTTATTATTTAGTAAATCAACTTTATTAGGTAATAATATTCATCAAGGACTGGACTTTTAATAACAAAACAGGTGTACAGATTTTTCGGAGCATGAAAATAAAAATTAAAATATAAGTGGCTGTTAGCAGTAGATTTTTGTTTGCTTATAGTGTTTTTTTCAATATATAATTAATAGAATAATCTTTTTAATCAAATAAGACGACCACTGAAGGTTTTTTGTATTTCAAAAATCCTCTCTGCCGTTTGATTAAATTTTTAATTAAAAAAATAAAGCTTTAGTTTCAACGATATATCCAACAGTTTCTGGAATCCAATTAATTTCAGAAGCTTTGGCAACACTGTTAATGTAAGATACACAGATCGACCATATTTGTTTGTTTGGATTAATTAGGCTTTGAAAAAAAGGTTTGCGCTTTTGGAATTGCACCCGTCCTCCTATATTTTCTCAATTTTTCCATTTTCTCTTCATTAACTTGCTACTTGTGAGATATTTGAGACGACCTCGAATAGTTCTTATAATGGTTGCTAAAGATTTGCATAAATTATTAGGTAGTCTCCAAAACCACAGGGTTTATTAATAAAATTTTGAACATTTATTAATTAAGTTTAAATTTCTAGTGTATATTTCTACTTTCGTATGTAAATATTTAGGTTTTTTTACATTCATAAAGAATATAAAACTTACCTTCACACTATACTGACTTCTCTAAAGCATTTGATAGACTAGACCATAGTATCCTGTTGAGAAAATTGAGTAATTTTGGTTTAGAAGTTTTTTAATAGATCGCTCACAACAGGTAAGAATTGGGTGTTTTAAATCAAATATTATTCATGTAACATCAGGAGTACCACAAGGAGATCATTGTTCACCTTTGTTATTTAACAATATTTCAGAATGTTTTGAAAACTGTGATTTCCTAATGTTTGCAGATGATTTAAAGCTATATAAATCTTTAGATTCAAAGGATGATGAAATACTAATTCAAGGAGACTTATACCGTCTAAGTGCTTGGTGTGAAAATAATAGTTTACATTTAAATGTTGGAGTATAAGTTTTTATAGAGGTGCCAAAAAGTATGTTAGTTCATACACAATTAATGATGATCAACTATCATATATAACAATAAAGGATTTAGGAGTCACATTTGATGAGCAGTTGCGTTTTGTTCAACAAATACATAATATATCAGTAAAATCCTCAAAATCTCTAGGCTTCATTCTTCGGAACTGTCTGGGATTATCTGTTTGGGCTTTAAGAACAGTTTTTTATGCTTTAGTAGTGTCACAGGTAGAGTATGCATCTATTGTGTGATCTCCTCAATATCAAATTCATTTTACTACTTTGGAAAGAGTTCAGAACAAATTTCTAAGATACTGTGCATATAAGTTGAACCTTCGCATTAGCAATCATGATTACACAGTTATTTTAAATACACTGAAGATGAACTTATTGAGTACAAGACGGGAAAACTGCGAGTTAGTGTTCGTTTTTAAGCTAATAGATGGTTTAATTTCTTGCCCCGAACTTATCCAAGGTATTAGTTTGAATGTTCCCGTCAGAAATTTGAGACGATCAAATTTATTTTATATTTCTTTTCACCATACAGATTATGGCATGCATTCGCCTATTGAGCGTACTTTAAAAATAATTAAAAACAAAAGCATAGACATATTTGGTGATTGGTTAGCTATGTTCAGCAATCGGTTAAACAGACGTGCTACCATCTATGGTAAGAAGAGAGTATTGACATTAAATTTTGACTGAATCTAGTCAAGATGTCACTCTCTTCTTTTTTATCCCTTTCAGAGATTAATACAAAGTGAGTAAACCAGTAAGGAATTTTAATTTATTAGATTCGACATCCTAAGACCGGTTTCTGTCTTTCGACTTCATCAGTTAGGCTTTTCGAATCCAATAAATTAAATTCCAAACTCGTACATAGATGGTAGCACGTCTAAAAATGTTATCTTATAGCGGATATAGCTATTGACTTGTACGAGTTTGGAATTTAATTTATTGGATTCGAAAAGCCTAACTGATGAAGTCGAAAGACAGAAACCGGTCTTAGGATGTCGAATCTAATAAATTAAAATTCCTTACTGGTTTACTCACTTTGTATTAATCTCTGAAAGGGATAAAAAAGAAGAGAGTGACATCTTGACTAGATTCAGTCAAAATTTAATGTCAATACTCTCTTCTTACCATAGATGGTAGCACGTCTAAAAATGTTATCTTATAGCGGATATAGCTATTGACTTGTACGAGTTTGGAATTTAATTTATTGGATTCGAAAAGCCTAACTGATGAAGTCGAAAGACAGAAACCGGTCTTAGGATGTCGAATCTAATAAATTAAAATTCCTTACTGGTTTACTCGGTTAAACAGAGTTTAAGTTATAATATTTTTATTTTAATGTTAATTTTATTTGTTTAATTTTATCTTAATTTAGTAATTTAGTATATTTAATAAGTTTATTGATTAATTTTTACTTAAATTTATACAAAATTTGTTGTAATGGGGGTGATCCCGTATATTAATAAATAAATAAATAAATATTTCCAGACTTAGGACTGGCAAAACAAAAAAAAATATTTATTTGTATGTCAATCTGTCTAGTACAACCTTGATGTGCGTGTTTACTATTACATCTGATAAATAGGATTAGATAAAGTTCCCAATACATGTGTTTGTTTATATAGAATTTTTACTACAAAAATAGTTACAGAATATTTAACAATCAAAAACTAATTAAGCGAAATTGTGGGAAAGCTGACACGGCTGATGCCTAATATTTGCGGCCCAACCAGCAGTAAAAGAACAGTGCTCTGTGGAGTAGAACACTCAATTCTACTGTATGGAGCACAAGTATGGATGGACATTCTGAATTTTAGGAGAAACTTCATGCTAATAGAAAGGTCTCATCGCAAGATCTTAATTAGGGTAGCTTCTGCTTTTAGAACGGTTTCCGCAGTGGGTGTACAAAATTAAGGGAAGTTTATTTTAAAACAATAAAAGAAAATTATGTAAAGGAGACTTAGAAAAAGAAAAAGTGACATGTTGATTTATGAGATGTCAGATGTGACAAAAATAAAGAATATTAAAAAGTAAAAAAATCTTAGAATTTTCATAATCAGATCAATTCATTTCAATTGGGTTAAATTAAGCAAGCCATTTCATATGGCATTCTGTTGTGACACGGGTCCAAAAAGTTGCGTACTCTAATGAAACATCAGAGTTCTCAAATGCATATCATAATGTAAAATATTATAGATGCAAAATATAAAATAGATATTTATGTTATAATGATCATAATAACGATCATTATTGTACTAGCCGTGAGTATTATTGGACGAGGCGATTATTTATGATCCAAATTTCATACAATATTTTATATTCCGACGATTTTTATGTTTTTTTTTTGATGAATTTTAAGTTTTCGTCAGTAAACTGATAGCTTGATTTTAATAAAACCAGGTAACTATAGAAATATTTGTTTGTATTGTCATTGTCAGAATTGAATTTTTAATTTTAACGTTTATATAATATAATCTGGACTATTTCACGCACTTTTAAAATGAACCAATCAGGAGCTCCAGTCAAGTTTGGCTTATCGATAATTCTGAACTTGACTCTTGACTCTGATTGGCCTATCAAGTTCGGTGTTTCAAGCAACTCAGTTTCGTTATGAAATGAATCGACAGACTTATCGCGAAAATTCAATCACTTGTGGTATTACTGTTGATAATTTGCCATCAGAAATCGAAGAATTGGCCAATAAAGCAGTTGTTGGATTGTTGCCCGAAAAGTCTAAAGGCATATAAGAAAAAACTTATGCCAATTACAAAACTTGGTGTTCCCAGAAAAAGGTTGTCAATATCGTACACTAAAAGGTACTTTTGGCATATTTCAAGGAAGAATCAATGAAGAAAAAGTCTTCGAGTTTATGGAGTTATTACTCTATGTTAAGGAGTAGGTACACTATTACTTAAGAAAAACGTCGACATAAGTAATTTCAATCAGTTGATAGCTTTTTTAAAACGAAAATCTGATTCTTACACACCCAAAAAATCCAGGATTTTGACTAAAGAAAATATTGCAAAGTTTTTACAAGAGGCAGACAACGAAACATACTTGCTATTAAAAGTGTCATTGATAATAGGTATAAGTGGTGTAATAATAGCTAGGTTGTATACTTTATAATACTTTAATAAACATATAACTGAATGAACATATAATTATAATTACAAAATTACATGCAATGAAAAAGGGAAGATGTAATATGTTTTTAGATGTGCTACCATCTACGGTAAGAAGAGAGTATTGACATTAAATTTTGACTGAATCTAGTCAAGATGTCACTCTCTTCTTTTTTATCCCTTTCAGAGATCAATACAAAGTGAGTAAACCAGTAAGGAATTTTAATTTATTAGATTCGACATCCTAAAACCGGTTTGGAATTTTTATTTATTGGATTCGAAAAGCCTAACTGATGAAGCCGAACGGCAGAAACCTGGTCCTGGTATGTCATCGTTTCTGACTACTTTTCAAGATATCCTGAAGTTGCTAAATTAGAGTCTCTCAGTAGTAACTGTATTATAGAACATTTGAAATCTATACTATCAAGGCATGGTATCCCAGAAATAGTAAGAGCAGATAACGGAACACAGTTTATTGAATTTGCAAGAAACTATGGTTTTCAAATAATCACATCGAGCCCTTATCACAGGATTGATTGAATCTCAAGTAAAAAATATTAAGATGCACGTTAAAAAGTCTAAAGACCCTTATCAAATGTTGTTGGCTATAAGATCTACTCCTATTGAAAACGGCTTCAGTCCTGCAGAACTTTTGATGGGAAGAAAATTAAGAGGTGTAGTACCAATAGCACCAAAAATTTTGCAACCTAGCTCTCTTGATTTTGAAAACTTTGGAAAGAAAGAAGAAAAGATTAGAAACAGGCAGAAACAGAACTTTGATAAGGCACATAGAGCTAAAGTTTTGCCTGAACCAAATATAGGGCAACGAATTTTCATATCTGATAGAAAACAGAAAGGGGTCGTTACAAGGAAGCATGACTCTCCGAGATCATATGTTGTTATATCCAGAGGAAGTGAATATCGAAGAAACAGAAAATTCCTTATTCCCATGAATAATGAGGATGCAAGTGAATTGGAGTCTGTTGGGGAGGAAACAGAAATGGAAGATTTGGAACCAGAATATTTAGATCCTGATCCAGCTACACTTGAACAGGCGTCTACTTCTCAACCTACAAGAAGAAGTCAGAGAACCACGAAACCTGTTATTAGGTTGAGCTTATAAAGTTTGAAGGGGAGATGTAGTATTAGCGTTTTTAACACAACGGACGTTGGTCTCATAGACACAACCTGCCTGTCAGATGAAAGTCTGTCAAGAACGTCGGGACTGTCAGTGGAAACTTTGAGGGAAGCACGTTTTGATTCATGTCATATTATAATGAGATAACCTTTTTAATAAAGCACTAAACTTGTAAAGTACCTACTTGTTTGAATAGACAATACCACAAGTACTCAGTCCTATAAAGTATGTCATTTTGACACTGAAAATGAAATCCATAATAATGTCATTATGACACGTCGGAATATAAAGATAATTAAATATTAATTTATAATGAAAAAAAAAACATAACATTTAAGAGAAGATAGAAAATCAGATGAACAAATTATGCAAATGTTGATTGCCATGAATCAAAATATGGAAAGAAATTAAGAAAAGATTGAAAAAAATATAGAAAGAAATAAGGAAGAGATAAAAACAGGTATATTAGAATGGGTATGATAGAATTAAAGAAAGATTTGAAGATAGATATAATGCATTTAGAAGAAACTATAAAAAAGAAATAAGAAATGTAGGAAATAGTTTAGAAAAAATCAGACAAGATTTGAGAAAAGATACAGATAAAAAATAGAATAAACAAGAAAAGATAGTAAAAAAGAAGTGATTGCAAGAATAATAGAGGTAGAAGAATTACAGGAGCAGAAAAATAAGAAAGTAATAGAAACAGGGTTTATTGAAGAAATATATCAAATAAAAGAGGATGGAATGAAGAATAAGAAAAATGTTAAAAATTTAGATAAATCATTAAAAGAAGAAATTTTAAAGAATAAAAACAGGAGGGAAGAAATTGATGAAATTTCACAAATAAAATTATCACAAATGGAAAATAAAAATGAAGAAATAAAACAACAAGAGAAGGAAAGAGAAACGATGTTGAGAAATAAAATTAAAAGAAATTATCACAGATGGAAGATTAAACTAAAAAAATATTTTTGTAGGGATCATAGGAACCTAGAAAACAAAATTTGTAATATGGAAGATAAAATAAATAATATTAAAAAAGATTTGGGAAATATTAAATATGAAATGATTAAAAACAAAGAAGAAATCAAAGAAGATTTGGGGAATATGATGAAAAAAGAAATGAAAGTAAAAGAAACTGAGAACAAATTAAATAAAGAAGAGATAAAGAAAATAGTAAGAGACATCAAAAATTATAAAAATATCCAAATATTGGAAGAAAATTTAAATGAAGATGAATTTTGAAATAGCTGAGGAAGAGAATTTATGAAATCAAAGAAAAATACAAGAAATTTGGTTTTCTTATTTCTTTTCAAGATAAAAATAAATTAAGAAAACAAATTTTGGGAATATTGTTATGGTTTAAAAAATAACACAAAATTATGGGAAAAGAGTTAAAAAAATTATGTAAAGGAGACTTAAAAAGTGACATGTTGGTTTATGAGATATGAGAGATGTCAGATGTGACAAAAATAAAGAATACTAAAAAGTAAAACAATCTTAGAATTTTCATAATCATATCAATCCATTTCAATATATATGATCAGCAGGTAGATGTGGCTAATAGAAACGTAAGGAAAAACATTTTAGACCTGTGGCAGGAACGTTGGAATAATAATAATAATAATAATAATATACGTCCTGCAATTCACTCCCTTACGAGTGAACCCCAGAAGCTCTGCAGCTTGTGCGGGGGAGGGACGGCTATTATTATTATTTGCCGTGGCGCTCTGGGGCGACTTACTGATGCTTGATGGCGCATTTGCTTTACAGTTGTGGGAAAACCCAGAAAAACCACACAACACCATCATCGACAACGATGGACTCCTCCAGGATTTTTAAATCTTTGCAGCGTAAACTAACATCAAAGTAATTAATGGTAAATACGCTACAAATTATGCCCAGAAGTAGGCAATGAAAATTTTTATTTAAAAATCTCATTATCTAGACCGGGGCACGAACCAGAGCAGAGCAGAGTGTTTTCTCCTTCTTTTTTACAGCGACAAAACGCCTGTGCTCCCGTTTTCGAGGATGCTGAATACGATGGCGTTATCAGAATTTCTCTTTTCGCCAGCTGAACCACTAAAACGGTCCAAAACTAACCTCTAATGGTGTTAAACGGGCTGCTGAGCACGGTGGTGGTGTTGAAGATTACTTCTGACCCTCACCTACCTCTCCACAGGTCAAAACTCACCCCCGAAACACCTCCACCATGCTCTGCATCTTCGAAAAGACGTCTTTTTTACAGGGAAATGATGTGCTGCCCGTTTAACCCCTTTAAGGGGTAGTTTTTGGCCGTTTTAGGGGATTTGGCTGGCGAAAAGAGAAATTCTGATACTGCCATCGTGTTCACCAACCTCGAAAACGGGGGCACAAACATTTTGTCGCTGTTAAATAGAAGAAACAAAAACACCTCTTTCGGGGGTGAATTTTGGCTGGTGGAGGGGTTGGTGAGGTTCGGAAGTAATCTTTAACACCACCACCGTGCTCGGCATCCTTGGAAACGGGGGGAAAGACGTTTTTCTTACAGTGAAATTATGTGCTGCCCGTTTAACACCTTTAGGGGTTGTTTTTGGCCGTTTTAGGGGGTTCAGCAGTTGAAAATAGTAATTCCGATACCGCCATCGTGTTCAGCATCCTCGAAAACGGGTAAATTATGGTCCATTTTTCATGGTTTTTTCCGACTCACAGACGCCACTACTATTAGAGATGTACAATACAGTTTTCTATATAATTGCAAACTTTGATTTGATTTACTTCGACTCAATCAGTTATTTTAACTATCTGGTGGGTCCAATGCAGCCTTCAGGCATCGTTTAGAGATAACTCTTACCGATGAGGTATAATAATGCCGAAACCGGTCTAAGAATGACAGGCTCCTTTAGTAACAAAATCAAAGTTGTTGGGTTTAAGTCCCGAAAGGATTCGGGTTCCACCCGCGTCTGGGCTTCTGTAATTCAATACCTGTTGGGGCATGTAGCCCAAGGAGTAGTTCTTTGAAGTCTAGGCGTTGGTGCAGTGTGTGAAATTTTCTAATGTCGTATTTCTTGGGAGCTGTGATTTTACTTATTTCACATAATTTATTACTCCCAACAAAATATTTTGGTTCCAAAATATTTCATTTCTACACTATTAGGGATGTTATGTATGATATGTATAAAGGAAGTAAGTACCTATACTTATATTGAAATAGGCAAAATAGAAATTAAATTATTTCTAGTACCCTTCTGTTTACTTGCAATATAATAAACATTTTATGGATATTAAATAATAAAAAATCACCAAACAATGGCACTAATTAACTTTGTTGTAGGTATAAATTTGGGAAATAATGAAGGTATCAATTATTCTGGTTCTGGAAGTTGAGAGATTACTTTCAGGTTATACTAAAATAAATAAATATGGCGAGTTTGTCTTTAATTTTATCGATCGCTTTGATCTTTACTATCAGTACGTGTGTTCTTGCACATCACCACCACCACCACCACCGTTATGATGATTCTTCTGATTATGATTCGGATTATTCTGATTATTCGGACTATTCCGATTTTTCGGATTATTCGGATTCGGACTATTCGGATTCGGACAGTTATGAGTTCGAAACAAAGGGTAAGTAAAGTTAAAAAAATTAAAAAAAAAACAGGTATATTTAGACGCAATGTCGTTTTAAAACAAGCAAATTAATAAAAAAATATCCCATTTGGAATTTAATTTGTTTGAATCAACAGTTTTGGCAGTTAAGCTTTTCGAAATATTTACATAACGTTTCTTTAAAAGCTTAGCTAATAATGATTTTTTTTGAAAGAAAGAATGCACCTAATTTTGCGATTAACCGACATTTTGTATTTGACCTAATCTACTACTTTACTGTCCTAGGTATTTCCAATGATCCACCTTGTTGTGGCAAGGATTCACTGAACTGAGCTTTAACTGTCACTTTTCACACAAGTTCAAAAGCTTTGATGCGTTTGAGCCTGCGAACTAAGTCTTGATTGTCTAGGAGTTTATATGATTATGGAGCCGTTCTTCATGACCCTTAGCAATCTTCTTTATTTCTTCTTTAACTGTTTCAATGTGGAGTTCCCGATGTAGATCTTTATTACTCTCACTGGTACAGCCCATAGTTGTAGACCATAAGACCATACTGGTTTGAAGATCTGTTTGTATACTTATTATCTTATTTTTGATTATAAGTTGTGAGCTTCTTTCTAGTAACCAATATAGCTTTTTATATTTCAGTTTCAGTTCCTCCGTTTTCTTTTTGATATGTTCCTGCCACTTTAGTTTGCTATCCAGATGCAGTCCTAAGTATTTAACTGTTTTCTTATAAGGGATCGTTTTATTGTTTGGTATAACTGGGTGATTGTTTACTTTTTTATCTGTAAAATTGATACGGGCGGATTTCCCTTCATTAATTTTAATGCGCCATTTGTTAGTCCAGGTATCTATTTCGTTCAATGCATTTTGGAGAGTATTCAAATGACTCTCCAACTGTTATCTATCTATCTATCTATACGCAGGCTAGTCTTTGGATTTTCGCTAGATTTGCTTTTGTACTGGACAGCTTAGTTCTGCTGTCCCAGACCACTGCTCCATAAATGATGGCCGGTCTCACTATTGACGTGTACATCCACTGCACATCTATTTCGTTCAATGCATTTTGGAGAGTATTTGCCGTCTCTTCAAATGACTCTCCAATAGTTAGTATTGCAGTATCATCTGCAAATGTAACTAATAATGTAGAAAAATATTTGGCTCACAGTTTTACACTTTTCTAAGTAATCAGCCATAATTATTTCTTCTTCGTATTTAAAGATTTTTCCTGCTAATCGTCCTTGGTCCTTGGAAGTTAGCACTCAATATTTTCTGAAGTGGGCGCAGATATTTTCGATATCCGGATTAATAGTGTTTTTCTATGTGTGTATGTTAAAAATGCAATTTTTAATACCCCCTTGTAACATTAAAAACATTACTCATCATTTTAAGGCACTGGTGCCTTAAAGTAAATATCCCCGCACAATAGCATAGGAAATTGGCCCACAGTGGGATTTGCCTGAAATTAATATATGTTATTGGTATTGAGTTTCTAATCAAATGTTCTCATGGGCTCAATCCTCTAAGACCAATGATTTAGCTCTCAGGGACGTATTTATTTTTTTCCATGGTGTCAGTGGAATTTTCTAGTAGTCTTTCTTTTATTTTCTGCGACGATATTCCAGCAATGGAAGCTAAAGGTACAATCTCGTTTTGATATTTGTGAATTTACAATCATGAGTTTATTTAGGGCTCTCGAATATTCAGCTATAGACTCGTCTGGTTATTGTTTCCTTGATATGAGGGTATGTCGATCCAGAGTGATGTTTTGTAGTTTTTCGTATGTATCATTTAACGCATTAATAGCTTCGGCGTACGTGATCTTCGATTGAATGAAGTTGTAAATTTGTGGAGAAATATGATTGACAAGGAGTTGGTACTTAAGAGCATCTTCCGCTGAGGCCGCTTCACTTAGAATGAAATTCTCGAAGGAATATTTTTCAATGGGCCCACTTGAGGACTGATCCTGTCATTGAGGGCTTCACATCAAACCGTTCGGGGCGCAGATAAGGCGACATAGATTTCTTTTCGTCAGGCATTGTACATTTGGCGATGCGAAAAAAAATTAAAGTTGAATAAATTGATAGAGATTTTAGCAAAACCAAACAGGAATATTGTCTTTATTTAACTTTAAAATACAACACGGTAATGAATGACAATGTCAAACACTATAGACGTAGTACGTACTACAATCTTCATCTAGGACGCAAGGAGGCTATTATCACACTCATTATCAAAATAATACTCGAACACTTACAGCTGCTGGAGTATCGCATCTTGCACTGGACGATTTGCGGCATCTTTAATATGCTATAAGATAATTCACATTTTGATTATGGCGGGCAAATCTCAATTACCACAATATACAAATATTAGCACATGTTCCTAGTGTCCTTGTCCCTGATTTGCAACTGCACTAGTATCCTATTATCAATACATCTTCTTCATTATTCTCGTCAGGCTGGTTTTCATGCATAGTGTATTGAATAAATACTTGGCACGGAGAAATTATTTGGCGCTGACAAATCAATAAAAATGAGCTTTTCTCCGCTTCGAAAGAGTGCAAAGACTCAAATGGTAACTTCCGGTAAGAATACGATTGTGAATATATGCAAATCTAGCTGCTCACTTTACTCTAAAATGGAAAATTGTCATAAGAAAATAACATGTTTTTGTAAATATCAACGTCAAGGTTTGACTTTATTTAATTTCTGGCGTTTCAAACTGAAAGAATTCGATTTCAAATTTGCCGCTTTTTACAATGCAATAGAAGATTCCATAATAACCTACAAATTTTGACAACAGAGTCAAAAATATAAAGAAATGAAAAGTCGTGCAATTTTGGCGTTTCGTCCAATAAAACTACGTCAATTTGCGTTAAAGCCCTTGCCTTTGGTGAATAAGGTTTAATATTTGAATTTGAATCGGATGTTAAAGGCACTTTTAGTGCAAA
Organism: Crepidodera aurea; assembly: GCA_949320105.2. Classification (NCBI taxonomy): domain Eukaryota; kingdom Metazoa; phylum Arthropoda; class Insecta; order Coleoptera; family Chrysomelidae; genus Crepidodera; species Crepidodera aurea. Next base: position 9,186,686 of record OX439480.2, read on the forward strand.
TGTCTTGTGAATTGTTTGTCCATTTGGCAAGACTGCACTAAGGATGTGAAATAAAATCACACAAGCTTCCAAGAACAAGGACATTAAAAATGTCCTACACTACACCAGCGTCTGGACTTCAACAACTACTCCTTGGGCTAATGCACCACTAGGTATTGAATTACGAAAGTCCAGACGTGGTTTGGTGCCCGACCAAGTCGGGGCTTTAACCCAGAAACTTCGATTTTGTCATTAAAGGAGCTTGCCATTCTTAGACCGGTTTCGGCATTATTGTGCCTCATCAGTAAGAAGCAGGCTAGCTCGACATCCTGTCACTAAAGGATGTCTGAAAATGAATTCGACTCGCTTCGTTTTTGATAAAAGTGGTTGCGTTATAGCAAGTGTATCACGAACGAGGAGAGCCCAACGCCATCTTCACTTTAATAACAAAATCAACGTTTGCAAAATTTTAGAAAACTACACGAAGGTGGAATTTTTTGAACCATAAAAATTCCAAAATAGGACAATGGGAGTGACAAAACTGCACAAAGGATGTGAAATAAAATCACACAAGCTCCAAAGAACAAGGACATTAAAAATGGCCTACACTGCACCAGCGTCTGGACTTCAACAACTACTCCTTGGGCTATGTGCCCCACCAGGTATTAAGCAGACCAGGACTTGGTCGGGCACCAAACCACGTCTGGACTTTCGTAATTCAATACCTGGTGGGGCATATAGCTCAAGGAGTAGTTGTTGAAGTCCAGACGCTGGTGCAGTGTAGGACATTTTTAATGTCCTTGTTCTTGGGAGCTTGTGTGATTTTATTTCACATCTTTTGTGCAGTTTTGTCACTCCAATGGTCCTTTTTTGGAATTTTTATGGTTCAAAAAATTCCACCTTCGTGCATTTGGCAAGCGAATTGATGCGATACTGGTAAAAGGTATACATTGTACTTTGTCATTTTTTCCGGTTGACAAATTGAACAATGTTTTATACAGATAAGTATATTAACATTTTCACCAGTCAACAACAGATGTAGCCAATTGAAAATTAACACTGACAGCTTTTTTAATTTTCTCGACTACTTTCAAGCCAATCAAAATTTTATTTATCTCCCTTTCAGTAGTTCAAGTAGATGTCGACCACTCCGTGATTTTCGCGAATTAATAATTTGTCAGGTTATAAACATACTTAAATGATATACTCATTGGGCTGCTTAAAAAGGTAGATTTGAATATTAAGAGCGAAGCTCGGTGACCAGGTACTTAAAATCATTAATTATGTGTGGACATGTAGGCGTACTGACGAAAAAAAGTTATTTAAATAGCGCGTTTATTTTTCCCATCATGACGATCTCAAAAATGGCTGCAAATATCTGCGTTTAGAAAATAAAACTTTGTGTGGCAAAAAAATAGCGAGAATTTCTGCAATCATATAATTAGGTATGATAATTGTGTTATAAGTACTTTTAAGGCACGCATGTGAAAGTTTGCAGGACAAGTCGTGTAATTTTACGTTACTGATTTACCAAGGATGCTCCTTATCAAAGATTGAGATCTTTGTCTCACAGCAAAACTGGATTTGTTTACACATCCCCACAGCTCATATTGACTTTATTATGGTGTTAAATAGTAAAATTTTATTTTCAAGGAATAGACTGGATCTTTCCCCAAGTATCCATGCATTTTTTGGTGGTACTTTATTTTTGCATTTGCTTACATATGGATTACTTTCCCGTCTTTTTGATAGATTTATTGTTCCTTGAAATGCGCTGTCCGGCGACAATTTGTGACCCTTTAAATGCTTTGATATTTTTAGATATGCTACCATCTATGATTAGAAGAGAGTATTGACAATTTTTAATGCAAATAATTTCCGATGCAACACACAATTTGCATTGTGTGTTGCAAAGCTTTTATTTGACTGATTCTAGTCAAAATGTCACTCTCTTCTTTCGTATCCTTTTCAGAGATTAATACAAAGTTAGCAAACGAGTAAGGAATCTAATTTATCAGATTCGACATCCTAAGACCGGTTTCTGCCCTTGATATTTGTTGGAACTGCTATATAGGCACTTATTTATGTCTCTGACAAAAATGATTAATTTTTAAACCAAAAAATGCTAATTTTGTGTTATAGATACTAACAACCGCTATTAAAAATGTTTAAACTTTCAGATTGCTTCGAACCAGTCGAGACTAGAACTTGCAGAAGAAGATTCCCAGTTTGGACTTGGGATTATAGGTATGAAGAGTGCACGCTAGATGTTTACGGAGGATGCGATGCGACCAACAACGCATTCCATTCAAGACACGAGTGTCGTGACATAGCCGAACCAATCTGTTCCAACCTGCGTATTTTCATAGAGGATGACGAAGATGATGATTATCATCATCATCATCATCATCATCATCACCGTCATTATTAAAATTTGTTGAAATTTTATTAAATGTTTTAAATTTAATATTTTTTTGTGCCCCATTTTACCTAACTAAACTACGCCTATACGGATTGAAAATAATCAAAGGTAATATCACGAGTCCTCCAAATTTTATCGATTAAATTTTTGGTTTTCACGAAAACGGCTTTATTTGGAAAAACCACGAAAACAAACTGATTGATAAAATCACGAGTCCGCAGGACGAGTGATTTTATCTCAAATCAGTTTGTTTGAGTGGTTTTGCCTAAAATAAAGGCGTTTGAGTATGAAGATCAAAAATTTAATCTATAAAATTTCAGAGGACGAGTCGTATTTGAAAGGATTATTTTTTGAATCATTTTGTATTAAAAACAGAGAATATAGTCATTTATGTAAAAGACACTTTACACACAAATATTGAAAATTTTCTTTACCAATTTAAAATTGAAACCTGAGCTGTTATAGTTTTACATACAGGGCCACCAAGGCGATTTTTTGACTGGCTACCCCGCGATACGGCGCCGTAAATAAAAGCGAAGAAGAAGAATGAAATGAAGTCTTTCTTAATTTAATTAATTTTAAGTTTAGTGTTAAAGTGAGGTATCTAAAAATGTTAAAGGAGTTTTGAAATAAACTAATAAAAACAGGTTAGTTTACAAATACATTTTGAAATTTGGTTATTAACATAGATTTGCAATACATTTTAGTATAATAATAATTGATCAATGTTTACATTGGACATCTCAAATAGGTAAACACAGTTTAATCAAAAAACAAAAACGACGAAGCGGTTTTATCAGTATAAAACACAATGATTGGTTAGGATCCTGAGTTGTTATTGGCTGAAACCACAAAATCTGACTGTTTTCACAAAATGAAAAAAATAATCAAAGGTAATACCACGAGTCCTCCAAATTTTATCGATTAAATTTTTGGTTTTCACGAAAACGGCTTTATTTGGAAAAACCACGAAAACAAACTGATTGATAAAATCACGAGTCCGCAGGACGAGTGATTTTATCTTAAATCAGTTTGTTTGAGTGGTTTTGCCTAAAATAAAGGCGTTTGAGTATGAAGATCAAAAATTTAATCTATAAAATTTCAGAGGACGAGTCGTATTTGAAAGGATTATTTTTTGAATCATTTTGTATTAAAAACAGAGAATATAGTCATTTATGCAAAAGACACTTTACACACAAATATTGAAAATTTTCTTTACCAATTTAAAATTGAAACCTGAGCTGTTACAGTTTTACATACAGGGCCACCAAGGCGATTTTTTGACTGGCTACCCCGCGAAACGGCGCCGTAAATAAAAGCGAAGAAGAAGAATGAAATGAAGTCTTTCTTAATTTAATTAATTTTAAGTTTAGTGTTAAAGTGAGATATGTAAAAATGTTAAAGGCGAAATAAACTAATAAAAACAGGTTAGTTTACAAATACATTTTGAAATTTGGTTATTAACATAGATTTGCAATACATTTTAGTATAATAATAATTGATAAATGTTTACATTTGACATCTCAAATAGGTAAACACAGTTTAATCAAAAAACAAAAACGACGAAGCGGTTTTATCAGTATAAAACACAATGATTGGTTAGGATCCTGAGTTGTTATTGGCTGAAACCACAAAATCTGACTGTTTTGACAGATGAAAAAAATAATCAAAGGTAATACCACCTCCAAATTTTATCGATTAAATTTTTGGTTTTCACGAAAACGGCTTTATTTGGAAAAACCACGAAAACAAACTGATTGATAAAATCACGAGTCCGCAGGAGTGGTTTTGCCTAAAATTAAGATCAAAAATTTAATCTATAAAATTTCAGAGGACGAGTCGTATTTGAAAGGTTTATTTTTTGAATCATTTTGTATTAAAAACAGAGAAAGACACTTTATACTCAAAAGTTCGATATTTTCTTTTACATTTAAACGCCAAATATTACAAACGTAACATAAGTTGCCTATCTAGTAGTAGGCATTTAAGATTATTTATTAAGTGTAACGTTTAGACGTTTTGACATTATGTTAGTTTTAAACGAATTTATGGATGGAGCTGTGTTGTATTGACAATAAACGAATAAAAACAGGTTAGTTTACAAATATATTTTGAAATTTGGGTATTAACATAGATTTGCAATACATTTTAGTATAATAATAATTGATAAATGTTTACATTTGACATCTCAAAAAAGGTAAACATAGTTTAATCAAAAAACAAAAACGACGAAGCGCTTTTATCAGTATAAAACACAATGATTGGTTAGGATCCTGAGCTGTTATTGGCTGAAACCACAAAATCTGACTGTTTTGACAGATGAAAAAAATAATCAATGGTAATACCACTTGAGCTCAGATTTGGCCGGATATTTTTCATAAGTTTGATGTAGAGTATTTACTTTCATTGGAAATTTAACGAGATATATGAAAAAATAACGAGACCACAGGTCCAGTCATTTTGTCAAACAGATCTAGTTAATAGTATTAATTGAAAATGGCTCGACAGAAAGAGTCATTTGAGTTACTAATATAATTGGTACAATTAAAATCCCCTAGGATAAGACCATTTGATTGATTGATAATAAGTTGGCCTAATTGTTCTAAAAATAGCTAGTATTCATCTATTTTTACATACGGAGGAATATAAACAGTGTATATAAATATAGTATTACTTAATAGGGAACATTTTACTCCTACAATATCAATGTTAATAAATTGCTCATACATATGGATTAGATCAACAACTTCTACTAGATATTCAGTTTTAAAAGCTAAGAGCACACCGCCACCCTTTGATTTATTAGTTCCCTCCAAATAATGGTCACTGTAGGCTGCCGGAAAGACTTTAGAATTGTTGACATCTTCGCGTAACCAAGTTTCAGCCAAACGCACAAAATTAAAGAAAGAAATCAAACTTATAAAAAATACCCTGCCAAAATCTGAGCTCGAGCTGGTATTTTGTAAGATAATTCCATGAATTTAAACCACAGAGTACACCATCTAATAAGAGGCGAAAGAAAGATGTTTTCCTGATAACCAAGTTTGTATGCGCAGGCGCGATTAAACTAGTTTAACTGTCAATGTCAATCATCATTTCCGTTATTCCCGTATTGCTTGTTTGCGGGTAATTACTGGCATTTGCCGAGAATGAGAAACAGTGCCAAGAAATATCTGAACTAAGATACTTAAAAAAAAGTGTATATTCAATAGGTATAGACCAAAATAATAAACTATTCATTTTCTCAGAAATTGTGGAATACTGTACACATTTTTCGGGTCCCTTTCCTGGCCTAATAATCATAATATTAATAAAAAGAATAGTAAAAAAAATCATCAGATTATTGACCAACTTTTCTCCACTGTGTTTCATAGAAACCCGTCTGATTTCCGGAATGTAGTTGGATAATAACCCTGAAATACTGAGAACACAGTTTTCAGAAACCGAGATTGTAGCGTTTACCCAGGAGAAAAAAAAATGAGACCAAAAAAAACTTACAGCACCCCGTTTGAAAGTCACTTTTATAGATAAAGTCGGATCAGTTGATGCGGAAAAATCCATTTTTATAGCATTTCGAATATCTCAACAAATCTGACGTCACTGACTCATAGCAATCTGTCTAAAATTGGTCATAAGTGATCGAATACATTGCCCAGATGTCGAAAAAAATGATTTCAGACAAATAATAACTCTCAGAACACTTTTCAATACATTATTAACACATTAATAACGTATTTCTAGCGCCAAAATGGATTCGGCATCTTCCTCCGGCAAAATATATCTTCCCCCTCCGTTTTCGAGGATGCTGAACACGATGGCGTTAACAAAAATTATTTTCGACTTGACCCCACCCATCAAACGGCCAAAAACCACCCCCGAAATGGGAGAATCGTGGATTCGGCGTCTTCCTCCTGAAATATATATCTTCCCCCCGTTTTCGAGTGTGCTGAACACGATGGCGTTATCCAAAATTAGATCATATATATGGGGTAATATCGATCTGAAAAGTAACTAATATCAATACCAACATGATGTGAATATGGTTGGCCTTCATCAGAAAAGAAAACTAGCTTTAGTGTATTGGGATTGGAGTTGGGTTAGGGAAGGTGTGGGGGTGGTCTCAAAAGGTGGTGATTTTAACAAGGAACCATAATAACAACAACATTTCTTATAATTCGGATATAACAGAAGAAATAAGGTGGAATTCTGCATCGTGTGGCACCCCCATAAACGAATATCATGAAATAAAGTAGAACAGAATTATGCCCAAGTTATGCTCAATTTTGCCCAACCAAAAAAAAATTGCCCATCTATAGAAAAGTACCAAAATGGCGTAATGTTATTTCAAAACTACAAAATGGAAAAAATTGGAGAAAATGCAAATGCAAATCACTTATTTCGCGCAGCCTCCCTTAACCCTGCCGGCAACGCTGCTACCGCGTTGTGTTAGGTTTCACCCATATGCCGGCAACCCTTTAGCCTACTAGAATACAAATTTTCAGAAACAACAACACAATACTGACTGTCTACTGTATGCCTTCACACACAAACACGGTAGCCGCGTTGCCAGCAGTGAAAGAGTTAAAGGAGGCTGCGCAAAATAAACTAAGTGTTGGGCAAAAATAGGCATAACTTGGCCAAAATTATGTTTCACATCAATTTATCGATTTCGCTTATGGGGGTGCCGCACCATAAATATTCGACTACTGACTCATGGGTTAAGGGAGGCTGCGCGAAATAAAGTGAGGGCAATACTGGGCAAAACTAAAATGATGCATTTATTCCAATTTTTTCCATTTTGGGAGTACTTAATTTTTTTGTTTGTAATTTTTGAAATAACATTACGCCATTTTGGTACTTTTCTATAGATGGGAAATTTGTTTTTTGTTGGGCAAAAGTGGGCTTAACTTGGACATAATTCCGGGCTACTTTATTTCATGATATTCGTTTATGGGGGTGCCACACCATAGAAATTCGAGTTTTGACTCATTTGTTAAGGGGGGGTGGGCAAAAAAATGCAACTATTGGGCAATACTGGGCATAACTTGGGCAAAATTATGCAATAGTCTTCTTTCACAAATTCTCACCTGGGGTGCCAACTTCACCCGGGTTTTTTACCCCTAACCCCATATTTTTCAACCTGTCGACTGGGCTAATAGACGACACTCAAAATGTCTGAAAACAGTATTTTTGTAATCTGGGCATCCATACGAATGATTTGAAACAAAAATTAGCGATCTGCTATGAGTCACTTAGGTCACATTTTTTGACATTTTTTATAATACACTCAGGTCAAACGCTACGCGCAAAATTTCTGAAAACGCAAAATATTTCAAATGTGTCTTTACAGAGTGATGACGGCACTATGTATATTATTAAAAAGACGAAGCTATCCTTATGCCACATTATTACAACTGCAAATTTTATTGGGGAAAATCATGGAAGTCTGTCCATAACCAACATGGGAGCAGCAGTCCTAAACTGGAATTTATTGATGGTACAGTTCGACCTAATATATGCAGACCATCTAATGATCAGGAAGACTACTACTAATAATTTGTTATTATATCTTTTGTTATATCAATTTTTTAATTTATACTTACACATATATATTGTCTTGTCTTTGTATTTTAATTATAATTTAAAATTGTAATTTATATCTTAAATGGGCCAGTAAATATATAAATATCTTAATAAAAAGTATGTATTACTTATATATGTACATATATTTATTGTGAATGAAAAACATATATGTATTACATCAAATATGCTTTTGAACTATTTCTAGTAATTTATTAATGACTGTCTGATTATCGAACACTTTTTGTTGCTGTTCGGACTCCAAACGAAACTTTTTCTCTGCCAGGGCAACATTCTGTTCTGCCACAGCTACTTTTTTCCTTCAATGTTTAACTTTTTCTGTTCCAATGCCATCTCTTTCTCATTTTTTCTTTGTTTTAGTCCAAGCCGCTTCTTCATAGATAATTTGTATTTTTTGCTCGGTTAATTATTTACTACTTTTTGCGATAGGATATGTATATTTCTGCCACAAATCGTATAAATCCTATATCAAAACCTAAAAGCACATATTTACGTACCCCCACACCCCTTCCGGAACTTTTACTCTGTCACTTGATTTTTTTTAATTTACCCTAAATTTTCCTACCAACCACATAGTGCTAAGAATTTTTTTTATTTTACAAATTATTGATGGCCCTGCTCTATACTTTTACCAGTTTTTTTTAATTTTATTTGGTGCCTGTTGATTTTTAACAGTTTGAATTTTATTAAGTTGGCAGAACCGTCCTTCATAAGTCAAAATAAAGTTACTTTAATTAAAGGGAACCTGTCCTGTATTTAAATTAAATACAGGACGCCGGTATTTTAATAATAGCAAAACTTAAGGCGCTGTTCACTGCGCATGCGCACATGTCAAAATAAGGGATCTTTTATTAAAAGATCGGCCAAACAGAGGTTGCAATAACTCTCTATTATAACTTTGATACGCCACACTTTTTTGAAACAACCTGTATAATTCAAAATAATTTTAAAATGTAGCCTCTTTCAACCAACATATCCATGTAATAATAATAAACAAAATTTTCAAAATATTAACCGTTTAGCCACAATGGACCATCGCGTCTTAAATGGTCTGCCACAACGTTATAACCGTGTCAATGATCTGTCATTTTGCTTTTGAGTACGTATAATAATGTATATTGACATACCAAAACCGCAGCCGCAGCAAATTGTTGCATATAAACTAAGTAAACTTGTCCTTACAAAATGTTGTATACTTTTATATTATATAAACTTACAATCTAATTAGCTGTGCACATCATTGCTATATAAAATGTTAAATACTACTAAAATTGAATAATTCAAAGTTAGTTTTGAACTTCGTGTTAAAATAAAGGATTAAAAAATATAAATTTTGTGTTTATTTTGAAAAAAAAAAAAAAAAGTGGATAATAAATCAAGAGAGAAACACTATTCTGTATCTAAAGGAGAAATTTCCAATATTTCTGCTGAATAAATAACTTTAAAAAATCGGATGTGGCCATGCACATGACTTTACCATACTTTAACGGCCATACGGGCTCATAATCCAATTACTCGTACATATTTAAGGCAGGCCATGCCTGACAAGAGCGTACAATTGTCTCCATGAAACAAAATACTTCTACTGCGCTTGCGCTATTATGCAACTATGTTATTCCATATTTTATTTTTAACTCGCTTATAATACAAAATTTGAAAAAAGTTTTTAAACAAAATTTATAGTAAATTTAATTTAAAATAAATTTTTTCTCTTAATATTTTTACATAAACTTAATAGAAACGATAATAATTGCGAAAATCTGAAAATTCTCAAGAGTAAACCCCCCACTTCCGTTTGTCCGATTTTGCCCAAAATCTAATCAGCTCATTAGCATGTTGTAAAAATGCTAAATATAAAATTTGGTTAAGAAAGTCCGATCGCAGTTGGAGTTAGAGCGCACACAAATTTTTCCGGACTACATACTCCATACTCCATACTCCACACTCCATACATGCATTTTCTGGAAATGGTCTTAAATGACTTAGGGGGTCTCAAAACATGTAAATCCACTGAAAGTTGAACTTTTTTTTTGCGATTACAATACTTTACCTATGGTAAAGTAAAAAATCTTTCTGATGTTTAATATGAAACCAAAGTTGTGTCATAAACTTGTGTGCAAATATGGCCGACCTGTCACCTATATACGTCATCCTGGAATGGGCAAAAACGTAAAATAATTTTCGCAATAATGAATTTTTCAGTAATTGTTGATAATTAGTTTAAATTTTTAATAAATTAAAAAACTGATTACTCCATTGAATTCTACAGAAAAAAATACAAAAGAAATCGTGTTTCATTGTTTTATTTGATTTTTGTTCCGTATTGTTATAAATATTCAATTGTAATAATGAAAACGCAGATAAATATAAAAAGTAATTATTTTTTAAATAGTTTTGAAAAATATTCAGTATGAAAGCTCACCTTTTCATAACCTCAAAACTGTCGCGAAAAATTCGAAAAATGGTATTTGTCTTTGTATTTCGGAGAAAATAATGTACGTTTGATCATAGATTTTTTCATAATCTACAACTTTCATACTGAATATTTTTCAAAACATTTACCTGCATTTTCATTATTACAATTGAATATATTCAACGTAAATATAAATAAGCCAAAAATCACATTCAAAGACACACAGCATGTACTGTGACACAGCTGTAAACCTCCGACGAGCTCTCGGCTCATCTCTGCTCTTTATGTATATAAAAAAAAGTGATCTTCCGCCGTTCTACGATGAATAATAAGCTCGGATACAAAAAAATATTTTTTTTTTGTTGAGTATTAAGCCCGCAATTTTGACATTAGCATTTCCAATATGGCGTAGGGTATATAACCGTCTTAATCGAAAATATAAAAATGCTCTCATTACATTATTTACGACCAAATCTAATTTCTTTTTCATAGAAATGGCACGAAACAATTTATATTTTAGGTATAAATTTAGGTATTTGTATTTTTAATTTTTTTCAATCGATTGATAAAAATAAAACAAATTAATATTTTTTTATGTTATTTTAATGACAATTGTAGTTGGGATAAATACTGCTAATAAATACATTTGACGGGATGCTTCGTTTATAAAAACGACTTGAATTTTTTGTTACATATTTTTGAATTATTGGCATTGATACCTGCATATTAAGGTCTTCAATTCGCGTGGATTTGATCTTTCTTAGGCACCTGTTTTAAAGTATTTGTAGGCGATTCGTATATTTCTGAAGAGCCAAACAGAACAAAAGAAATAAAGCAAACTTAAAATATACAAATTATTAACATTCATTTAAAAATTTGTTTATTTTAGGCTTTCAAGAAGAAGATTGCCACTTAGATTCAGACGATCTACCACAGTGAAAGATATATTTTCCAGTATGGAAATGGAGTATGGCTGGGGAAGACTGTATAACAGACATTTATGGAGGTTGTAACCCTACCAGAAATAATTTTAATACAAAGGAAGAATGTCTAAGTGTGGCAAAACCAATTTGTATGCAACCAGTTTTACGATATTAAAATATCGAAATGGTTATTTACTTTGTCTACCCTACCTTTCATATATTGTTATTAAAATATGCATGAATATTGAAAAAATAAATAAATTTGAAAATTACTCTTTTTTGTTTCATATTTAAACGATGGCTGCGTCAATTGCTTTGCGTAATTAATTTAATAGCAGAACAAATAAAGTTCATTGATTTTATCAATGTTTTTGGAGGTTTCGGTACTTGGGAAATTCATATAATTGTAGTATTCATTACTTATTAGGTGGTGGTCGGTAAACACAAAGTCGCCAATTCTACGAGGAGCCCTTCGACCAGGGGTGTCAATATCGCGGCACGCAACGAAAATTTTTGCGGCCGAATATTGATTTTTTTGCTGCTCAACTAAACTGCAAAAAAAAGAAAAATAAATTTTATCTTCAACACCCTGCATCTTAGTAGTAGATAACATTTGACCCAGAGTTATTTAGTAAAATATTAATATTTTTAGGTACTGGACCTATATGATTAAAATATTGGCCATTCCTTATCATGTATAATAGGTGCGTCAAGCTGTGACCCATATATTGAAATTTGAAAATTTTCTTTTTCCAGTAAATTGTGCCCATTTTGTGCCAATTTGTGCCGTATATTGTGAATTTTGTGCCGTGTAGTTTTCGATATATTTAGTTTTTTCAGTGAGTCACCAACTTGACGCTGTGACCCATACTTTGGAATTTGAAAATTTTCTTTTTCCACTAAATTGTGATCATTTTGTGCCAATTTGTGCTTTATGTTGTGAATTTTGTGCCTGTTCAGTCACCATTTTGATGCTCTCTTCTCTACACTTGTTTGTTGCAATGGATTCTTACTGTGGAGTTTGTTGTAAATTATTTAGTTCATTTCCAACAGTAGACCTAAAAGTAGGTAAAAAACCAAATTCTGAATAAGATAAAAAACAGATGTCGATTGTCGATATTGTCAGGTCCCTTGTTCTGTGCATAAAAAACGGACAGAACGTTTACAACTTTAACAGACTACACACGCAGAGAAATGTACATAACAGCGATTTTTATGCATCACCTAGTGTAGTGTCTGTGGATAATAGTATGGACAAAAGTACGGACAAAAGTGTGGATAATTCGGATAATTCATACGAATCATTGGATGAAGAATTCTCCAAAGACAATATCTATTTTAAGATATCTCTAAATGAAAATGAAGTCGAACAAATAGGTCCATTGGACGTCACTTATAACAAAAGAGTTTAAAGAAGGGTAGAAGGGTATAGAATTTTTGCAATTTGCTCTCGATGATGCAGTCTTTTTAGTCACAAAGTGCAATAAGTGTGAGGAACAACTTCATATTAAAAGAATCTACGAAAATATAATTTCTTGCTATACCAAAATCTCTAAATTTAATGCCTGATAGATCTCATTACTTGCGGAGTTGTGTCGCCTATGAAGGAGCTGTCTTGGAAAGCAGTATTGGTCATTTTTGGTCAGTTTGTCGGCGCAATAACAATCATTGGGAATAAAGTCTACAATGATAAGTAGGAGAAAATGACAAAAATCACAGAAAAATCTACGATGAATACATATTTATTAATTTACACCCTGTGAATGAATTCAAATATTCTTGGTGATTGTACTTACGCCTCCATTTGAGTAACTTTTACGTTTGCTTTATATTCTTTACGATTTGAAGAAGAAAACATAATTGTTATTATTATGAAAATACCGTTATATCAAATGACCCTAAAGATGAAACAGTAAAGTGCCGAAACGTGAACTAACTGAAACTTGGTTTTCTTCAACACCTCGACTGAGTTTCTGCCAATTCAACAATAATTCATAAATCAAAATTACAATATATTAAAACATACAAATGATACTCGTCAATGAATTCTGCTATATTCATCCATATAGAACAGAATAATTTAAATTTCAAAAATAACATGTTGTAAATGATAGGTTGTTTGTTTTTTATATTTTTTTACATTATTTTCAGTCACACAGACTGATAATGCATAATATAAGAATCAATTATACTAGATTCAATGTTGTACTGAATAAAAACATATTAGACACGAAAATGGCCAGAATAGGGAACTTTACGGAAGAGCGCATCAAAATGGTGACCGATGGCAAAAACTCGAAATATCTAGCAAACTGAACAGGCACAAAATTCACAACATACAGCACAAATTGGCACAAAATGAGCACAATTTAGTGGAAAAAGAAAATTTTCAAATTTCAAAGTATGGGTCACAGCGTCAAGTTGGTTCCTCACTGGAAAAACTAAATATCTCGAAAACTACATGGTCACAAAATTCATAACATACGGCAGAAATTGGCACAAAATGGGCACAATTTACTGGAAAAAAAAATTTTCAAATTTCAGTATATGGGTCACAGCGTCGAGTTGGTGACCCATATGGAACTTTCGAAATATCTCAAAAACTACGCGGGCACAAAATTCAAAACATACGGCACAAATTGGCACAAAATGGGCACAAAATGCCCATAACATTTAAATACTTGAATTCCAGGTATGGGTCACCAGCTTGACGCACGCACCGTTACAGGGTGTTTTATCAATTATGCATAATATTATTATTATTATTCGGGGTCCATTTCTCGCCTTTCACTGGGGAAAGGCTGCTATGTCGGGCCGATACGTACCAGGACAGTATGTGTCGTGTTTGTTTCGTGTACAGGGTGTGTCACGAAGGTGGCTCATTAGCCATATATAGAGAACTATAGATATTTGAAATTTGAAAATTGGGTTACGGGGCTTTGTCAGTGTGATCTATTCAATGAAAATATTTTCAATTTCCGGTTACTTCCGGTTATACCGGAAGTAGACATCAACTTTGTTATTTCAAATGGCATGTACCATTTTTCTTTTTATTTTTGGATTCAGCATCAAATTTTGAACAAAAAATTAATAACATACCATAGGTGTACGTTTAACAGTTTCCGAGATATTTGAATTTTTTGTAAATTTTTTCGAAAAACGCGCATTTACTTTAACTTCCGTATCTGGCTAAGTTGTTAAGCTATTAATTTCAAATTTTATACAGAGATTGTGAGAATATCCTTCTAGCATACAGTGAAACGTTAAATGCGATATTTTATACAGGATGTCTAGAATGGAGCGTCCAATATTCATATTTTCAATTCTCAATAAGTCGATAATTTCAAATGAAACACCCCATATTTTATTATCACGCCTGAATGTGTTTTTTATTCTCTTTCCATCTGTATTAGCATTCCCTATACCTAAAGTTACGTGTTTCTGAGTTAATGCTATATTTATTATAATTTGGAGATATTTTACATAAATTGGTGGATAGTACAGGGTGCGCCAATTATTTCCACTCGATCTCTAGCACCGAAACTAAAAGAGATATTAACAAGATTTTTTGTAGGGGTAGACAGTGTCACTCGGACTATAATTTTAAAATATTTTGATGTATACAGGGTGGCTAATTTTTGTGGAATGAAACTTAATTTGGTTTTTTTAAATTGAACACCCTGTATATGATTATGTCTTCTGATTCTACTTAATATTAGATTTACGGTAGTTTTTTGTATTTGTAAATCCGACTCGGCGTTGACAATTTATTCCTATTTTAAGCAAATTTAATGAAAAAACAGCACTTCAGAAATATTAGCACAAAAACCACATTTTTTTAAAAATTCCTCAAAAAAGCTACTATGATGTAAATGAAACATGCACCTATCACAATAATCACACAACATCTTCACCTGCTGCACAGGGTGTTTGCCGATGGCGTGCCAATAGTCTAGTTTTCAAATGGCAATAACTTAATTTTTTCAAATGGGACACGCTGTATATTTTTCTTCAGTTAGAAGCTCTACCTAATACGCATTAAAAAAAAATAAGGTTTTGCACATCTAACTTTACTATTTACTTTAATAATTGACGTTAAGTGACAAACAACATATTTTACACAATTTTTAATAAGAAATCAAGTTACCCATGAAAATGACAGTAGGTATATTTTGTTATGGCATTAATTGCCAACATAAAATTTTGTATTGTATCACGTCTACTATATTTAATCGGTATTGTGTATAAAAAATGGATTTTAATAAGAATTATAGTGTTCAAGAAAATATTGATATGATATGGATACTGGGTGAATGTCAAAAAAATGCGTTTCTTGCTAGTAGGGTCTATCGTCAAAGATACCCAGAAAGACGTCATCCACAAACGGATACATTTGAGAATTTAAAGAATAGATTTGATAGAATAGGAACCGTCAAGTATGAAAAACATTCACGTGAAACTACAGCTGTTACTATTGACAACTAATATAAGGTAATGATCAGTATAGTTGAAGATCCCAATATAAGCACAAGGCAATTAAGCAATCAGTTAGATATTTCCAATACCACAATTAGACTCATAATAAAAAAGAATAAATATCACCCCTATCATATTCAGCTTCACCAAGAATTGTTACCACGTGATTTCGCGCGTAGAGTGGAATACTGAATAATCAAGATAAATACAGAGCGTAACTTTTTAAACAAAGTTTTATTCTCCGACGAAGCCACGTTTCATAAGAACGGTTGTGTAAATAAACACAACTTCCATTATTATTCGGACCACAATGAACATTTATTTAGAACCACATCACAGTATCGATGGTCTTTGAATGTGTGGGCGGGAATAATAGGTGATTATGTAATTGGTCCCTATTTCTTTGATGGGACTGTAAATGGAGCTATATTTTTAGATTTTTTAGAACATAATTTTCGTAACTTATTGTAAAATGTGCCTCAAAATTATCGCAACGGAATGTGGTTTCAATTAGATGGTGCCACACCACATTACCTATTAGATGTTCGCAATTGGTTAAATAGGGAATTTCAGGATCGTTGGATAGGAAGGGGAGGACCTATAAATTGGCCTACTAGATCGCCTTGCCTTACACCTTGCGATTTTTTCTTGTGGGGTTGTATTAAAAATATTGTTTACAAAGAAGAGGTTACTACAAAAGAAAATATGAAAGAAAGAATTACTGCAAAATTTAGACAGGTGACCCCTGCAATGCTAAGAGATGTGCGTAAATCAATGAAAAAAAGGGCAGGAAAATGTGTAAATGAAAATGGAAGACATTTTGAACACCTACTATAAATTTTAAATTTCACTATTGTAGTTTTCTTACGATTAAACTTTGTAAAATTTTGTACTTATTAAAAATTGTGTAAAATATGTTGTTTGTCACTTAACGTCAATTATTAAAGTAAATAGTAAAGTTAGATGTGCAAAACCCTATATTTTTTTAATGCGTATTAGGGAGAGCTTCTAACTGAAGAAAAATATACAGGATGTCCCATTTGAAAAAATTAAGTTATTGCCATTTGAAAACTAGACTATTGGCACGCCATCGGCAAACTGCAACAGGTGAAGATGTTGTGTGATTATTGTGATAGGTGCATGTTTCATTTACATCATAGTAGCTTTTTTGAGGAATTTTTTAAAAAATGTGGTTTTTGTGCTATTATTTCTGAAGTGCTGTTTTTTCATTAAATCTGCTTAAAATAGGAATAACTTGTCAACGCCGCGTCGGATTTACAAATACAAAAAACTACCGTAAATCTAATATTAAGTAGAATCAGAAGACATCATCGTATACAGGGTGTTCAATTTAAAAAAACCAAATTAATTTTCATTCCACAAAAATTAGCCACCCTGTATACATCAAAATATTTTAAAATTGTAGTCCGAGTGACAGTGTCTACCCCTACAAAAAATTTTGTTGATATCTCTTTTAGTTTCGGTGCTAGAGATCGAGTGGAAATAATTGGCGCACCCTGTATAATCTAGCATGCCATGAAAATTGAAAAGACAGTTGTAATAAACAAACTACTGGACAATTATTTTATTTTCTAACTTCGTTCAATTTGTAGTGAAAATGGCTTAAGTATATTTTTTGCAATAATTTGGTTTCTTGTTTATAATATGGATATTATATGATTGTTTTAGTTAATTTTAAAAGTATAAAATAATTTATTTTTTATTTATTAGTATTTTATTTTCTGGTAAAATTAATAAATTATTATATGTTGTTGTTTGATAACAACTTTAATCTTTTTTATCTGATGCTGGTTAGACAGATATTAGTTTAATATATTAAAAAAAACTGTCTTGCTATTGATATTTTAAAGTTGTGAGTAAGTAATCCACCAAAGTGTTGAAAGTAAATTGGTAAAAGAGAGGTGGCAACGTTGTCGTCAAGGACTCTAGACGCACCAAGACAAGCTGAGGTTCAGTGGAATTTTCCTGTTTATTGGGTTAATAAAGGGTTGAGATTTGCGTTGTTAATTTTGTATTAACTTTTATATATATTTTATTTTTTAGATTTTAAAATCAATTTAGAAAACTGTTCCAGTACTTATTTTGCTGGATATTTGGTTATAAAATATTTAAAAAAATTTCATTGTAATAATTGTGAAAAAATGGGGGGTAAAGGATCTGAAAATTTGGATAAGAATGAAGAGATTTATATATTTTTTATAAAAACTATGATCTTGAACAACAGAACGCATTGAAAACTCCAACGGATATTAAGTGAAATCCTTTACCAAAATATGTCTAGATAATTTTAGTAAAAATATATTTGAAACAAAATTATAATTATAATTTTTTGTATAGAAAATAAAAAAGCATAATTTTCGATATCTCGAAAACGGTAAAATTTATGATATAGGTGCAGGGTATTCCATTAAAGAAAAAGCAACTTTGTTACGTCATGACTTTTTGACTGATTCTGTATGCTTAATTTTTTATGTAAAGTAATAGATTTTAAAAAACCCTAAAAACAGAGTTGCTTATAATTTGCCGGGAAATATTTTTTTCTGAAAGATGGTTATGGCACGGCTCTGATTTTATTATTCTGGTTTAATATCACACAGGTTAACATTTGTATAGACGTGTGGCAGTGAAAGTGTTAACAATGATATTATTATTTGCCAATAATAATAATAAATTTAATAATGAAACCAGTTGTGTACTAAGTACCATAGTTATGTAGTTTTTTACTTTTTCATGAAAAAGAAACCATATCAAGGCATTTAATTTTTTTGAGAAAATTAACCATTTCTGTCGAAATATCGAAAAAAAAGCCCTCTAGCAGTGAAACTAACAAAACTTCAAATATTATAACATTTGTAGCCCAAGAATAGCCCAAGTTTGTTAAAATCGGCTCAGTCGTTTCGAATATACAGGGTATTTTTTACTGAAACCTGTGAATACCCCCACCACTTTATTTTTAGAGATACAGCAAAAATTGTCGAACAAAAAAGATTCAGATTATCCTTTACTGTAAAGATCAGGTATTTTTTTGTTCGGTTAATATAGCGCAACTCACAGAAATATCACTTTCTTAGATTCAAGATTGCAGATACGCCCCCTATCGGCCATTTCAGAAACTTAAAAATATTTTCCAGATTTTTCTCTTGGCCATTTTAGTAATAACTTTTTTTCCGCAAGTCTACGATGGATAGTTTCCCAGATGAAGTACCTCGCATTATTTGGCCACCCTGTACAATTACTTAAGTGCCACCCTGTATACATGATTTCATTAATAATAAGTCAACAACTATAGTTAATAGTTAATAGAAATTCAGCTTTAAGGTGTGGTATTAATATAAATAAATAAACATACCATAGTAAATAGTAAACGTGGCCATCTGAAGTTCAATTATTTCATCGCTACCATTGCTGGCTTTGATGTATAAAAATTGTGAATTGTGAATGGATGAAATATACTTTAAAATAAAATTAAACTATTTTCTAAAATGTCAATAATTTATAAACGAATTGACAGTGAAAATCGAAAACTTTTCCTCTGAAAGAAACTGTTTGAAACGAAATCTACAAAAAAATCATATCGAATATATAAAACTATATTTACGACCCAATCTAATTTCATTTTCATAGAAATGGCACGAAACAATTTATATTTGATATAAGTTTTGTTGCATTTTTAATTGTATTCAATCGATTGATAAAAATAAAACAAAATGATATTTTTTATGTTATTTTAATGATAAGTGTAGGTGTGATAAATAACGCTAGTAGAAATAGGGGTAAGTGAAAATGTATAATAAGGGTAATTAATAATAAATTTAATCAAAAGTTGTTTATATTTCTTGTGTGACTTCTCATTTCTACTTTGTTCTGTTATGTGTATTGAAAAACTCGTGAAAGTGTTTTCAACGACCCTCATTTATTCGTAACTTTTAAAAAATAGCAACGTCAGTAGAAGGTATATAAAGAGGACATTAAAAAATGTTAAAACAAATAGAAAATATTTTTCTCCACGGCCACTACTGAATGTAGTTATTCTGAAACCACTTATAATAACAGAAAAGAAATATTCTCGCTTTTGAGATTGAAAGAAAATTCTGAAACACTTGTCTCTTTCTTATGTATTTTATACGTATTTCATTCTATCACTAAAGACAGAATCTTCCTTTCGTAATTGTTTAAAAAAATTAGGTTTGCCATGAATGTCAAATTAACTGTCAGTATTAGTTGACGTGGTCTGAATATTGGTTTGTAAAAACTTTTAATTTATTAAAGAGGATAAGAAAATCAAATGATTCAGATGTAGAATTTGAAAATACTCCTCCAGAAATAAAAAAATACGGCGATTATACAACTCATCATAAATTTAGCCAACAGCAGTTGCAATTTTTACTTAGTTACCATGTATTGATAAGCGAATATACCCTTGACGACGTTGTATAACCGTTTTTGATTTTCGCATCCTTCCATCTTGAAAAGTTTGTCATAGTAACAATACGTTTGACGTTTATAATGAGCAAACGTCAACAAAAATAATTATATAATTCGTTATATAATCCGCTCTCGTGGTCTTTCGCCAAATACGTCTCGTGACTCGGAAGTATAATCGATTATTTTCGAAGCTCTTGTGATATTACTACTGATAATATAACTCAAAATTTGCTATCGCAAAAATTCAAGCTTCAATATAAAAATACTACACAATGTTGAGAGAGTGAGGTTTCATTTTACTATATTAAATTTCTACTTTCTGTGACCGTGGAGAAAGTACAGTCTGTTACTCTGTTGGAATGAAAATCCCATACTCTTGTCGAATTCTCATTCCAACCTTATTACAGAATATAGTATTAAAATATATAACATGTAGCCAAAGTTTCTATAAACAACTCACCTATACCACAGAAAGAAGTAGTAAAATATCTCGCACTACACTTGGATAAAAGGTTGACGTGGAAGACCCACATACTAACAAAAAAGAATCAATTAAACCTCAAATCAGGCAAATGTATTGGCTGTTGGGAAGAAAGTCTCAGCTGTCACTAGAAAATAAAATTATTATCTATAGAGCCATATTAAGACCAATTTGGACATACGGAGTTAAACTCTGGGGATGTAGCATGCCCTCAAACACAAAGATACTACAGACAGTCCAGTCCAAAATTATTCGTATGATAACTAATGCACCATGGTTCATATCAAACCATGCCGTACACAATGACTTGAAGATCCCAACGGTAACCGAAGTCATACAAACACACGCCGCAAGATACAAAGTACGCAACATAGGACACAACACTGAACTCATCAACGCACTAAACCAAGAACCACTGGTAAGAAGAAGACTGAAAAGAAGTTGGCCAGAAGACCTTCCAAGATAATTCCTTGGAGCACCGTCAGTGGACGGTTCCCACCTCAAGCTAAGTGTCATCACTTTACTTATTATTCTAGCATAATTGAGTAGATTGCAAATAAGCCAATATTAAATAAAAAAAAAATATATATATATATATATATATAGTTTAAGTAGAAAAAATTCGTGGGAATCAGTCAATATAAAATAAATTAGTTTGATTTCTTCGTTTTGGTCAAGCTTTCGAAAACGTTTATTTTCTTTTTCAAGACTAATAACATGAAATACGGAAAAAATTAAATACAAAAAGAAACATCGGTGTTAAAATATTTTAAAACGACAAAATGACAGTTTCCAAAAACTTCAGAATACAATTGTCATTTTAAAATATTTTAACACCGATGTTTCTTTTTGTATTTAATTTTTTCCGTATTTCATGTTATTAGTCTTGAAAAAGAAAATAAACGTTTTCGAAAGTTTGACCAAAACGAAGAAATCAAACTAATTTATTTTATATTGACTGATTCCCACGAATTTTTTCTACTTAAACTATTATTGAACAGTCACGAAATTATCCACTTATATATATATATATATATATATATATATATATATATATATATATATATATATATATATTTTTCTTGCTTGTTGTCCTAAGTTTTTTCTTGGTCAAATTAACTTTTAATGGCTAGATATTTTGCGAAGTTCTTAAAATTTACACCCGTTGGCGCACTAGTCAATGTAGACCTGTCAAATCATTGTTTTCATAGTTTCAAATACAAATAAACATTAGTCTCATCAGTTCAGTGATTATAATTAATAAGTCTTCACGTAATCAACCATAGAAGCATGCCTTCGCTGTGTGTTGTACCATATTGCTCTTCAAGAACAACATGACATCGATTTCCTAGCGATACAAATAGGAGAAAGATGTGGCTCGTTAAAATACGTCGAGATAAATTCAAACCCACACCATATTCTCGCATATGCAAAAACCACTTCCTGAAATCCGATTATATGATGCCCTTGGACCCTATAAGTGAAAACCGTAAGATTGTGATTTTAATAACATTTAGGGGACTTGGTTACTTAAGTTATTTGCTCATTACTGATGTTTCCAATCTTCTTTATATATAAAAATTAATGTATGTATGTATGTATGTTTGTATCGTATGCATTCCTAAACTGTTTGACCGATTTTGATGAAATTTTGAGGGGTTGTTATATGGACCCCAGGGAATGTTTACCACCCTTTTTTACACCATTCCCTATGGGGAAAACAGTGACACTGCGCGAGATCTCAAAAAACATAAAAGATAGAGATAAACGGTCCAACGGCAATGAAATCTGGGGAATGGTGTAAAAATATGCCTATGACCTCCGCCCCACCCCCAGATTTCATTGCCGTTATCTTTTATGTTGTTTGAGATCTCGCGCAATGTCACTGTTTTCCCCATAGGGAATGGTGTAAAAAAGGGTGGTAAACATTCCCTGGGGTCCATATAACAACCCCTCAAAATTTCATCAAAATCGGTCGAACAGTTTAGGAATGCATAAGATACATACATACATTAATTTTTATATATAAAGAAGATGAGGTTAAATTCTACCACTTACCTCTCAATTAGAGCTTCCTTCTTGCCTACGCATTTCGCATTTCGATTCTTTAATTCAATTTTCAGCTGATTAACGGTCCAGCTACCGTATTTATCGACCATTTTCAAAATATATTTTAGAAACCAGAATAAATCCACACAAAACAGTTCACGGATGATTTTTGACAGGTCTACATCTACAACAGCGCCACTGTGCGGGAGAAATTTTTAGAATATCCTGCCATTGTTATCTTACATATTCGTTTGTTAACCTGTCTATCTTCGTAATCCCTTCAACAGGTCTTGGGTACTTCATTTCGATTACTTGTACTTTGCTCAACATTGATTTATTTAATATCCAAGTTTCACTGCCATATGTTATCGTGCCTTAAATATCTTTGGTTAGGAAAGTTCTTGAATCTTGATTAAATGGTATTCTTTTTGTTTCCTGGATTTACGGTTCCGAGTAATTTAAAATAAAATAAAATAATTACTGGCCATTTAGTGCATTTTTTACATTTTGTTACGAATAGTTGAAATCAGACATTTTTAATGTGTTGTCAACATATCCAGGCGAAAAAGAAAAGAAAAATTAATTTTAACAAAAAAAAACAAAAAATGAAAAATAAACTGATGAAGCCCCTGGCCATGGACGAAACGTCTTTGCACTAAATTGCCAGTAATTGTTTATTTTATCTTAATTAACTCAGAATCCTAAACCCAGGAAACAAAAAGAATAACATTTTTAGATGTGCTACCATCTATGGTAAGAAGAGAGTATTGACGTTAAATTTTGACTGAATCTAGTCAAGATGTCACTCTCTTCTTTTTTATCCCTTTCAGAGATTAATACAAAGTGAGCAAACCAGTAAGGAATTTTAATTTATTAGATTCGACATCCTAAGACCGGTTTCTGCCTTTCGGCTTCATCAGTTAGGCTTTTCGAATCCAATAAATAAAATTCCAAACTCGTACAAGTCAATAGCTATATCTGCTATAAGATAACATTTTTAGATGTGCCACCATCTATGGTAAGCAGAGAGTATTGACATTAAATTTTGACTGAATCTAGTCAAGATGTCACTCTCTTCTTTTTTATCCCTTTCATAGATTAATACAAAGTGCGTAAACCAGTAAGGAATTTTAGGATGTCGAATCTAATAAATTAAAATTTTGTGTGTTCCCATTACATTATTTACGACCAAATCTAATTTCTGTTTCATTGAAATGACACGAAACAATTAATACTTTAAGTATAAATTTAGGTAGCTGTACTTTTAATTATATTCAATCCATTGATAAAAATAAAACAAAATGATACTTTTCTATGTTATTTTAATAAGTGTAATTGGGATAAATGGTGCTACTATTTATAGTGATGATACTGGTAAATATAAATATTTAAAAAGGATATTTGATAATAAATTTAATCAAAAGTTGGGGGTGGATTTCAAAATATTGACTGCGGAGTTCTCTGCAATCCATTAGCCTAACTATATTTTTATATATATATATATATATATATATATATATATATATATATATATATATATATATATATATATATATATATCTGCTTTCTTACTTTGCTACTAATTATTTGTTTTAACTTTACTTAAGGTTTTAAAGTTAGTACT
Source organism: Crepidodera aurea (assembly GCA_949320105.2). Classification (NCBI taxonomy): domain Eukaryota; kingdom Metazoa; phylum Arthropoda; class Insecta; order Coleoptera; family Chrysomelidae; genus Crepidodera; species Crepidodera aurea. Next base: position 9,211,100 of record OX439480.2, read on the forward strand.
TTTTGAACTTTATTAGTTTTTAAACTTTTTTAATTATATTTTATTAAATATGAGTGTTCAAAAAGTCTGGAACACATTGATTTTAATTAATTTATAATAAATACAACCTCAAAATTATAGAGACTATTTCACTCATCTTCGAATTTTCACAAAATCTGACCAATCACAAACCAAAGACAGCTGGTATTATGGCGATAATACTAGCTGTCTTTCAATCCTGATTGGTCTATCAGCGTGGTATTTTCATGGCGTAATCATGGATACGAATTGCAAAACAAAATTTGACATTTAGAAAAAAATAATTACAGCTACAGCCGTCAAAATGAGACCTTTTACTTTGTATAACTACAGCTACAGACGTCAAAATGAGACCTTTTACTTTGTTTGTGAAATAGTCTATGGTCTATTTTTATGCATGAGAGAGTAATAAAACAGCATTTCTAATGCAAAACTTAGTACGGTCATTTTAAATATTTTTACGGAATAATCTAAATATTTCCTAAAATTGTCATAAATGTACCTGAGCTAATACAAGTTTTGCGTCTTTTATTGGTCTTTTATAACCATAAGCTGTACAGAACAATAGAAAAAGGTTTAGACAGGCCAAAAGCCCTGTGTATTAAAGATAACATAGCCGTATCTTAAGATTATTTTCAATAAGTACCTATTTGCCAATTTTGTTTTATTTTAATTCCAAGAATTTCTTACAGTAATCGAATTATAAGTAGATAAATCCCTTACCAACAAATTTCACCGAAAATGCGATTGTAGGTTTTCCATTTAGTAAGGAGGTCCAGTTGTGTATTCTTGACAGCTTACTAAATGTCGTTTAGTTGCAACATGCAAGGTGCAGTGTGCAGTCTATTGTGAATTCTAGTGTGATCATGGAAAATTTGGAAGTACCGCGTAAACGACAAAAAATCGGCCCTTTAACAGTTAATGAAAAAACATTAATATTTAATTGTTTTAAATCATTTACAGACAAACATTTATGTAAAAGTGTTGATGACACAGTGGAATTAGTTAGTAGTACGCTTGGTGTTGGGAAATCTACGATTTACAGAGTTGTTAAAGAAGAGAAATGTGGCGAGTTTCAAACAGCACGTAAAGCTCCAGGAAAACCAAAATTTCAAATAGAAAATCATTTGAAAGAAAGACTTCGAAGGAAAGTGCATGCGTTCTTCTTTAGAAAAGAATTTCCGACAGTAGACAAAGTTCTTGCCACGATTCGAGATGATAAGGATTACCCTGAACCCACACTATGGAAACTTTTAAAAGAAATAGGTTTTCTATGAAAAAAGCATTCTAGAAAGTCTATTTTAATAGAAAGAAGCGATATTGTAGTATGGAGAAGAAATTACCTAAGGTCTATAAAACAAATGAGAAACCAAAGAAGAAATATATTTTATTTAGATGAAACATGGATCAACGAGGGACATACACCAAATAAATTTTGGCAAGATGAAAATGTTACAAGTCGAAGACAGGCTTTTTTAAATAATTTATCTACTGGTTTAAATCCACCATAAGGAAAGGGGCGCAGACTGATAATAGTACACATCGGTAGTTCAAACGGTTTTGTTAAAGGTGGTTTATTGACTTTTGAATCTACTCGTACCGGTGACTGACTACCATGAGGACATGAATGCTGATGTCTTTAAAGAGTGGTTCGAACAAATGATAGATCTTCTTCCTCAGAACTGTATAATAGTAATGGATAATGCAAGTTATCACTCGAGACTTACAGAAAAAATGCTCACAACCAAGTGGTTAAAAAAAGATTTACAGAATTGGCTAAATTCAAAGAATATTAAGTTCCATCCCGGTTCTGTGAGAAGAGAACTGTATCATTTGTGTTCCCTTCATAAAGAGAAATTAAAAAAAATATAAAATTGATGAAACTGCAAAAAATCGTGGGATGACGGTTGTTAGATCACCACCATATCATTGCGAAGTAAACCCGATTGAACTGATATGGGCACAGATAAAGGGAGAAGTTTCAGGAAAAAATAATTCTTTTAAAATGAGTGATGTTAAACAGTTGTTTTTGGAGGCTGTAAATAATGTGAAACCTGAAAACTGGGAAAAGGCAGTAAATCATACGATTAAAGAAGAAGAGAAAATGTGGAAGTTGGACAATATTACTGATGAAATGATCGAGCCAATCATTGTAAATATTGGTTGCGACAGTTCATCTTCTGATTTCGATTCTGATTTGGATTTGTAGGTAAGAAGTAGTTTTTATATTAAAATTATTATTTATGAACGTAACGTTGTTTAAAAGTCAAAGTTTAAACCCTTATACCTACATAGCCCGTTTGACACAATGCTCTTAACATACCTTGTGGAAAAATAAAATATTTTAGAAAAAATTGCACTTTTTTACCTTCAGCTGCTTAGAAGTTATAAGCAGGTTAATTAGGTTAAAATATAAGTGTACACCCGATATAATTATTATATTTATACAAAGGTTATTTCATACGAAAATACTCGAGGTATAACTTCACAAAATATTTTAACTGTCTACTAAAAGAAGTGGTACGCCTATGGATTACGAACGCTTTATTATTTTAATACTCTCTCATACATAAAAATAGACTATAATAAAATTCCACTCGTGATTGAATGCATCTCATAAGTCTGTCTCTTATTTCATAACTCAACTGAGTTGCTTGAAGAAAACACCACTCGTCCTGCGGACTCGTGGTGTTTTTAAGCAACTCAGTTTCGTTATGAAATGAATCGACAGACTTATCGCGAAAATTCAATCACTTGTGGTATTACTATTGAAAATCGCTAAAAACAACCCAACTAGCAAAATAGAACTCTAGACGAAATAAATTATCCTATAGTTACCGCTTAGTGCCATTTTTGTTTTTTGTAAGAAAATATTTCTATAATATTGTTGTATAAATGTTCTTACAACTTATATTATAGAATAAAATCTCTTTTAAACTTACACATTTTATAACAATCCTATAAAGCCATATACAATCTTTATAAAAATATTTTAAAAGAAATGTATAAAGATCATATTACAGTTGTGAACCTATTCTTATAACCTATAATATCTGCGTTATGCAATATTCCTATAAAGATTATATAACAAGTTGTATTAAAGTTTATATTATCAGTAATATCTAGTATCATTCTGTTCGGCAGCATTATACAACAAGTATAAAAACCTTTTATAATTAATCTGTAACTACATCCGTTGACCCTATTATAAATTGTTTATAGAACAAAAATATAGTTTACAAAGATAAAAGTATCCCAAATTCTTCGATATAAAATCTGATTATATATAATCTCATTATGTGAATTTGCAAAAATGGATTCAGCATCCCCATGGAAACAAATTAAATTTTTTATTATTGATCTAGGGGTAATGAGTAGATTACTCACTGGTTGCAAGGATGGAAATTTTGAAAATTACTTAACAAAATTGTGTGCTAAATATTAATCTAGTATCTGAATTTTTAGGAAGCTGTAAAATGCCTTAAGAAATACTCCTCAGCCACTTCGTACGAAGGCAAATACGTTCTTTTTAATTCGGCCAGAACAAAGCGTTTTTTTTTCGCAATCTGGGCAGGATTGCCATTTTCTGTTTCTATAGTTTTAAACATATTTTGCAGTGTAGGACATTTTTAATGTCTTTGTTCTAGTAAAAAAACCTCTTTTAAAACCAGTTGAGAATGCTCTCTTAGTATTGCCACAGATCGAGCAAATTGTAATGACAGTATTAGTAAATTTTTTTAACCAGTCTATATCTTATTAACATTCATGTAATAATTTGTTTATTTCAGGCTTTCAAGACAAAAAATGCTTTAACTTAAAAGGATATGTACAAATGTGCTCGGCATTTAATAAAAATTTTCATTTCGGTTATGATGAACGTGATGCATCCTGTACGCTATATACTTATGGAGGATGTAATCCTCTCCTAAATGATTTTGAAACAAAGGAAGAATGTATAATAGTGACAAAACCAGTTTGTCCCAATTCAGATTAAAATATCGAAATTGTTATTATTATTACTTTGTCTACCCTACCTTTTACATATTGTTATTAAAAACGCATGAATATTGCGGTGTACCTGAACTGCGGACAAGGTAATCTGATCCTATAATCCGACACCCGAACTGCGGACAACAAAATATTTTGACCTGAGGGTCCTATAATCCGACACTCGAACAGCGGACAACAAAATATTTGGAAAGGAAAAAACATGACCAGATGAAATTTAAAATGTAATTTTATTTAATAATGATTACAATGAAACAATACTTAGTTGGGAATCTGAGGTGCTGAATTCGACCACCTCTATACACCTCGCGGACATTCACCCTTTGATCCGGAATTGGGAAATGTGTCAAAACATGACATTTTTGAAAAAACAGAAAATTTTCCTTAAAATAATATTTATTGCAAACTAGTGCTTAACTTTCCGATCATTATGAATTTTGGATATGATATTTTTCAGTACTTCCCTGACATAGTGTCATAACAATAAAAAATGTAGAACGTCAAATAAAAGCTACGTCATTTTTTTTTTTCGCTAGATGACACAAAATATCGTCATTTTGCAGAGTAAAATGGTGAGTCAAGAAAACTGTTTTATCTTTAGAGATAGTTAACTACTATAAGCGAGAAAAATGTTGCCAATACAGCAAGGAAACTTTTTTACTTTAACTTTTTTTCAGACGACGTTTATACTGTATTTGAAAATCAAGAGAGAGTAAATTCCCAGAAATGTTTTGCAGTTATCAGTGTTAAAGGCAGTAAACCATAGACGTGCGTTTTCAAAATTAAATTAATATGGAAATAGAAATATTTAATTTGTTTTAGTTATTTATACCTAGATTACCAATTTTAGATAGATAAACATAATTCGTAAGTAGTAATTTAATTTGGGTAAAATGAAGAAAAAGTCAATATTATTTTAGGCATTTTGTTTTAGGCATATGTTTATTTACAAAATATGTATATAATATGTACAGATAATTACAATTATTTATAAATTAATATGAGGAGCTAAAAAACAATTAAGTAGGTATATGAGAAAAAAAAACCAACCGCAAGGATAAAATTTGACGAGCAACATGCAAAAAATACGACAATATTAAATCTTAAAAAATAAAAATCTAAAAATAAAATTAAAGTACATAAATTAATAATTTTAAAGTTATGGTTCCTCGCACTCTGTGTCAGAAGATTCACCATCTGATTCTAGAGAAATTACAATGGGCTCTATAGTAATATCAATTATGTTATCTAGCTCCCACATTTTTTTTTCTATTTCTGTAACGTGTCTAATACATTTTTGCCAATTTTCACTTGTTACTTCAGATATTGCCTTATTGAAGAGATTTTTAACATCTGATAATTTAAAAGTAGTGTTATTTCTGGCAACATAACCTTTAACTTGAGCCCATATTAATTCTATCGGATTCAGCTCACAATGGTAGGGTGGTAAACGAAGGATTTCAATTTCTCGTTTTTTGGCTATCTCCTCAATATTATATTTTTTATAATTTTGCTTATGTTTTTTAGCAATAGTTAACAATTCTGCCCTCAGCATTGTATTGTCAAAGGCTAAATTTTTAGAAGATAACCATTTTGCAATTTCACCCTTTTTCCATTTAGTGGTTGGTAAAGGTTCAAGTAATCTGGAGTGGTAACTTGCATTGTCCATTACAATAACCGATCCTTTTGGTATGAATTGAATCATCTGTTCAAAATATTCCTCAAACACGTCTCCATTCATTTCTTCGTGATAATCAACGGTTTTTTTTGATTCAAATAAGAGTAAACCATTCTCAAAAAAACCGTTTGTACTGCCTATATGACAAATAATTAATCTTTTACCTTTTCCTATAGGTTCCTTAAAACCAGTAGTATATCCTTCTAGAAAAGCTTGATGGGATGATTTTATATTTTTGTCTTTCCAAACTCTTCCTACACAATGTCCTTCATTAACCCATGTTTCATCTAAATAATAAATGTTTTTATTTTGAGCTTTAACTTGTTGTATTCTTCTGAGGTACTGTCTGCTCCAACATACAATTTCTTCAGAATCAATTAGCATTGAGTGTCTGCCCATTTTTTCAAATTTAAAGTTTAACTCATGTAACACTTTCCATAGTTTATCCCGGCTTATTGTGGGTAAATCAACATCATTCGTAATGGCTTGCAAAACTTTATCTAAAGTTGGTATTTGCTTGTTTATAAAAAATGAGTGAACAAGCTTACGAATAGCATTTTTAAAAAACTCGTCCACGTTGACTTTTAATAGTTTTGGTCTACCTGGTTTCGGCTTTGGTGAGGTTACTCCACCTGATTTTTCCTCCTTTAGAACTCTATATATTGTAGATTTTCCATATCCCATTGCCTTAGATGTTGTTTCAACTACACTGTCAATGGTGTTTGAGGGATTTTGATGTTTAAAATAGTGGTACACATTCACTACAGCACTCTTTTCATTGAGCGATAAATGGTCTAGTTTTAATTTTTTCACTGGCGTATACTCACAAACTGCTTCCATTTTTAGTCACTACTATTTGTCACGTTTATCGAAAATCAAATAACTGCATTTCTAGAAACTATTTAAGTCAAAATATCTGTCATTAGAAGCTGTTGCCATTCGGAGGTCGTTAAATAACAATTATCCCTTTCTATTCTGGTTACGCCTATGACGCACGTTAATCCTCTTAGGCCTACTGTAGTAACAATGAAAGATCATAAAATAATGTGATAGTCCAAGAAATTTAATAAATTTTGTATTGAAATTAACAAAAACAATTTAAAATGCATTACAAATATTGAAGTTTTACCGCACGTACTGTACTATAGTTTTGCATACCGAATTACTTTTTATTCTGGGAATTTACTCTCTCTTGATTTTCAAATACAGTATAGTTTGGGTTGTGTACTTTTTTAAAACCGAACGAAATTGAATCGGCGCTTTGCATGTCTTGGCTTTATCACTGTGGGTGCGAATAAAGTGGTCAGTGTGTCAAAGAGAGTAAACACCATAGCCTTCTTCATACGCGCAACAAAGATGACGCACATTACAATATTAATATTACACTATAGGGGGTATAGTGCGATTTATGAGATTGAGAAATGATTGGAATAATAATAATAATTGTTTTACAAGCATAAAACACAATATTATTATTATTTAGTTAAAATATTTATTTTACAATGCATTTTCCCTCACACTGGAAACTTATATTGCATCTTACATTTGCTTTCAGGCATTTGCACTTGTTCACTCACGGAATTACTTTTCCATTCGTGCGTAAAATGCTTCTTACAACACATGTTACGTAATATACTATTACCAAAATGGCGATATTTCCGTAAAATTAATTCAAAAATAAATTCAAATCATCGGTATGATTTCTACCAAACCTAAGGTAATTGATTAAATATTTTAAGGTTAATTATAACAAACTATCAAACCATGAGATTTTAAAACGTATTCAAAATGATAACTCACCCGTTGACAATTACACCAAGACTAATGTCTCGAAAGATAATTTAAAAATATATCAATTGGTACATGAAAGAGGGCGCTAACGTCAATTCGAAATTTCATATGAAGTTCCTTAATCGAATTGTTGTTTTATTTAGTCAAAAAAAAACTAATACATAAACAGTACAGTTACACATTAAAAATATTAATCTAACTATAGTTAGATAACATCTAACAAATATTGTTTTAGCTTACGCTATCTTCTTTAAATCTTCTGGCAAGTCAGTAAATTGCTGTAAGCCTTTAAGGGGGTTCTATACCCTCCGCCATATTGGAAAGGCTAATGTTCAAATTGCGGGCTTAATACTGAACAAAAAAAATATATTTTTTTGTATCCGAGCTCATTATTCATCGTAGGTTGTCGGATGATCACTTTTTTTTATATACATAAGAGAAATAACATGAAAAACATACAAAAATTCATATACGTATATAAGTTAGGCATCATCCGCCGTTCTTCATTTGCCACTGAACAACTTCTGTATTTACCATTTTTGAAAAAAGTAAGTAGTTTTTTCTAAAATTGAACATTGCTTCAAAATCTCAGAAGGTACCGGGAGGTGCTGCCCCCCGACGGTCCTCTTTTAAAGCAATTAAAAATTAAAATTTTACCAGAAGATTTATATTTCGAAAGGTTTGTCTTGTGTGCAGTGGCTCCCGGGACCTCTCGCATTGCGCTCGTACTCTGTCGGAGTTTTACAGAATCCTGACCAATCAGAAAAGGTCATTGTATGCCGAAACCCGAATTCGAGTTTCGTTAACGCAAACGAGGAAGTTACTTGAAGACAACGGTTATTCTGATTGCATTTATTTACATTGGATTGTTGTGTTGACTTGAATATAGACCATTCCAGGATGACGTAGGTGACAGGTTGGCCATATTTGCACACAACTTCATGACACAACGTTAGTTTCATATGTAAACATCAGAAAGATTTTTCTCCACGGCCACTACTGAATGTAGATATTCTGAAACCACTTATAATAACAGAAAAGAAACATTCTCGCTCTTGAGATTGAAAGAAAATTCTGAAACGTTTGTCTCTTATGTATTTTATACTGTATTACATTCTATCACTAGAAATAGAATCTTTCTTCCGTAATTGTTTACGGAATTCAAATTAACTGACAGTATTAGTTGACGTGGTCTTAATATTGGTTTGTAAAAACTTTTAATTTAACAAAAAGGAGAAGAAAATCAAACGATTCATATGTAGAATTTGAAAATACTCCTCCAGAAATAAAAAAATATGCCGATAATACAACTCAAAATTTGCTACCGCAAAAATCCAAGCTTGAATATAAAAATACTACCTACACAATGTTGAGAGATTGAGGTTTCATTTTAATTTCTACTTTCTGTGGCCACGGAGAAAGTACAGTCTGTTACTCTGTTGGAATGAAAATCCGACAATCCTGATTCCTCCACTCGTGTCGTATTCTCATTCCAACCTTGTTACAGAATATACTATTTTTAAAGTTCTTTATTCAGAATAAAAGATAGAAAATGCCACATCTTTTTAGTGTTATTAAATGCTCAATGCGTTCTGAAAGAGATAATGTATCATTTTCCGGTTTCTTGCTGTTTTGACAAACGGAGGAGATCATTTAAATGCGTTATTTAGTGAATGAAGAAATGCTTGGATTAAAGATTTGAAACGAGCTACATTTTCTGAAAGGCAAGTGAATAATAGACGTGTTTGTTCTAGGCATTTTATAACAGGTATTTTTGGCGATCTTTTATATGTATTTTTTTATTATTACTTGTGTAAATTTTCGGTAAACCTGCTTTGTTAAAACACTAGTGACACATTTTTGACAGAAAACTGTGGTTTTTTAAATTTAATTTTACAAGGTGATATTGTTTTAGCCGACAGAAGTTTTTTAATTCAAGATTCTCTACAAATATTAGGTGCGAATTTAAATATACCAGCCTTTACAATGGGAAAAATTCAGCTACATCCCACTGATTTGGAAAGTACACATAATATTGCCACTGTACGAATTCATTTAGAACGAATTATTGGTCTTTTAAAAAAAATAAAATTTTTCATGAAACAATACCAATGAGGATGTTGTCTAAAAAAATTAATTTTTTTTTTCATAATTTATTTTATTTCATGAATATATAAACATCTAAGATTTACAATTTGTTTTATTTGTGTTATTTCTGTATATTAAACACAATTTTCACAATTTCGCTAAAACACTATGAACAGCCCTGGCCTCATACTGCTTATAGGCTTGCAAATTTTGTAAGCCTTAAGCTGTTGTCCCGAATAAAAACTGAGTTAGTATGCAAACTTTATAGAAAAGAGGTTTCTATACGAGTTACTGATATTAGTTTCGTTCGCGCTCAAATTCAATTGCTCAAATGTCAAACTGCAGATAAACAAACAAACATTACGCGTTTCGTGCAGTTCAAACTAATGCCGCTAGATCGCATAAAGTTGTGTTCATGTCAATAATTTCCATCCACAACCGAAAATGCTACGTCTACCGCAAATACACAGATGTATTTCATGCTGCCTAACAATTTCTTTAGAGTGGGTTGTTCAGCGAAGATGTAAGAGGCGAGGATTTCGAGGTTATGTATGAAATTGACAGAGTTGATGGGTATAGAACACTTTTAAGGAAGATTGAATTTTGAGCATGACTAGTGTTGACGGTCCTAACATAAAAATCATTTCTAAGTCTTGTATTAGGGGTGTGAACATGATGGTTGTAAGTAAATTTGTGTTGGAGATAATTAGGCGCGTGACCTATTTTTATTTTAAATATAAAAACTAATGTATGGTAAACGAACATGTTTTTAATTGAGAGCCAGTAGGGGTCAATCTAGGACTTTTATTCTGCAACTTTTGGAATCGATCCCTTTCATTCTGGTTTAAGAGATATAATGCTGTTCAGCAGTAAGTGAAATGAGGTAGTATTAGAGAATTAAATAAAACCAGCCTTGACCACTTAGATATATGCTGTGAACATCTGAAAAGATAATTTATTTTAAATGAAATTGTTTTTATTAGGTAGTTTGCGTGCTGTTTAAATTTAAGTTGTCTATCTATAATAACTCCAACTTTCGAAGGCCCATGATTATTTTATGACCTTGTTCGACATAGAGTTTATATTGCTGCTCATTACCAATTATGATGAATTTAGTTTTTTTTTACAATTAATCTTTAATAAGTTAGCACAACACCATCTATAAAGAACTTCTAAACACTTATTAATCGTTGTAACAATATCTATTATATTTAGAGAAACATTTGGTGTGTGTCTGTAACATCATTGATATAAATAAAAAAAAGCAAGGGACCTAGGACACTTCCTTGTGGTACACCTCGTTTTATTTCTAACTCCTCAGATACAAAGTTTTTAATTTTGACTTTTTGTCTTCTATTTGTTAAACAGTTTGACATCCATTCCAATACTGTACCACTAAACTATACCATTAAAAAATAATTTAGTTTTCAATATTCAAAAATGAACATTATTCCTAATATCCGATGATAACGTTACAATCTTGAATCAGATGGACCCAGATAGGAAAAAAACGGTTAATTTTTAAACATTAACACAAACCTACTTGAAACCAAATCTAAAATGTTCTCATTACAGTAATTACGACCAAATCTAATTTCTTTTTCATAGAAATGGCACGAAACAATTTATATTTTAGGTATAAATTTAGGTATCTGTACTTTTAATTAATTCAATCGATTGATAAAAATAAAACAAAATGATATTTTTTTATGTTATTTTAATGATAAGTGTAGTTGTGATAAATAATGCTATTGGTAAGTACAAATGTTTAAAAAGGGTATTTGATAATAAATGCAATCAAAAGTTGTCTACATCTCTTATGTGACTTCTTAATTCTACTTTGTTCTGTTATGTGTATTGAAAAGCTCATGAAAGTGTTTTCAGTAGTAATACCCCTAGGGCCTTGATAATACCGAGATAATTTTGTCATAGAGAATGCTGAAAGCGTGTTGCTTGATAATGGCCCGAGGCCGAAGGCCGAGGGCTATTATCCTTAAGCAACACGCTTGAAGGATTCTCTGTGACAAAATTTTGAGGATTTATCAAGGCCCGAGGGGTATTCGATAAGATAATTTTTTACTTTGTAGATTTAAACATTTTTAAACTAGTTGTCAGTTTGACGTTTAATTAATTTTTAATCAAAAACTTGACTTGCTGAAAACACCAAACTGAAAACACCACATGTAGGGTGTTATCGCTGTAATCCATAGCTGATTGGATGAAATTTGACACATGACTCTAAATTAAGTAATTTGATTGGTTACAATAGTTAGTAAAAAATTATCGGCGAAAATTTGGCCCCAGGAAGGTTAATGTTGAAATAGAGTCTGTTAAAACGCTATTTGCCATCAAGGAAAACATTAAACGTCTAAGACTATATTAGGAAATATGAGTTCTTGAAATGGGGGAAACTTGCATAACGAATAACATTGAATATATTAGGGATAAAGTATTTTTGAATATGCACCAGCCCGACATCGGCTGGCGCGAGGCGAGCGCCGCTCTAGCGGCTGGGCGAAACAATAATTGTGTGCAGATTTGAACCGATTGCGCTGGTCATGCATAAGTTTGATTGTCTTGAAAATTGACGGATCGTCTAAGATCAAAGTACACAGATTCGCATTAAGCGTTTTATAAAAATAAGTAATCGATTTTATAAAAAATATATTTTTTGATTTTTTAATACTTTAAATTCTATTTTCATTGTATTATGTACAGCGTGTTTACTTAAGTTGCCCTATATGGAAAACTTTTTTATTATTAGTTTTACGAAAAAAAGTTAATCTTTATATTAAGTTAAGCATAGGGGCATCGGGTAAAACTCATGATGAAATAAACAGACATCAACATTTCTAAGTATGCCGATAGTAATTAAATATGTTTTGACTAGTATATATTTTGTATATTTGAGAAAGTAGTAGTCTTTCAAATAAAACATTAATTTCATTTTTTAATGAATTTATGGCCATCAAAAGTAAAGCAAATAGAGTTAGTGAGACATACGGGTGTAATCTTTCTTTTGATCACTTGATGGAAAATGTTATGCTAACCAACATAGTGGTAGCAGAGTGGAAAAAGAAGCTAGACTGGCAGAACAGACACAAAAAAATTTTTATTAGCGTTATTGAAAAATTTATTATTGCAAAATGTTTATTTATTTATTTATTTATTTATTTATTTATTTATTTATTTATTTATTTATTTATTTATGTATTTATTTATTTATTTATTTATTTATTTATTTATTTATTTATTTATTTATTTATTTATTTATTTATTTATTTATTTATTTATTTATTGTATGGAAACCTAAACCACCTTCCAGAGCACCGTGAGTGATAGAAGGCTTAAAATGTCTAGACATGTACATGACTATCTCGTCCTCTCTTAAGAGGGGCCTTGCCACTGCCGACCTCGTTTTCAGTTGGCAATACTGAATATGCATAAAAATTTGACGATTTTTTGGAGAGTTAATCTCGAGAACGGAATTTTTGTTTGTGGAAATATTTATACCCGTTATAGCTTATACCTTGGAATAGGACATCTCCTTTTTTGAGTCAATTTTAAGGATTAATAAAAAAGATATCAGCCATTTAGTGGAGGTGTGTTTTTGACAGTTTTGATCACCAATTTTAACGTGAAAAGGAGATGTCCTAAATGAAGGATACAGAATTAATTTCCGAGAATACCAATTCGCAAAACTTTACAATTTTTGAGATTAACTCTCCAGAAAAAAAAAAATTATGTAAGTTGCCTATATCTCTTTCCATAGTTCAGGCGTTTTCCGCCTCACACTTTGAGACAGTGGCGCTTTTTGGTTTTATTTTGAACGATGTATGCAACCAGTTTTACGAATACGAATAAAGAAAGTTTAGATGTTTAGAACTGACATTTTAGGTTATGTTGGCTAATTTATTATTTATTCGTGTGTTTTGCAATTTTTTTTAATGAGTAAATTAGTATTAACTAAAACCAGTTCTTCAGTTTAAAGTATTTCAATTAATGCCGTATACCTCATGTAGGGCATGTTTCACTTTAAAATTGGTGATCACAAATTGTCAAAAGCACACCTTCCACTAAATGATTAATATGTTTATTATTCTTTCAAATTTGTTGAAAACTGGAGATGTCCTATTCCAAGGTGTAAGCTATAATTATTTATTAATTGATTTTTTAAAAAAATTCTTGCTTCACCTTAAAGATTATACATTTATATAATTCTCAATTTTCGTATGAATCCATTGATGTTTAAATATTTTTTTTATGTTAGAAATATTATTTTCCGAGCTCCATTCCTATCTGATGTATTTAATGAGATTAGTCGCGTGGCAGCGCTATTCATATTAAAATAAACGGATTTATACGAAAATAATTGAAAATTAATTAAATTAATAAAATATAAACTCTATTTTGATGCTAGAAAAAAAATAGTAAACAAAAAAAATGAAATTTCCTAAAAATAAAAAATAAAATTTCTGTCGAGGCTGAAGCAGGTATCGAACTCATGACAAATGGATTATTAGCGCTCTCTGCGACAAGACCAATCGTGAAAATAAATAAAATTTATTCTCTCAGATTCCTTAGATATCCCAAATAATATATTATATTTTAATACTAGCAGCGCCACCTAGGATACAGGAGATTCACTGAAGTCTTAAGATATCTATCTCTCTTCATTATTGCAGAAAGACAGTGATAAAAGATAAAGATAAAAATGGGGATTTTTGGTGTTTGTAGTTTGGCATACCTGTCGCGATGCCCCTCTTAAAGCTGGTTCGAGATGTTGCATCTGTGCGTATAGCTGCAAGAGATAGTTAGTCATTGATGTTCCCTTGTCACTATACTTTCCAAAGTATAACTTTTGTCTGGCTTGTCTCTGTTGTAAATCACCCCAAAATTGTCTGTTAAACTTTACTTCGAATTCTTGATAATTACTTAGATTTTCCTCTACACACGAGAACCATAGTTGTGCCTGTCCACCCAGGCTGTTTCCTACTGTTTCTCTCCATTTTTCCTCATTTTCTTTTATCTTGTTTCTCAAGATTCGGCCAAAAATCCTGGGGTGTATTTTTCTAACATCCCCATCAAATTTAATCATGTTTTCTTGATAGTGGTGGACATTATTTATAATACTTCTTTCACTACTGGACCCTATTCTTTCAATATTACTAATTTCCTTTTGTAAAGTTTCTTTTGTTATTTTTATTTTCAATTTTTTCCTTTTCATTATTAATTAAATATCTTAGTTTTTGATTTTCTACTTCTCCTATGCTTAGGTTTTGCCTGATTTCTTCTCTTAGATCTTTTTCCAATAATTGTATTTTGCTTACTGTTTTTAATTATTTTCCTTTCTAACTCTTCTTTTCCTATTACATTTATGCTTCTTCTTTTCAATTCGTTTTTATCTGTCCTTGTTCTTCTTTTATTTTCTCAATATTTTCACTATTCTTCTTTATTTCTTCGGTGTTCTGGTTCACCTCTCTAGTTATTGCTTCCATTTCTCTTTTAATTTCAACACTTACATGCTCTAGCTTCTTTTCCACATTTTCTTGTCCTTTTTTAATATCTTCTTGTCCTCTCTTCATATGCTTGATCTTTTGTTATTATCTCGTCTATACTTTCTATTTCCTCCTGTGCTTCTATTGGTTTCTCTTCAATGATATTCGTTTCTATTTCTTTGTCTCCTTGTCTCCTTGATTAAATTAAAATTTGACAGACAGACTTTGTGCCCAGGTTTGGGATTTTTCTGGTGTTAATTTACTGGACTATACCGTCTGGATATGCAAGTAAACCTTTTGATTTATTTTCAACAAGAAGAAAATACACGTTATACAAACCAAAATTATTCGTTGTATTGAATATTTTCTCAAAGACTCAAACATCCCAAATTTTTATCACTTAATCACTTTGGTTGCAAATTTCCATTAACTGATTGCCCCCCACTGAAAAACTCCCTAGATCCGTCGATGATCTCATATATTTATGAATGCAAATTAATAAAAAACTGACTTTTATAACGGATGTAAAAATAATCAGAAACAATAAATTTTATTTTTAATGTTGTTTTCTACTTATATTATTCCTTTTAAATACGTAAAAAGGTAAACGTCACTTTAAGTAAACGAACGTACATAGCGTAAACTTACCTCGATAACATTGTTATAAAAATTTGTTTTTTTCAGAGTTTACACAACAAGACTGTTATATGAAAGTAAATTCAAATGGGTCGTGCTTTAGCAGTGAGATGGGATGGGCATGGAGTCTAGAAGACTCAACTTGTATACATATAGAAGTATATATACATTTATATTATGGAGAATGCGATGATAAGCCAATAAATCGTTTTAAATCAAAAGAAGATTGTGTAAAAGTGGCAGAACCAGTTTGTACAAACTTAAACCCAAAATAATTCAATTTATTTATTTCTATTCTTAGTCGAGAAAATTTAACACAAAAATAGCCCAAAATCCAGAACTTTGGTGCAGTAAGTCGGATTGAGATGGAGTTTTTTGCATTCGCTTCGTTAGCTTCTCTAGAAATTTTGTGCCATATTTAGATCTTGTACTTTTTTGAAATTACATCGCTGCAATCAACAAGTGCATTCTTCTTTCCAAGTCTTAAAGAAAAAATTCATATCTTGCACAGAAAACATTAGGGTGGGCCGAAAAAACCTTTTTTTTTATTTCGAAGTTGCAATAGCGCGGAAAACTTGCGAATCATATAGAGAAAAAAAAATTATCAAAATCGGTTGACATCTTCCGGTCGCACATAGGCCCTAAAGTTTGACAAAATATGAAAAAACTTCATTTTTGCGATTATTTTTTTTCGTAACGTCTTCAAATAGAGCCTAAAAACATTGTGTTTTAATTTGATTTAAATCAGTTGATATCTTCCAATCGCGCATAAGCCCCAAAATTTGTCAAAATATTGAAAATTACACATTTTTACGTATCAAAGGCTCACAAAAAAAGTGGAATGAAGTTTACATGTGAGTATACTACGCCTATGGATTTTGAGCCGCTGAATCCGAATCTGGTCTCAGAATTTCCCCTGGACCCCCCAGTTTTCCCCTAGGCTAGGGGAAATGCGTGAAATCTTAGAAATTTCAGTATCTGTGAAAGCAATTTCGATCTACGCAAAACGATAATGTGGAATTTTTGGAACATAAAAATTCCAAAAAAGGACCATGGGCGCAACAAAACTGCCTAAGGATGTGAAATAAATCACGCATGTTCCCAAGAACAAAGACATTAAAAAAATTCCACCTCGTGTAGTTTTCTATAGTTTTGCAAGCTTTGATTTTGTTATGAAAGTAAAGATGGCGTTGGGCTCTCCTCGTTCGTGATACACTTGCTCTATGGATGGATATATATAACATGCTCTCAAAGAGAGCAATAAAAATCAGTGTAGATAATGTTACCATAAGAGGCATGGTTGTAAAAGGTTGTCCACAGGGAGGGGTGCTCTCACAACTACTGTGGAACATGGTCCTAGACGCCTTAGTCAATCGCCTCAACGATGACAGTTTCTACACTATAGTTTATGCAGACGACCTAGTGATTCTGCAAACAGGAAGATTTGAAGGAATACTCTGTGCTAGAATGCAAGAGGCCCTCAATATCATAGAACAGTGGTGCAAAGACCACTCACTGTCAATAAACCCAAAAAAGACAGAGATGGTTCTTGTCACGAATAAAAGGAAGCTTGCAAATATCGACGCCCCAAAGATCCTAAATACTAAATTGAACTTTTCTGCAGAGTTGAAATATTTGGGGGTCACCTTTGACAGCAAGTTAACATGGAACTCTCACCTAGAAAACAGAGTCAAAAGAGCATACATATCTTATGAACAGTGCCGTAGAACCATTAGCCGCACCTGGGGAATGTCACCTAAGGTTACGGCCTGGATCTACACTGCAATCATAAGACCTATGCTAACGTATGGTACGATTGCCTGGGGAGTCAAAACTAGCCAGCGGACAGTCGTACGCACCAACTAGAGCAATGGAGGTGATCCTTGGTCTCACCCCCCTTGATATATTTATTAAGGAGGCTGTGGTGATGACCATGACACGGCTACGCTCTACAGGTATACAACCTGACGTAGGATCTGGTCAGTTGAGGTGTAACTTGTGGCATGAGGTCCTTGGAGAGGTCCCACTGCTACAAGCCAACACAGATTCGATTGCACCAAGATATGCGTTTCACAGGCCCTACAGGGTAATAACAAAAAACGTACAAAAGGCTACATTGGCAGCAGGTGCCTTGTGCATCTACACCGAAACAAATGAGGGGTCAGGCTGTGGAATTTATTTCAGATCCCTGAATCTCAATATAAAATGGGCAATGGGTTCTAATGCCAGCGTAGCTCAAACAGAGCTCACTGCTATCTCCATCGCCGCAAAAGAGACTACCAGAAGAAACATTACTGGTAATAATATTTACATCCTCACGGACAGCAGACAGGCACTACTAGCTCTGAATAGACCACGCATTACATTAAGTCTAGTACTAGAATGTCACCAGGCCCTGATCGAAGCTTGCAACAATAATGTGGTCACTTTAGCTTGGATCAAATGTCATAGAAAATCAAAAGGCAACCGTATAGCTGACTAATTAGCTAAGAAAGCAGCCTCCCATAAACTTTTGGGACCTGGCACTTTCATAAGCTTATCGGCATCAGCTGTGGCTGACCTACTGAAGAAACACTCCCTTGACAAGTTTTAGGGTAGATGGGACGACGAAACAGGTTACAAGCTACCCAAGGAACTATTACAGTATCCGAACAGCGAAACAGCCAAAAAATACATGACTATGAACAGACAGAACCTGCACACAGCCACAGGTATCCTGACTGGCCACTGTCATCTACGAAAACACCTCTACAGGATGGGGTTATCTGACACTCCACTGTGTAGAGGATGTGAACAGGAAGACGAGACTGTCGAACATTCTTTGCGAATGCCCGACACTCTCACAAATGAGACATTTTCTTTTCGGCGAGCGGTGGCTAACACATGCCAACATGAGGGAGCTACCTTCAGGCGACGTCATCGCCTACTTTAAACAAGTAGGCTGGCTGACGAGCTAGAAGGAAGGCTCAACCTCAGAAGGACGCACAATGGGCCAAATGTGGCCTACGTGCTGTGGGGTGACCCACCCTTCTAGATTTACAGATACAGATACACTTGCTCTAGCGCAAACACTTTTATCAAGAACGAGGCGAGTCGAATTCATTTTCAGACATCCTTTAGGGATAGGATCTCGAGCTTGCCTGCTTCTTACTGATGGTGTACAATAATACCGAAACCGGTCTAAGAATAATAACAAAATCGAAGTTTTTGGTTAAAGCCCCGACTTGATTGATTGATTGATTGATTGATTAAGACGATGTACCTGACTGAGGTTTTTAAAAGCCTCAATACTGCAGCCTTAAGACTTATTGTATTATGTCAGATACATCGTTATGTTCAGGTGAAAAGGTTTGTTACCTTTATCAGGCTGAGTAGCCTTTTCACCAGATTTTCTTTTGGAAAGTCCTCCTGTGGGTTTACCGGCCCCAGTAGGTTATACCTCCAGTGCGTGAGAAGCCCCGACTTGGTCGGGTACCAAACCACGTCTGGACTTTCGTATTTCAATACCTGGTGGGGCATATACCCCAAGGAGTAGTTGTTGAAGTCCAGACGCTGGTGCAGTGTAGGACATTTTTAATGTCCTTGTTCTTGGGAAAATCACACATTTATTTCACATCCTTTGTATAGTTTTGTTACGCACATGGCCCTTTTTTGGAATTTTTATGGTTCAAAAAATTTCACCTTCGTTTTAAAATTATTTATTTATTTAATTTAGACTTTCCACAACAGAGTAAAATATTTTGGAACTTTTTGGAAAAGTGTTTTTTTAAACACGATGTGCCAATTGAAAGCCCTAGGGTGCAAATGCTTTATGATACAATAACAGACCAATAAAAAATAACTACCTAATACTTTTTTTATTATCCTCTTTCTGTTGGTTGAATCTTGATTGTTCATATGAGAAATTCGAAAATCTAGGTTTTTGGAACATGTGGCACTTCAAATCAGTGGACATAGGCCATAATTTTGAGCCAATGATTGGTAGGTAGGTGTTTAGATTTTTTTTTAGAAATAAGTATCGTTTTGTTTTAATATTTTTGATAAAGAAATTACCAGTATACCTAATTTAGTCTGATAAATAAAACTTCCGTCGTTAATAATATTAATAACTGGTGATTATGAATCTATGTTCACTATTTATTGTTTTAATGTACTGGTGTTATACAGGGTGTTTCCAAATGACACTTACAACGTCTGGCTGTAGGTACCTGTCGTAAAATTAGACAAAATGATATAAGGAATGAGGGGTCCAATTCCAATTCGATTATAAAAAATTAAGAAATCCAAGAAAAATATTGTTGGTTACTTCATTAATAAAAGATCTTACAGACTTCATAAAAACATTAAATATCTTAAAAACCACAAGATTTTCGATATGTAAAGATTATTCGTTTTTTACGTGAAAACTGTTCAGAAATACAAAAAAAATAAAAATAGCTTCAAATACCATGGGCGTAGAAAATGGTTGGGAAAAGGGGACATACTCTTCTAACTGCACACCACTGGATCTAGATATAAAACATGATTTTTTACTAAAATATGTCTTTTTACATTTAAAAACGACCTGCTAAATTTCAAATTAATATATTAATCCGATTTAAAGTTTTTAAATGAAAACATTTTTTTTTAACTTTAATGCCATGTATTTAGAAAAGTAATCGAGTTGGACCCCTCATTCCTTATATCATTTTGTCCAATTTTACGAGAGGTATCTACAGCCAAACGTTGTAAGTGTCATTTGGAAAGACCCTGTAGATTAATTAATAACCGATGATCGTAGATCCATGCTTTTCATTTATTGTAATGTACAGAGATCATAAATATTAATGTCCATCGTTCGTAACATTTATAACCGGCTATCATTGATTTTACGTACAAAAATCGTAACTTAAGGATTAAGAAAATTTACGTACGAACGGTTATTGTATTAATGATTGCTGTCATCGGCTGAAAATTAATGTTTACGAACATTGATTTGATGTACTTTTTTATAAATTACACTTACTTTTTTCGTTCAGTGTATTTTTTATTCGAATATGAAAATATTAATAAAATGAAAAAGTCTACCTAGTTCTACTTATAGTTTTGTAGTTTGTCAATGTCAATGGAGCTTGTGTTAGAAAGTGTAGTAGAATTTTTAAAAAACGCTTTTCATTGCATTTGTATAGTGTAAGAAGTACTAAAATAAATAAAATATACACAATACTTTTCGAAGCAAAATAGCATGTAGACTTTATAAACACAAAGTTTTGAGTTATGATAAACTAAACCAGTGTTATTAGAACTTTTTCATTGAATTTGAAGGATGCGAATATCTTATCGGTTCTGTCAGTGTAATACTAAAAAGTAATAGATCACAACTGTAAGAAGTGTCAAATTTCGAACAAAAATTATAACTATTTTGACTTTCGAACTTTTTTTTTTTTTTTTTTTTTTATTATTAAACACCCATAAAGGCATTTAGTATATTACAATCTGGTCAACAGTGACCAATGAGCAATTTAATTCTAACTTAATCTAATAGAGTTTGAAATTTAAAACTAAGGTATACTCATCAGCGTTCCTTAGGTTCTGTAGAAAGGATTGCACTAAACTTTAACGTGCACACATAAGCTCTGCTTTTGCACTAAAAACACTAAACTAACTCAAAGGGCTTGATCCTCTTAAGTCTTCTTTCTAACCCAGTATTGTCAAGGAGCTGGATAGCCTCGACATTCTTTCTTCATGACTCTTGGCTAATTTCTTGATGGTCTGGTCAACAGTGTCCATTTCCAGATCCCTGTGGAGGTCACTATTGCGAATGTACCAAGGGGCATTTACTATGTTCCTCAGTGCTTTGTTTTGAAATCTTTGGATGATTGCTAAGTTGCTTGCTTTGGTGCATCCCCATAGTTGGATACCATAGGTCCATACAGGCTTAAGTATTTGCTTATAAAGCATAATCTTATTATGTAGAGACAGAGTGGAGTTTCTTCCAATTAGCCAGTACATTTTTCTATATTTCAGTCCAAGTTCTTCTCTTTTCTTTTTAACATGCACTTTCCATCGGAGTTTGGCATCTAATGTAATACCTAAGTATTTTGCTGTGTTTGAATATGGAATCAGGTTATTGTTTATTCTGACTGGAATATGATCTATCCTTTTGTTTGTAAAGTTAATGTGGAGTGATTTAGTTTCATTAAGTTTAATTTTCCATCTCTTCGTCCAGTCATAGATAAGGTGGACGGCTGTTTGCAGCTTGTGGGTTGCTTCTTCATTTCCTACCGCTAGAATGGCAGTGTCGTCGGCGAAGGTGGCTATGGTATTGTTTTCTAACTCTGGAATATCACATGTGTAAAGTAAGTATAGGAGAGGTCCTAGGACACTTCCTTGTGGTACTCCAGCCTTAATTTCTTTAAGATCGGAATAGGCTTCTTCTTTTAGCAACATTACTTCTTCTTTTTCCAATTCTACGAGTGTCTTATAAAAGGAATCTATTATATCGTATGGATTTTTGCAGTTCCTTTGGAAAATTTGCGATTTTTTAAGTTTTTGTTTGAAAAATGTTTGTCTGTAATCGAATATATGAATTCTTTTTGCTGTAGACATCATCCCTCTGGGTGAATCATCATCTTCAATGTTACTGTTATTGTTTTGGATTTTCTTTTTCAGTTCTGCATTCGAAAAAGGATTTCCTATGTCCCTCTTTTTCAATAAATTAAAACTTGATATCGTCCATTTTGAATGCTTTTTCTCATTCCCTTTCTTGTGATGTTTTGATAAATCAGTGCTTTTCTTTTTTTTGGTTGACATTGGTGTTTATTGTTATAAAGTATCTTCTTGAAGTCACTATTCTTATAGTCATTATATCATTATACTATAATAGTGACTTCAAGAAGATACTTTATAACAATAAACACCAATGTCAACCAAAAAAAAGAAAAGCACTGATTTATCAAAACATCACAAGAAAGGGAATGAGAAAAAGCATTCAAAATGGACGATATCAAGTTTTAATTTATTGAAAAAGAGGGACATAGGAAATCCTTTTTCGAATGCAGAACTGAAAAAGAAAATCCAAAACAATAACAGTAACATTGAAGATGATGATTCACCCAGAGGGATGATGTCTACAGCAAAAAGAATTCATATATTCGATTACAGGCTTCTTCTTGCCTAATTCTAAAGTATCTTTCCGATACATATGAATGGAGGATATCTGTATATTGTTTTGGAAGGAAAAGCTTGAGCTTATGTATTAAGCCTTCATGCCAAACCTTATCAAACGCTTGTGCTACATCAAGAAAGATAGTAGCACAAATGTTTTTCTCTTCTAATGATTTCTCTATAATGTTGGTTATTCTATGAACTTGGTCGATCGTAGAGTGCTTATTTCTAAATCCAAATTGGTGATCAGGGATAATTTCTCTTTCTTCCATAAGTGGTTTTAGTCTTTTGAGTAGGAGTTTCTCAAATAGTTTCGACATAACAGGCAGTAATGAGATCGGTCTGTATGACGATGCCTCATGTGGTGGTTTCCCTGGCTTGGGTATCATTATGACTTCCGCAATTTTCCAAAGGCTGGGTACATACTTCAATCTGAAGGCAGCATTTATTAGGTTGGTTATTTTAATTATTGCTTTTTTGGGTAATTGTTTTAAAATTTCTCCAGTAATTAAGTCAAAACCTGGAGCTTTTTTCGGATTGATATTTTCTTTTATTTCGGTAAAATCGAGACAACGGCTGAAGTACCCATCAGAGTCAGTCTCGAAGACAAAAAAAATATTGACTTGACTACGATTTCCTCTAGAATCTCCAAAAATATAAATTTCAATTTCACCAATTGTTCAAATATTTCGATAAACATAGGTGAAAAAAAATTAATTGCTTTTTTTAGTTTTTTTAGTACTAGGCCGAAAAGTGCTTCTTCTGGTTATTGTGTACTGTGTCGAATTTGACGTTTTTTGACACATTCGAATAAAAAACACCTTATTACCTTGCAGTCGATTTTTTGGTGAATGTTATTTATTAATAACGTTCTACTAGAAGAAACTCATAACCAATGATCGATAACCTGTTCTAGTAAAAAACACTTTTAAAAATACAGGAAATTATGAATTGTTATTATGTAATGATGTTCTTTTTAAATATGTAAAATAGTTTGCAGAGGGCAAAAAATTAACTTTAGGAGTGACAAAATTGCACAAATGATGTGAAATGAAATCCCACAAGCTCGAGCTTGTCTGCTTCTTACTAATGAGGCACAATAATTCCGAAACCGGTCAAAGAATGGCAAGCTGCTTTAATAACAAAATCGAAGCTTGTGGGTTAAAGCGCCGACTTGGTCGGGCACCAAACCATGTCTGGACTTTCGTAATTCAATACCTGGTGGGGCATATAGCCCAAGGAGTAGTTGTTGAAGTCTAGACGTTGGTGCAGTGTAGGACATTTTCAATGACCTTGTTCTTGGGAACAAGTGTGATTTTATTTCACATCCTTAGGCAGTTTTGTTACGTCCATGGTCCTTTTTTGGAATTTTTATGGTTCAAAAAATTCAACCTTCGTGTAGTTTTCTATAGTTTTGCAAACTTTGATTTTGTTATTAAAGTGATATACTTGCTATAACGCAAGTACGATTATCAAGAGCAAGGAGAGCCGCATTCATTTTCAGACATCCTTTAGTGACAGGATGTCCAGATAGCCTGCTTGTTACTGATGAGGCACAATAATTTCGAAACCGGTCTAAGAATGTCAAGCTCCTTTAATGACAAAATCGAAGTTTTTGGGTTAAACCCCGACTTGGTCAGGCACCAAACCACGTCAGGACATATAGTCCAAGGAGTAGTTGTTGAAGACCAGACGCTGGTGCAGTGTAGGACATTTTAATGTCTTTGTTCTTGGGAGCTTGTGGGATTTCATTTCACATCATTTGTGCAGAAAATATACAAAATAGAAAATACATCTTATCGAAATTGATTTAAAAATTTGTTTATTTCAGGCTTTCAAGAATTAGACTGCTTTGAAACTTCAGAATATGAAGCAATGGCGTGCCTTGCATATATTATAGTAATGGATACAGAGTATAGATAGCGCAGACTGTACAGTGTCATCACGAAAGTACGCACCATATGGGAAACTTTTTTTCTAAGGGTTTTTCAACAAAAAGTTAATCTTAATAAAAGTTTGTTCATCCCCTAAAACTAAACATGAACCAACAAAATATGGTTAAACATTCGTAATATACGTGGAGCCTTCAAAAATTTGATGTTGAGATAAGAGTAAAGTACCCTTATTTTGAAAAATCTCGGGAAATGTTATTTAGAAAAGTCGTTCAGCATTAAAAAATACATCTAGATTTGAAGTAATGGCCATCTAAATGAAGTTTTATCTTTTTACCCTTTAAACAAGTAAATCTCCAGAAAATCAATGAGTGTGCCGAAATACTTATTTTATTTTGACGTTTTATGATTTGATATTATTGAATATTAAGTTCATGTTACAATACTGTATAATTTTGAGCAATTTTCGCTGTTAACAAAAATTAAAAATAACTTTGCACCAAAAAGTTTGAAAATTATTTTACTCTTCAAAAAAATTGACCGTGGTTAACACAATAGTTGTGTAATTTGTAATATTACAGGCTTTTTAAATAAACAGTCGTATACAGGATGTTGTCTATTTATCGTTTTACCAATTTTTTTATTTTTAAAAAAGTGGGTAAAAAAAATAAAACTTCTTTTAGATGGCCATGACTTCAAATCTAGATGTATTTTTTAATGCTGAACAACTTTTCTAAATAATATTTCCCGAGATTTTTCAAAATAAGGTTACTTTACTCTTGTCTCAAATTGAAATTTTTGAAGGCTCCTCGTATGTTACAAGTGTTTTACTGTATTTTGTTGGTGCATGTTTAGTTTTAGGGGATGCACAAACTTTTATCAAGAAAAACTTTTTGTCGAGAAACCCTTAATAAAAAAAGTTTCCTATATGGTGCGTACTTTCGTAATGACTCTGTATAATAGATATTTTTGGAGGATGTGATGGTATCAGAAACATGTTTGAAACAAAGGAAGAATGTCTAAGAGTGACAAAACCACTTTTACCACAAAATTAAAATATCAAAATGGTTATTTACATTGTCTACCCTACCTTCCACATGTTGTTATTAAAAATGCATGAATATTAACAAAAAAATTAATTTAAAAATTACTGCATTTACCTTATTTTGTTTTACATTTAAACGATGGCTGCGTCAACCGATTTGGGTAAGTAATAACAAAACGTATTAAGTTCATGGATTTTACTAGTTTTTTTTATTATTTGGTATAATTGGGACATTCATATAATTGACTGTGGAGTTTAACAGGATCCTGGAGCCCTAAATGGCAAATTTTTCCACTTAAAGTAACTGTTCATTAATACAAAATCTAAAAAGAAACCAAATCGAAAATATAAAACTCTTAAAAATGTTCTCATTACATTATTTACGACCAAATCTAATTTGTTTTTCATATAAATGACACGAAACAATTTATATTTTAGGTATAAGTTTAGGTATTTGTATTCTTAATTTTATTAAATTGATTGATTAAAATAAAACAAAATGATATTGTTTTATGTTATTCTAACGATAAATGTAGTTGGAATGAATAGCGCTAGAGGGGATAGTGGTAAGTAAAAATGTTTAAAAGGGGAATTTGATAATAAATTTAATTAAAAATTGCCTATATTTCAATTGACGAACATTATCGATCCCATATATTTATGAATGCAAATTAATAGGACGTAAAAATAATCAGAAACAATAATTTTTTCTACTTTTATTACTCTTTTTAAATACGGTAAACGTCACCTCAAGTATACGAACCTACATAATGTAAACCTATAGTTAGAGAGATGACAACCAAAATCATGTTTCATAGCACCCCGGCTAAAACCATCTAAAATCGATAGATTAGATGACCCTAGAGATGACTCGTGAGTAGTAACTACCAGAAGTGTAGCATCTTCGCGGGGGGCCATTTCTGCTGTGTAAAAAATTGGTCGTATAACAGCCAGTCTGATATTGAAAATTTGCGTTTTCGGACATTTTGCGCGTAGCGTTTGAGACCTGAGTGTATTTTCAAAAACGTCAAAAAATATGACATAAGTGACTCATAGCAGCTCGGTTAATTTTTGTTTCAAATCATTCGTATGGATACCCAAGGTTTGTTCCAACATAACACAAAACCAGTTTGCGTACTGTCGGGATTCTGCGCAGTCTAAATTTGGTGTTCCAACAAACTTCTGACTCAAATCTGTTCCAACACAACCAAAACTAATCACAAACAAGTTTATGTACGATTGACCAATAAAACGCTGTTTATAGAACAGTTTTGCGTCAATAAAGTAGCACTTTATTTTACTAGTAAAATAAAGTCACTGACAAGTTGCAAGACAACTCATTTGACATGTTTAAAAAATAAACATCTACTTGTCATCGCAACTGCTGTCATCCAAAATCCAAAATCGTATCAAATTTTAATTTTTTCAATTTATTATTATTTTTTAATTGTAATAGAACATAAAATCATGTATATAACGCGTACATAAACAGGCTTTTTGGACAATTATTCGTTCAATAAAGCCCTTGTTTATGTACTTGTAATATTATTATGTACTGTCAAATCTGTTCCTGGGTCTGAGTAGAAACGAATTGTAAAGACTTGCGCAAAAGGAGTTTGGAAAACTTCAGTAACTGCCAACCTAACCTGAAAATTTTGTGATTGTATTTTTATTATTTATAGAAAATTTAGAAAAGACTGTATGACTTGTACACACTTAAATGTAGAATCGAAGAAAAAATGTTTTTGTAAATTTTAAGAAATTAAAAATCTCTTTAAATTGTGTAAAATTTTAATTTAATAATTAGCTAAGCGCTTTCGACCTTAAAGGTCATCCTCAGAGCCGCCACGTCAAAATTTGAGATACCTCAAAAAGGGGTTCCAATATATATTGAAAAACATGACTAAGTGTAAAGTAAAATTGATAAAATTGATAAAACCTCTTCAAGGGTTTTACATTTGTTAGAAGGTTTTTTTATATTAAAATTGAAAAAATTATTGTTATCGATGCGACATCATATAAAGTAATCTTACTACTTACTTACTTACTTACTACTTTAAACAGATTTTTAATTTCTTAAAATTTAGAAAAAAATTTTTTCTTCGATTCTTTTTTTTTTTTTTATTTGTTTGATAGTAACCTGCTTTATTTATCATTTACGGTTAATTTTTAATAATATAAGTGCGCCTGTTATGGTCTATTTTTATGTATGAGAGAGTAATAAAACAGCATTTCTAATGCAAAACTTAGTACGGTCATTTTAAATATTTTTACGGAATAATCTAAATATTTCCTAAAATTGTCATAAATGTACCTGAGCTAATACAAGTTTTGGGTCTTTTATTGGTCTTTTATAACCATAAGCTGTACAGAACAATAGAAAAAGGTTTGGACAGGCCAAAAGCCCTGTGTATTAAAGATAACATAGCCGTATCTTAAGATTATTTTCAATAAGTACCTATTTGCCAATTTTGTTTTATTTTAATTCCAACAAATTTCACCGAAAATGCGATTGTAGGTCCAGTTGTGTATTCTTGACAGCTTATGTCGTTTAGTTACAACATGCAAGGTGCAGTGTGCAGTCTATTGTGAATTCTAGTGTGATCATGGAAAATTTGGAAGTACCGCGTAAACGACAAAAAATCGGTCCTTTAACAGTTAATGAAAAAACATTAATATTTAATTGTTTTAAATCATTTACAGACAAACATTTATGTAAAAGTGTTGATGACACAGTGGAATTAGTTAGTAGTACGTTTGGTGTTGGGAAATCTACGATTTACAGAGTTGTTAAAGAAGAGAAATGTGGCGAGTTTCAAACAGGAACAGGAACAGGAAAGGGGCGCAGACTGATAATAGTACACATCGGTAGTTCAAACGGTTTTGTTAAAGGTGGTTTATTGACTTTTGAATCTACTCGTACCGGTGACTACCATGAGGACATGAATGCTGATGTCTTTAAAGAGTGGTTCGAACAAATGATAGATCTTCTTCCTCAGAACTGTATAATAGTAATGGATAATGCAAGTTATCACTCGAGACTTACAGAAAAAATGCCCACAACCAAGTGGTTAAAAAAGATTTACAGAATTGGCTAAATTCAAAGAATATTAAGTTCCATCCCGGTTCTGTGAGAAGAGAACTGTATCATTTGTGTTCCCTTCATAAAGAGAAATTAAAAAAATATGAAATTGATGAAATTGCAAAAAATCGTGGGATGACGGTGGTTAGATCACCACCATATCATTGCGAAGTAAACCCGATTGAACTGATATGGGCACAGATAAAGGGAGAAGTTTCAAGAAAAAATAATTCTTTTAAAATGAGTGATGTTAAACAGTTGTTTTTGGAGGCTGTAAATAATGTGAAGCCTGAAAACTGGGAAAAGGCAGTAAATCATACGATTAAAGAAGAAGAGAAAATGTGGAAGTTGGACAATATTACTGATAAAATGATCGAGCCACTCATTGTAAATATTGGTGCGACAGTTCATCTTCTGATTTCGATTCTGATTTGGATTTGTAGGTAAGAAGTAGTTTTTATATTAAAATTATTATTTATGAACGTATTGTTGTTTAAAAGTCAAAGTTTAAACCCTTATTCCTACATAACCCGTTTGACACAATGTTCTTAACATACCTTGTGGAAAAATAAAATATTTTAGAAAAAATTGCACTTTTTTACCTTCAGCTGCTTAGAAGTTATAAGCAGGTTAATTAGGTGAAAATATAAGTGTACACCCGATATATTTATTATATTTATACAAAGGTTATTTCATACGAAAATACTCGAGGTATAACTTCACAAAATATTTTAACTGTCTACTAAAAGAAGTGGTACGCCTATGGATTACGAACGCTTTATTATTTTAATACTCTCTCATACATAAAAATAGACTATAATTATTAATAATGAGTTTGTTTTGACGTTATTGACAGGATAAATTTGACAAAAAATGTGTTGGAACATTTCCGAGTTCCCGAGTTAAGTGTCCGCTCCTCGACTGGTTATTGACTAACAGTTCGTCGACAATAATTCGCGGACATGTTTATGTACATGGTGGCCAAATAAGAATGCGAGGTACTGTATCTGAGAAACTATCCATCGTAGAGGCTTGCGGAAAAAAAAGTTATTATTAAAACGGCCAAGGGAAAAACCTGGAAAATATTTTCAAGTTTCTGAAATGGGCAATCTTGAATCTAAGAAAGTGATGTTTCTGTGAATTCCGCTATATTAATCTAACAAAAAAATACCTGATCTTTAAAGTAGATGATAATCTGAACCTTTTTTGTTTGACAATTTTTGCTGTATCTCTAAAAATAAAGTGGTGGGGGTATTCAAAGGTTTCAGTAAAAAACACCCTGTATATTCGAAACGGTTGAGCCGATTTTAACAAACTTGGGCTAGTTGAAAAGAGCTATTCTTGGGCTACAAATGTTTTAATATTTTAAGTTTTGTTAGTTTCACATGTCGCCGCTAGAGTGCTTTTTTCGACATTTCGACAGAAATGGTTAATTTTCTCAAAAAAATTAAATGACTTGGTATGATTTCTTTTTCATGAAAAAGTAACCAAATGTTGCCTAAACAAGCTCGCGAAAATCGCTTCTCTATATCTTATTCCTAACCAAAAATTTAGGCCAAAGAAAATTTTATACCGAAATCCCTTAAATTTTTATTTTTTAAACTAATTAATTCCTTTTATTATGTAAGTTGTGGCCCTAAAAAGAACCGATTTAAAAAAGAAAGGTTTCTAATGCCCCGTAAATTCTCTAAATGCTGACCATCACGCTCTATGCATTGCTGAAGCCTCTCATGGATAGACAAAACTACTGCTTCAATTTCGGCTCTTGGTATGTTAACGTAATGCATTACGAATCCGGTTTTTCATAACTTTTTGGTCGTAGGTTGAGTCTAAAAACCAAGTTAAGTCTGGTGATCTCGCAGGCCATGGAAACAGACTTCCTCTTCCAATCCGCCGCTGCCGCGCTGTTGCATTAATATGCTCTCGCACAATAATGGAGAATTTTTATTTTAAATTCTTTGGAACGATGAAGCCCCCTTTAAAATCTGCACAATATGCATTATTGGTCTGCAGAAAATCCGCATTGGTTGCGTGAAGTTCAGCACCAAGGACGTTGGAGTTTAAATGTGTGGTGTGGCATACTGGGAGGCAGAATTATTGGGCCATATTTCTTCGAGCAATCCCTAAATGGCAATATCTTTCTTGGCTTTTTGGCCAATAAATTACCGATGTTGTTGGAAGATGTGCCACTGGAAACATGTCAAAACTTATTTTTGCAGTTGGATGGTCGCACAGCACATTGTGATATTATTGTGCGGGAGCATATTAATGCAGTATTACAACAGCGGTGGATTGGAAGATGAAGTCTGTTTCCATGGCCTGCTCGATCACCAGACTTAACTTGTCTTGATTTTCAGACTCAACCTACGACCAAAGAGTTATGAAAAACCGGATTCGTAATGCATTACGTAACATACCGAGAGCCGAAATTGATGCTGCAGTTTTGTCGACCCATGAGAGGCTTCAGCAATGCATTTAGAGCATTTACGGGGGCATTAAAAACGTTTCTTTTTTAAATCGGTCCTTTTTATAGCGACAACTTACATAATAAAAGGAATTAATTAGTTTAAAAATCCCGAGAAGTGGAGTTTATTAAAATCATTATTTTTCTAAAACGATATATTCTAAGATAAGATAACTTTATTTAAAATAGGTACATCCTAATATACAAAAAAGGTAATAATATTAATCATTAATATAAACACAATTTAAAAATATCTACAAAGTGCCAAATTATTAAAATACAACAACAAAAAAAGACATTAAATGTCATAATTTGATATTTTAATGGTTCATTAAGTGGTTTAATAAATTCCTTTTAAACAGAATAAGACTGGTAGAAGACTTTACATTATCAAGTAGACTGTTGTAATTAATAAATCATTTAAAAGTTAATGTTTTAGTATTAAACGTTTTTGTTTGATTATTTATATACAAATTATTTCTTATTCTACTATTATACTGGTGAATTTGATTAGTAAAAATAACATATTTGTCAAAATATGAAGGTAGAAGATTATGTAACATTTTATAAATATATACCATCGTTAAATATGTAAGCCTGCTTTCTATAGATAACCATTCTAAAGTATTTAGCATTAGAGATATCGGGGCATCCTGTCACATCTCAAAATAATCCTCATTGCGCGATTCTGTAGTTTCTGTAGTGTTCTCATTTTATTTAAATCAGATGTGTACAAAAGAGTAGGACAATATTCGAAATGTGGTTGTAAAATAGTATTATATACCGTTATTCGTTACTGCATAGTTAAGTGCTGAGACATTTTTGAAAAAAAATACAATTTCTTTAAGATTTTTTTCTGTATGTAATTAAAATGGCTATTCAGTGATAAATGATTGTATAACATAAATCTTAAATACTTAAATTCAGTAACAAACTCAATTTTGTCATTTTCAATTTTTATTTCAATTTAATTTATATCTAATTTTCTATATTTAAAAGGTGTAGCTTTCGTTTTGTTAACATTTAGTTTTAATTTATCAGTTTTTAAATATATAGCAATATTGTTTAACGCCTTATTCATTTTTTTAATAGCTTTACCTAAATAATTATCGCTAACCGATGCTAGTGCATCATCAGCAAAATAATGTTCATAATCACATTCACTACATTTGTTGATATCATTAATGTAAATTAAGAATAGCAATGGCCCTAGGATACTTCCCTGAGGAACGCCATGGTCTACACCAATTTCTGTTGAAACATAGTCATTAATTTTGGTTACCTGTTTCCTACCTGTAAGGTAATCACTGATCCAATCAAGTACTTTTCCTTTTATGCCATATTTTTTTAATTTTTTGAGTAATATTTCACGATTAACAGTTTCAAACGCACGTTTAAGATCTAAAAATACTGCTACAGTGTTGCTCATTTTATCCTTCCATTCAGTAACAGTAAGTTGAAGTGCGGATTCGCATGAAGGGTTGGATCTAAAACCAGATTAAAATATTCCAACAACTGTTGATAAACTATTAATTCTAACAATTTTTCAGCACAGGGTAAAGTATTAATTGGACGGTATTCATCAGATTTGTTTGTATTAGAAACTTTTTCGATAGGCGTAACTGTACTGGTTTTTAAATCATCTGGAAAGCTACCATTTTGTAAAGAGGTATTTATAAAATGACACCACACATGTCCAATTACTTGAAAGCTACTCTTTATAATTTTACTCGATAGTACATCTACTTGTTTGCTAAATTGGATACAATTACTTTTAATTCCTGAAGGGTTAGTATTTTAAAATCGCTAAGACCATCTTCATCATAGAAATCAATGTGACAGGTAAACCCCACATCCTCAATACCAGAAATAATATCTTCAACACTTTTTACAAAAAATGTATTAAAACAATTAGCTAATTCGTGTTTTTCTCTAATAACAACTTTTTGACCATTGTGTTCAAATTGAATACCATTAGCAAAATAACTAGTAAACTGTTTTGGATTGATTAATTTTTTTAAAGTTTTCCACATTAACCGTGGGTTTTGTCTGTTGCTATCAATCTGATTAAAATAAAATTGACTTTTCTTTACCTTAATAGTATTAACAACAGCATTACGTTTATTTTTATAATTTTGCCAATTAATATCATTAGAATTATTTTTAAATAACTTGTAAGCAGAATCTCTCTCTTTACTTAACTTTCTGATTTGATTATCATACCAGGGCAGATCTTTTTTATAAAAAGTTACTGTTTTTAAAGGTACAATTTTATTTAAAATGTTTTCACAATTTCCTTTAATATTATTATAAACCTGGTTTATATTTGTACTGTGCAGTAAAAAGTTACAATCTATTAAATTTAAATTAATATTGAATAAATCTCTTTCTGTCAAGTTCCTAACAATTTTTGTTTGTTTGTTGCTAAAATTTACTCTTTCACTATAAAAACATTTAACAGATACTAAAAGGTGGTCCGTAAGTTTAGGTTCATCCAAAACAGTTGCTACAGTGTTACCCCAATTAGTTAATACCATATGTGTTAAACAGTTCTTTAATCTTTTTGACATAAAATTCATCAGATAAAAAATTCAAATTAAAATCACCGACTAACACTGTACGAAAGTTTTTACAAAACATTTCTTCACAAATGTTTTCCAAATGATCCAAAAGCTGGAGAGCTCAGTAGTTTTTTGTGAACATATTAAATCATTACGGAAATAATGAAGTAGATTTTGACAAAGAATAACGCTTCCCCGATGGTAGACCTTTTTTTAGGTTGGCAACTTGGAAAGAAACAAATATTTCTACACGAATTGCACCAATACAACTCATACACATATATCTACACAGATGCTTCCAAAAGCGATTTGGGCGTTAGTGCCAGTGTTAAATTTCCTAATGACCCACATAATTAACATCTATATTTTCAGCGGAGTTAACAGCAATCCAAAAAGCCCTTGAACTTGTTATCTCCAAAAACCTTCAAAATTGTCTCATCATAACTGACTCATTACGTTCCTTAAAATCAATAAAATGTGTTTACCATTTCTACCACCCTATAGTCTCACTTATAAAATCCCTACTTCTTCACCTATATTCGTAATAAAACGGTTAAATTTCTTTGGTGTCCCTCTCATATCGGATAGAAGGCAATCAACAGGCTGACACATATGCCAGTTGCGCCATAACACAGTTCATACCGATTTAAAAGCCGTAATAAAAACAAAGATCTGGAAATACTGGCAGACACAGTGGGAACTAAGCACTTCAAAACTATCTGAAATAAAATCCAGAATTCGACCATGGAAGACAACCCCCAACACACGACTTCACCAAGACTAAGAATAAGACACACCCGAGCAACAGATGAGTACCTACTTTCTGGCGAAGAAGAACCTATGTGTTTTGCATGTGATGCTAAAGTGACAGTGAAACATATTGCCCACTTTTTACTATTGAGAGACTTAATCACAAGATACCTAACTCACTTAGTGTCATCCTTAATGGTACCACTTACACTGTAGCTCTTATAAACTTTTTAAAATCTGTAGATATGCTAAAAAGTATTTAATATTGATCGTGATAGCCTAGTTTTAAACTAATTAATGTTCAAATTATTAGCCCATTTTTTCCTGTATAGCTAATAACCCTTTGTTATGGGTCAGTGACGTCAGATTTGTTGACATGTTCGAAATGCTATAAAAATGTAAGGCGACAGGATTTTTTTCTGAAAATTGACTTTATCTATAAAAGTTATTTTCAGACGGGCTGCTGTAAGTTTTTTTTTGTCTCATTTTTTTTTGAAAATGTTGTCCTGGTAAACGCTACAATCTCGGTTTCTGAAAACTATGTTCTCGGTATCTCAGGGCTATTATCTAACTACATTCCGGAAATCAGACGGGTTGCTATAAAACACTTAGGTCAAATTTGTTGACATTTTTCGATTCCATGTGGTTTTAGCCGGACTGCTATGAGGCAAAATCTTGGTTGTCATCTCTACTACTACCTCGATAATACTGTTATAAAAACTTGTTTTTTCCAGACTTTACAAAAGACGACTGTTATGTGGAAAAAAATCGAATGGCCGATGTGCTTATCCCTGATATTGGATGGAAATGGATGTATACCAGACTCAGGTTGTATACAAGTAATTTCTACATCCAGTGGACTCAAAAATCATTTTCAATCAAAGAAGAATGTCTAAAAGTGACAGAACCAGTTTGTAAAGGATTAACCAAAAATAATTCAATTATTCTTTGGCATATGTTATCAAAAAATCGAGAATATTATTAAAAATAAGTTTGAAAATGACTATTCCTTTTTTCGTTGTTTATTTAGTGCAATAATAATTTTTTCGCCTACCATATATGAAAATGAATCATATTAACCCTAAAAATCAGACGAGACAAATATTTTCTGCAAAAACCATTACCGACACGATTTTTAGTTTTTCACTATCTACACACCCTTGGCTTTGACGTTTCACATAATTTTCATTAAACGTGAGTGTAAATCAAAGTCTGGAATCAAGAGAACTAAATTATAAGTGTGGAATAATTGTGATTGTGTGAATTAGTGAATATGAAATAATATTTCCGACAGTGATGAAAAATTAACGAATACTCCACCAGATTTGCAAAGAAGAAGATAGAGCAATATCTCTATAAATTTCAAAGAAAAGTAAATTGGAAATTGTTTAATTGGAAATAATATTTAAGTAATAAATAAATTGGTACGTTTGTTATTACTTAAGTTTCTCGTTAAATTCTGCCTGTATTCATAAAATTAAAGATTTTTATTATATTTTCCTATTTTTTTCTTTTTTTTTTGTGGGCGAAAACCAGTTGTGTCACACATGCAGAAAACGCTGTAGCAGCCCTTAGCTATTAGCTGCCCTCGCTTCGCTTCGATCGCTCATGCAGCCTCGGGCTACTAAAGCTCATTTTTTGGCCTTGGGACATAATATACTATTTACATGCGGTATGTGACAACTATGTATGCAATATGGATCGATCACTGCGCTGCAGAGTCAAATCGGCAGTCAGCTGAGTAGACAGAATCCGGCTAGCAGCTCACTGGGAATTTTTTGTCTCCTGTCGCAGGTCTTGAGCCTTCTCGGATAGAAGCAAGATAGAACCCAATAAAAAATTTTGGTAACTTATAGTAATGCCTAGTTTTATAAAGGAAATATAATGTTAACGGGGTTATATAAGGAGTTTTATATTCTCACCTTTAGTAATGTAGTTTTATAACGGTTTTATTACACAACTGTAAACTCTAGTAATATAATGGAGTTATATAACTGTTATATTATAACAATGCCCCAGGAGTAGTTGTTTTCAGTCAAATCGTGTTGCAACCAATATCTAATTTTATATTAGAATTTATGTGGTACTGACTTTGAGGTTTCGAATTTTCTTTAAAAATTCGGCCACATTTGAGATTTGGATAATTTTATTTTGTTTAAAAACTACCCGTCTGGCCGTTGTTATTCCAGCCTGTTGGGCTGCCTATATTCTGGCAACTTTGATTTTGTTATTTAAGTGAAGATGGCGTTGGTATCTCCTCCATTACTTCGTCTCAACCAGTTTTATTAAATACCTGTCGGGTCGAA